>CM054939.1:23011473-23151473 GCA_029168755.2 Tillandsia fasciculata | reverse complement strand
TTTTTGTTGTGTTTTAGTGCAAATTTTGGTGTAGATTTCTAATGTTGTAAGCTTTACAATTTTTTTTTTTTTAATTTATGGTACATATTTTGATGTAGAGTTCTAAAATATTAAGCTTTACATTGATTTCATTGAAACCCATTTAAATCTTTTTTTTTTTTTTTTTTCAATTTGGTTAGTAGAAATTTTTATGTAGAGTTCTAAAGTTGTAAGCTTTACATTGATTTCATTGGAAACCCATTTGATAATTTGGGTGACTAAAATGAGCAGGTGGAGCTGGAGCAATACCCAACTGGGCCACATATTGCATCACGAATGATTTTCATGGTATGGGATTTTTCCTTTTTGTTTTTTTTTGAAATTTTGGATTTATGGATTATTTCGATTCTTCGTGTATTAAGTTGCTCTAATTCGATGATGTTTGTATATGTGTGGGCTATGATCTTTTACTGATGTTATTATCTGAATTTGGGATTATTATGTACGAGGTTCAATCGAGAAATCGAAGCAAAATGAGTTAGGCGTTTGTACTTGTTCTTGAACTTCCCTGTTATCTGTTATCTGTTATCTGATGTAAGCAAAATATGAAAATGAACACTGTGTTGTAGTGTAGTAAAGAGGCTGCAATCAAACCATGATAAAATTATTAGCTTCAGTTGAACATGTGGGGGGATCATCTTTTAAGTATGAGGTTCCTTTTGGCCTCAGATAGATACTATTTGCAGTACAATTTTGTAAAAATTAGGTGATTTAGTGTTTACCTTTGCCAAAATCGGATAAATTGTGTTTACATTAGGACTCTACGTTTCGTCCGATGCTCTTTTTGGCTCAACACAGTAACTGAAGTACAATATGGCCGAAAGAAGGTAATTTCGTTGGAGATTTCGGTTTGCTCTGAGGTCCTTTTTCTTATTAGTGCTTAGTACTTCTTTTCTCTGCTAGTTGTTTATATGTTTCTTTACCGTAGTGACTTGCAAAATGCATTAGATAGTGTTTGTTATATCAATTTTCCTTGTAAACTTTTCAGGCTGAAAATAGCTTTGAAGACATAAGTGGCAAAGTGGTAGCTGACTTTGGTTGCGGCTGTGGTACGCTTGGTGTGGCAAGTTCTCTTTTGGGTGCTGAGTGAGTATATAAACGTTTTGGAAATTATCGAAGGAAAAAAACTTAATGTACAAATCTTAGGTGTAGTAATTTCACAAGTTTGAAACTGGTATCTGAGTTTACAACCTAATGTTTCATTACCTTTTGTCTTAGAAAATTCTTTTAAATTCTGTTAGAACTAAATGGTTTTTGAAGAAAAAATTATAGATTATTATACGTAGTTTGAATATTCTTTTTGGTCGTGGAATGTTCCATAAAAAAAAGTTAAGAATGCCGTTAATTTCCGACTGAGAGGTACTGAAATCAAACGTATTGTAGGGTTAAGTAGTAAATCAAAATTTTGAAAGTTTAGGTAGCCGGTTTCAGAGTTCAGGACCTCAGATGTCGTCTTAAGATCTCTACCTATAGCTCTTTTAAGTCTAATTCTTCACTAATTGGTTATCTAGAAATATGTTTTTCTTTTTTTTTTTGCCCTCCAATTTAAAAGTCTATATGGCTCTTTATTTTTTTAAGGTTGTTTAATGTTTATATTTCCTTTCTTTAATGAAAACCTTGAACCTTATATAGGCACTCTTATGACATGACAGACACGTGGTTGGAATTGATATTGATCCACAATCTCTTGAAATTGCTTCACAGAATGCTGAAGAATCCGAGGTATTTACCTCCTACCAGAAAATATGGCTTAAATTACCTTAAGAAGTTTTGGATTTTATTCAGATATTTCTCATTTTTCAACAAATATTTGGTGATTTCCTGTGTCCTTCGTCGACTAGATTAGTTATATGGACAAGCTTTGCTACAACGTTTTATATCAGATGAACATAGCGTGCGTCTGCTTTCATATTAAATATCTGTTGATGCAGGTGGGTATAAATTTCATTTGGTCGGACATCAAGAATTTGAAATTGAGAGGTAAATCCAGTTCTGATACTACTCTTTCGTTCCATTCTTGGGTCGCTCTTCTGGTTTTTGTGCCATTACTTGAACATTAGTTAAATCAAATACAAGTTTAAAGCACTAAACCTAAAAATTGCAGAACAGTGATGCAATATTGTTGTAGGCAGAGACAAGTGTCAGGGAATAATTTAAAATGAAAGAATTGCCGTAACATAAACATATCTGCTTGATACCATTTATATATGCAAAAGTATATCTGGATTTACACAAATATTGTCTGCATGTTAGTGAAAGAAGTAATATCGTCCCGTATTCAGTATATCTAATATAAGACATCTCCAGGTCCTTTGGTAGATACTGTTGTAATGAATCCCCCCTTTGGGACTCGAAAGAAAGGATCTGATAAGGAGTTCGTGTGCATGGCTTTGAAAGTGAGAATTTCTTCTTTTTTTTTTTCTTTTTATGTCCTTATCGTCATGTAATTGATCACTATTGTTTCTCTAATCACTTTGACCTATTTTTCAGGTTGCTTCTCGAGCAGTATATTCTCTACATAAGACTACAACCAGAGAAGTAAGTTACTCTCGTGAACATTTTGAACATCTCTTTTGTTCATGCATACAACCCATATACTATACGCTGCAATCATTCCTCTTTTCTGAGAATTTAATAAATCATCTTTTGGGTGAACTGCACTAACCTGGAAAATCGTGATTATGAGGGGCTTGCGATGGAACTAAAATCATACTCCTAGGTTGGAATTGCAAAAGAAAATCCCCATTCCACAGATATTATCTGTTAATTAATATTTTGGCTAGTTAATATGCATTGCTCTTTTCTTACGAAACAATCATCACTCTTAGCATACCTAAATGCATATTTGGGTGGAATATTATTTCCTTTTGCATTGATCGGTAAGTCGGGAGAGACCTTAGCTCTCTGTTTATGTTTGCAAATTCTTCATTTTCATTGTAAAGTTGGAGTGGTAGTCGGGTGTATGTGCGCTTGCACAATGAAGCTACTAACATAGCTTCTATTTAGCTGGGCTTCTGTAGTCTCTGCACTAGAGAGCAGAAGCTTCTAGAATCTTGGCGTTTAGCAAACAAGAGTTTTGTGTTTTTGCTGTGGTGAGAAGCGTAAACAAGCCTTTGTGTCCCAAAAGCAAAATCTCAATTTGAAGCTTCTGCTTCTACTGTAGCAATAAGTTTTTGAACTGAAGCTGCTATGATGTAACTGATCTTGTATCTTCTTTTACATCCAATGTTCAATTTTCTTTTTCTAATCATGCTAATTTACAGTACATTAAGAGGACGGCCTTGCGGGATTACGGTGCCAAAAGCGCCGAGGTCTTATGCGAGGTACATTACTAATTCCGTTTTAAAGTTGTTGAGTAACCTAAATCAAAATTAAAGTATTCAGATCTGTCTTGTTTACTTTTATTTTTTATCTTTGTTGTTTGCTGTTTTTTTTTTTTTTCTGTAGCTTCGGTTTGACGTACCGCAACTTTACAAGTTCCACAAAAAGAAAGAGGTCGACATAGCTGTGGATCTCTGGCGCTTTGTTCCGTGACCCGTTCCAGTTCAATGCTCGTCGCAAACGCGAACCAAAGTGCTACTTCTTAAGGAGATCGGAGTCGAGAAAATGCTTCATTATGTACTCTTTTTTTTTTTTTTTTTTTTGATGAACATTCAATTGACCAAGTAGATATAATTTGTGTTATGACCAAATATCTCAAAAATTATGTTTGGTATCATGATGGGAACCGAGAATTAGTGTGAAAATACCAAGATGACATTTTGATCTTATTGCTACATTTGCTTTTATTTTTTGAATTTCCTAGTTTATTGAGATATTATATTTTTGTTGTTGTTTTAAAATCTAAGTAGGTGATGAATAATCTTATAAGTGTTTCAAGCCTTTATTGGAAAGCCAAAATTATTAACATTTCATATAAATTAAAACTAGAAATTCTTAGGTAGTGATTAGAGATATTAACCCAGTTTGTTATTCGCAAGCGAAATTAAAACTCAAAACACCAATGCTATCATGTTTAAGGCTCTCACGGTGTTCCTCTAATTTACTTATTTAACAATAACCCTTCAAAGAATATTGAAATACAAATAACTAATGCATTAATTTTCTCTTACATTGTATAAGATTAAAACTAAACATATTCCTTTTGTCTCATGATGTGATGATTCTAATGAAAAACTCACGCATTTAAAAAAAAAACGAAAAAATCTTTAGATTTGTATAAATTGTAATGCGTAGCACTACTGCTCACTCTTTTATCTGTTCCTAACATCAACAGCTAGGAAATTCGAAGATAAAGCTGGCACTGGTGCAAAATCAAAGCATATATATTATGGTCAATGCACTCCCCTTTTTATTATTATAATTTCCTTAACAAGTTTTTAATTCGTTTTAAGATCATATTGCTCATCATTTTATGTGTACTCCATCAATCCTCGGCATATATATATATATATATATATATATATATATATATATATAAAGGCTACAATACTGCCTGTTTGTGAGCACACAGCAAAAGGAGAGGCTCTGCGTGTTCTCGCACGTACCCAGGCAGCGCTGACCGTCGACGATGGCGAAATCGCGGGCTCTCTTCTTTGCTATCGCAGTGTTGATCGCGGTGGGGCGGGGGGTCGTCGTTGTCGACGCGAATTTCGCCTCAGAGACTATCTGCACATGGGGTGGTACAAACTGCAAAATAAATGGGGATGATCTCCAATTTATCCTCAATAAGTGGTCAGGTAGATAGAATGTATATATATGGACCTGCCATGCATGCTAAAAATTGAAAAATACATCATTTTTTTTTTTTGAATTTTCGACGCAAATTTTCGTCAATAATGATATGAAAGTATTGCCGCCAAGTAGTAGATTAGTTGGTCAGTACTTACCTTCAGCGCAAGACAGATAGACAGACGTAGAAATAAAAATTGATATGTTTCGTTTGTTTCGTATTCAGGGGCTGGTATTGTAACCAAGCAACAGTTCATTTTCGGAATAATAGAGATGCAGATCAAGTTAGTTCCTGGGGATTCGGCCGGTACCGTTACGACATACTACGTAAGTCGTATAACCTAAAAAGTAGCTCAGAATCATTCAGTGATAGGTAAGAATTTTGGGGCTCACGCAGATGATTTGTCAAACAATATGCTGTCGCAGACGTCCTCGCCAGGGAACAAGCACAACGAGGTCGACTTCGAGTTCCTCGGGAACGTGTCGGGCCAGCCGTATACCATCCACACAAACATATTTGTTCAAGGTGTTGGAAACAGGGAGGAGCAGTTCAGGCCTTGGTTCGACCCGACCGACGGCTACCACACATACACCATTTTCTGGAACCCCAGCATGATTCTGTAAGTTACTTTGATTTCTGGCGATGCTATAAGTTATCCCTTTTATTCTGCCAAGCACGACAACAAGTCATGAAGGATAGACGTTCTGAACTGACCAGCTTACTTTCTATCCATACTCTACAGGTGGTCCATAGACGGAACTCTGATTCGAGTCTTCAAGAACCGGAACACCAAGACGATTCCGTTCCCGATGTCGCAACCGATGAAAGGCTACACGAGCTTGTGGAATGCTGACGACTGGGCGACGCAAGGGGGACGGATCAAGACGAACTGGACCCACGCCCCGTTCATTGCCAACTACAAGTCATTCCAGCAAAGAGTGTGTCCATACACTGGGCCGAACAGCGCCAAGGAATGTGCCACTCCGTGTGCCGCCAATTGGTACACCGCACCGCAGTATAAAACTTTGAGCCGGTCTCAGATCGATCAGCTGAATGCAATCAGAAACAAGTACATGATCTACAACTACTGCAACGACACAAATAGATTCAACGGCAACATGCCCCCTGAATGTTCATACTCACCTTACTGATCATCAAGGATGGTGTCCAGTCTGAAGATCGGTGTTTGTGACTTGGCGAGTTATAGCTTTTGCTCCTCTTTGTATATAAACTCTTACTGCACACTACTCATGATTGGCATTTGAATTTTACGACTGTTTCTTTATTCTTTATGATCATGTTTTTTCCTTGATATATGAAATAAACGAGTTTGAAGATCCATAGTACTTGAATTAGACACTTGTTTTCTCCTTTCCTCCGTCTTTCCTGCTTCTTTTCTTCTTCTTACCCATCTTCCTAATAGCATAAAGAGAGGGAAAGTTATTGCCTATTGTAAGAATTTGTCTCCAAAAAAAAAGAGCAATCATTGACCTTCAAAGGAATCAACAAAACCATCAGCAATGTTACAACTAATAAAATGCATGGCTCCTAGATTTTGCATTCTAGTTTCCTACAATGGCTTAATCAAGAACCCTTACATGTCACATGCAGACATTAACAGCCATAATCTCCATGTTGTTCACATTCTATACTTTTGTTATAAAGCACTTTTGGATTTAGGACATGCAAATAAAATAACTATAATAGTGCAGAGAGCGACTTTCTTAGACAATCTCGAAGACAGCATAAAATATAGACCTAGGAGCAAACATGTTCCTTCCTATATAAATAGTTTCATGATGAACGATAAACACTTTTATTTCCTAATATTAGTGAGCAACTGGAAGTAATAGTTCGCGAATTGACAGCCTCCTTTCTAGAAGCAGTAGCAGACATACAATGAACATCTTCTGCAAATTGTAGAAAAGGGTACTGTTGGGATTTCCAGGGGGAACCAGAGCTAGCTGCTTCTGATAACATTCAACAGCTTCCAATGCATGTATACAGAATCAGGAAGTCTATGCACAAGTAGTAATGAACCTGAAAAAACAAATTCTGCAAAGATCTGATCAAGCACAAGCACGACGGAGGCCAACTGATCCGCTGACAGTAAGGCGACAAATGACCTCGCGCAAATCGTGCATGTTGAATTTAGAAAATAAATTGCTTGATCATTTCATGGAGAGGCGAGTTTAACTGTTCTTGTGCCTTTCAGAGTCAGACTCTGTAATCGCCTTCATGAAAATGCATTATGGACAGTGCTTGAAGAAAAAAGAAAAAACAAAGAAAAAAAAAAAATCCCGTTAAAAGAATGTATGAGTTTGTCCTTGTATCCTTCTCTTTGTTGCATCCTTCTTATAGAACCTAAAAGAGAGAGAAATAATTTAGAAGCATCCAATGTAATCAACGAGGGTAAGGCAGATATCTCATTATATAACCCTCCAAAATTATCAATGTACACATAATTCCCTGTGAAATCTGAATTTTATTAGTGTCTTTAGAAACTTTATTCTTATGTTCCCTTGTACTTAAAAAAAAAAAAAAAACACCTCTTTGATAAGCTTCGTCTAAGAAGATTCCAACTTTCTCACTGATTTTGACGACGCCCTGCTTGACAAGTATTTCCGTGAGCAACTGCACTTTCTAATGCAGTACATGAAAATTAAGATTTTATAGTGTTAGAAATGTAAACAGATGACTCTGGAGGGATTGAATTGCAGCAATGGAATTGGACCATAGTTGGGAACATTTTAAGGACCTTGGCTGCTTTTCTTTCGTGCTTATGGTGGTTATATATACACATACATATGTACATACATTTTAGAGGGACGTACATTAGTATATATGCAGAAAGGTCTCCGTGCTATCAGTAGAATTCTAGCTCAACTCTCTCCCTCTCTCGGCATGTGTATGTAGATGGTAGATAGAGAGATAGATGAGAGATAGATTTAGACATAGATCGATGGATAAAGGTTAGGCTACATTTTGAATGATTGGAGATTTACGTGATTGTAAGACAGGAAGAAGCAAGCTAACTGGTCAATTGCTGGAGAATTGTGCATTTGTTTTTTAAAATGTGAGCTCATTGTATCATGGTTTGTTGGGACATCACAAACTGCCCAAATAAGAGGTGGCGACTGTACCCTTTAAGTTGATGGACCTGCTCCCTGAACGAAAGAAACATCTGATTTTGAATAGAAAAACAAATTCAAACTATCGATTTTGCTATGCCTTGCATGATGCTGACTTTTAAAGCTGAATAAATAAAGAGACTCACATAGAATGGTCAAGCCAATCAAAGAGAGACGGAGAGAGAGAGAGAGAGAGAGTAATATTAAAATATACACAGAACATTTTGGAGGGTATTTAAAATCAACAAAAGGGAAGTAAACTAGAAAATGGGGAATCATGGATAAAGCACCCAAATTCAAAGCATACTGACAGGATTGATAGGCGGAGGTTGTGTCCTCCGCATTTGATAACGCAAATCCATCCAATCAAAAATGTCATCATTTTGGAAACCTGCAAAATATGAGACATCAAGGGAGACGATTTTTACCATACGAATGGCAAAAATCTACAAGCTTGCCATGCTGTTACCTCTTTGACCTAACAAGTCAAGGAAGAGGTTTTTCAAGATTTTATAATCAGGCTGCTGGTCAAATTCTAGGGAACGGCAATGGTTGAAGTAAGACCGGAACTCAGGTGGAAGAGATTTGCAGAAATCCTTGAAAAAGTTAATTTGGCCAAATTATCAATAAGCCCATATGAATTCAAAGTTGACATCAATGAATACAAACTAAGTAGCATATAAATTGCAAATACCAACCTCAGGATGACGCTTCATATCAGCTATTATGTCATTGTTCTGCTCCGCATTGGGACCACTTACTCCGTGCCAAGGAAGCCTGTACAGAAATATTGACACCTAAGGAATAAAACATTTATGCATGCTTATATATTTTTTCCGACTTCTTAAGAAAATATTGTCACAAACGTGTTATAATTGCCAGCAATTTTGTACCTTCCTTCGAGAAAATGCATAAAGACGAAACCGAGAGATTCCAGATCATCTCGACGGCTTTGCCCTGATAAGAGAAGAAAGAATAAGTCTAATAATTATGTCAAGTATAGCTCTTAAAATATTACGGTGGTGACTCACCATTGTGAAGATGAGTGTTTAAACTTGCATAGCGAAAAGAACCGGTTATAGATGTGGTTTTCCTAGATCGCAAAGGGTTAGTAGGCATTGTAATTCAGTTACATATTACAAAAATAAGATTGTAAAGTTTCTGAACAACAGCAAACTTGGACTCTCCAATTTAGTTTTATAATTAGCTTGACGAACTTATTGTGATGTATGGCCATAAAAATGATAGAACTGAACCAAACTAGATAATAGTAAAAGCAACATAAAAGAACATAATGGCATGAATAAGTGAAGAACTCCTAATCATATATGGACACTAATGTGCGTGCATGTTTTTTTGTACCTAAAAGGGTACACAAGTTTATACATGTTTCTCTGGTATAAATGGAGATGAAATGGCCATCCTTAAGGACTAAAAAAAAAGGCATGCAGCATGCAATTTTAAGAGAAGATAATCACTGCACTATGTAAATCATCAAGAATAGAATGCACAAATGATGCTAATCTCTCCGGAATGTAGCCTAGCCTTACTCTGTATGCGTCAGACTAGGATACACTCCAGAGGAAATGAGCTCAAATTCTTTCATCTCCAAAACAATTTTAGACCATTTCAATCTATAATCCATAATGTCACAAGGTATAGGAAACTGAAATTCATTCTTTGCATGATTTTTAACTATGCGTCAAGTGGTCTTGAAATTGACAAGCATAGCGGGTGTATCTTTGTTCGTTTAATGGTTAAAAATAATTAAAATCATTTGATTTTTTTGCTAGAGATTTGTTTCCAGCAGCTCTCTCTCTCTCTCTCTCTCTCTCTCTCTCTCTCTCTCTCTCTCTCTCTCTTCGTTTGAATGTGACAGGATATATATTCAGCATAAGTTCAATTAGGATGAAAAATATTGCCTATAATGCCTATATAATCAGTGCCAAGCATCAAATTGTTACCTTGATGGTTTATGGCAATTGGTAACAGGGTCTAGATATGATTTTGCAAGCCCAAAATCAATGATGTATACCTACAAGATGTGGTCATCAAATGTATAAGCTGCATGAATTTTCAAGTATTAGTTACACCCTCTATTCCAGTTAGAGCCACCTAAAGCTACCTGCTTTCTTCCCTGACCTGTACCCATCATGAAGTTATGAGGTTTGATGTCCCTATGCAAAAACCCTTTGGAATGCACACGCTCTAGTATTTGAATCTGCAAGCCATTTATAGAGAACTTGCAAAGTGTAACTTCTCTTTCATGATGGACTAGAAAGAAAATTGGGCCATTTTGCTGTGAAACATCAAAAAGGAAGAAAATTGTGACAATGGTAATATAATATATCTTTTTGCTTCCATTTCATGGGTAACATAACAAAATGATATATTGATATCATCTTAGGAACACATAGTAATAACCGTGGACAAAAAAGAGGAAATAATTCAGGCATCAAAGCATTTCATAGCATAACAGTATTTTCTGAAAGCATAGGTGGAAAGAGCTGAAATGAAACAGGACAATAGTTTTACATAGAACTAACCAACTAGTCTTCAGCTAATAAAGAAACACAGGCTACATAAGCATGCAAATATACTGGACAAAGAGAAAGTCACACAGTTATCAAGTTTTGAAGCATATCGAAGAAAATGCATCAAGACAGTAGTCTACCCTGTACAGTAACATATTAATATTTTTAGAAACTAATTGTCTGATGGCATTATCCTAGCAAAGCAGCAATGCTTTTGATTACCATCTGGATTGCCAGCATTAGAACTGTCTTCAACGTGAACTTTTCCCCACAAAGGTTCAGTAGATACTGAAGGTCTCGACCAAGCAATTCAAGAACAAGAATATTGTCCCCTTGATTCCTGCCTGACCCCAATATTTTTGGTATACCGCCTGCAACAGATTACTTCATTAGGGGATCAAATATATCCACATTGGATGAGTGTAGGAAGAAAGTGTTTCTTCACTGTAGTAACTTACATTCTCCTTGAAGAGCGGTGTATATTGTGGCTTCCTTCATTAACAACGAAGGTCTGGTAGCACCCTTCTCCTGAGCACCGTGCATGTCTAAGGTAACCAGTTTTATTTTCATACTTCAATGAGAAGGATTCATAATTTTGGCACCCTAAGTGTCACCCCATTCTAATTGCAGGGGTGGTGGTGGTGGGGAGGTCTAACACTACCAATCTCCCACAAATAGTGTATACAACCAAGATTTACTAGTTGAAGAAGTCATAGCTTCTATTTTGTCAAACACACGATGAAGATTGGTAGTGTTAGATAAGCAACAAATAGATATTAACAAAAATTAAAAGCTAGCTTCTTGATCTCGACAAATACACCAAGAAGGCAAGAATTTAAGAACTGCATGGATTAAACCAAGAATTAATGGCCGAAGAAGCTGTAGCCATTCAATTTAATACAACCCATTATGAAGAATTCAAGAAAACAGTAAGACGCTAAACGATAAGCATCAACAAAATATATACATTTAGTGCACCAAGCAAATTAAAAGTAACCTCTTGATCTCAAGAAATACACTGAGAAGTCAAGAATTTTAAGAATTGCTTCCATAACACTGGGAATTTTCTGGCTGAAGAAGCTGTAGCTATTCAATTTAATCCAACCCGCAACGAAGAACTAAGGAAAACAGAAATTGAATAGCTTTAGCAATTCAATTTACAGAGAAGTATTTACAAACAGATACATTTCAATAACAAGACTAATTACACCACTACCTAACAGTAAACTTTTTATGCCGAGAATCAAAAGCAACATATGATGATACAAGCAGGTCATAGGGGATCATATCAATATCAAGAACACCAAAATATGAATCAAACAAAAAACCGAATAGGAAGGTCGGCTTGATCTCACAATCTTAACCGCGACGAGCTCCTCCGAACCAATCCGGGAGGCTGCGACAGATCAAAGCAAGATGAGAACGGATTGAATCATCAACGATCGAATGGTATCAAATCGAACGATAGAACAAGAGGAGGAGGAGGAAGAGGGGAAGGGGGATTACCCTCGTAGACCTCCCCAAAGGATCCGCTCCCGATCATCCACCTGAGCTTGTACGTCCCCCCGACGACCCGATCCATGCCCTAATCGATCGATCGCTTCAGAAATCGCACCAAAAACTAGGGTTTCGAAGGAGGAGGAGGAAGAGGAGGAGGGGAGAGAGAGAGAGAGAGTTTGTGTTGAGCTCTTCCCGCGCAGAGACGGGGATTTAGTAATAAACGAGAAAATGTAGGGGTAATATCGGTATTTATGCCACATATTGTTGGATGGACGGAACCCGACCCGCTTCGGTGGCTTGAACCGCTCTGGCCCCGGTCCGATTTAATTAGAGGCTTGAAAGTTTGGTAAAAATGTACGCCGATCTCTTTACTTATTAGCGTTTTTCAACTGAGTCCCCCAACTTTACTCTTTTTTCGTTAGCATTCCTCTATTAACATCTAATTTTGCTAGTTTGAGTTTTTACTCTAAATTATATAAGAATTTCACTAAAATTAATAGTTCAGTAACTATTAATCACAATTAAGGATAGTGTAACTTCATTGGAAAAGTGTTTATAATTTCACAGAATCACTTGTAGTTTATCTATTTTTTTTAAAAAAATTAACTAAAAAAATAAGACTGTCTATCCAACTCCATTCTTATATGAATAAAATATATATCATATATCTCGTTTTTACATGAATAAAGTATATATCATACATCTCATTTGAAATGTATGAATATTATAAGAGTTTGCCTTACTGAAATGTTAAGATCACCTAAGAGGAAAATGAAACTTTCAGAAAAAAAAAAAAAAAAACAAAAAAACAAAAAAAGAAATAAAGAAACCTTGAAGCAATCGTTGACCTTGAAAGGATCAACAAAATCGTCAGCGATATTACGACCAATAAAATGCATGGCTCCTAGATTTGATTTTCAATTAACAACATTAACCATAATCCCCATGTCATTAACATTCCATAGTTTGATATAAAGCACTTGTGAATTGAGTTGTAAATACGAATAAAATAACTACGATAGTGCGGAGCACAACTTTCTTAGACAATACCTCAAAAAAAAAAAAAAATCAAAAAGAAAAAAACTACCTTAGACAAAAAATCTCGACAAAAAGTATAAAATATGGGCCTTGGAGCAAACATGTTCCTATATAAATAGCTTCATAATGAATGATAAAGGAAACACTTTTATTTTCTGAATATTAGTGAGCAACTGGAAGTATTAGTTTGCAAATTGACAACTTTCTTTCTAGTAGTAGCTGACATAACATGAACATCTTCCACAATTTAGGGAGAGAACTCTAGGACTGCGTTTGGTTCGGATATAATCAAAAATTGATTATTCTGGAAATAGGTATAAGTTCAGATACAAGCAAGAATTATAATAATTTTGTGTTTGGTTGAGTATAAAGGTTGTAGTGGGATAAGAAAAATTGTGTTTGATAAGTTAAAAAAAATAATAATAATAATAAAGGAGATTAAAATTTATAAAATAAAATAAAAAAATTTAAAATTTTATAAATTTAAAAAATTTTAATTAAAAATAATAATAATAATAAGTAACATGTGGAATAGCTATTCTTCCCGAAAAGAGAAAAAATTAATAAAAAAATATTATATTTATAAAAGTAGGTTATACTTTTCTTAATTATATAAAAAATATACTTTAAAAAATTAATAATCAGAATAAAGAGGATCAATCATTTTCGAATATCCGTAGGTATTCGATTAATTACGTCCTCTAGTCATATTTGGATCACTCCCCATTAAACTGATTGTGATTAAAATATCTGTTCTTTATAAAAAATAATTAATAATAATAATAATAATAATAATAATAATAATAATAATATTATGTGATTATTACCAAAGTGCAAGAATTAAAATTTTAACATAGTCACAAATATATATAGAGTAGAGCTTATATACTTTTAAAATGACAAGTCCATTCATATTTGTAAATTTTTTATTATTAAATTTTTATTGAAATTTATATGTTTTACTTTTTTTGTCTCTTTAGTTGATTTTACAATAACATAAATTTCAATACATATATATTATTTTTATTTTTTTTACTCTATTTTTTTTTTCTTTTTCTTTTTCTTTTTTTATGCAGGCCAAAGATGGACCGTGTTGGGCTCTTTCCATTTTGGGCAGGCCCAACACCATTGACAGTAAGGAAACATAAGACCTTCCACATATCGTACCGTGTTGAATTAGAAGATAAATTGTTTGGTCCTATCTTGATGAGGTGAGTATAAATGGTCGTGTCTATTGAATCAGAATCTGTAATCACCTTCAGGAAAGTGCACTATGGACAGTGAGTGCTTGCAGAAAAGAGAAAAAAAACAAAAGCAAAAGAACAAAAAAAAAAAAAAAAAACCCGATTAAAAGAATGCAAAAGGTTGTCCTTCGTATCAAGGTTCGAAGTGCCGTGGCACGGGGGCGTGCCGCTCGCCGCCTGGCACGGTACGGTACCGGCACGCCCCCGTGCCGACACGTGGCACGCTTGCGTGCCGATGGATACGCATGACCTCCCAGTGGCACGCTCTGGCACGGCTTTTTTTTGTTTTTTTTGTTCCCAATAAGCTCTTATAATATTGTTTTGAACTGTTTAGTCAAAAAATTATGAATATTGACTATATATAGCTTACTACACTTACCAATTGACATACTGATAATTATTTTTAATATATAAAGTACAGCTATATCTCATAGAGAATAGAAATAACAATATAATAAATAAATTTTAAATAGAAATAACTATATCTCATAAAGAATAGAAATAACTATATCTCATAGAGAATAAAAATTATGAATATTGACTATATATAGCTTACTACACTCACCAATTAACATACTTGTTAGTTGTGACTCAAAATCAGAATCGCTTCGATATTATGATTCAAGTTCGCCGACGGTTTCGCGGTGCGACTTCGAAATTTTGTGGATGTCTGTGGTGGAAGCGAAGGGCTCGGGCCGCTAGGCCCGAGCCCGAAGCCCACCACTGACATCGGACGGGGGGTGCGGGGGGCTCCGCCCCCCGCGGTATGGATCCGATCCGCTAAGGAAAAACCCTAATATAATTACTATGCATATATAATTATAAAGAAAAAACAGGAAACAATATAAAGAAAAAACAAAAAAAAAAAAAAAAAAAGGAAAATGGGGCCGTGCCGGCCGGCACGGGCCGGCACGGCCTGCGATACCCCACAGGGTATCGCTCTGTCTCGAGCGATACCCTGTGGGTACCGCTCGAGACGGGGGGGGTGAGAGACCCCCCCTGTACCGTGCCCCTCATTGAGGGGCACGGTACGTGCCGCACGTGCCGCCCCGGCACGGGCGGCACTTCAATCCCTGCTTCGTATCCTTCTCTTTGTTACATCCTTCTTATAGGACCTAAAAGAGAAAGAGAAACAAAGTTAGTAGTGTCCAATGTAATCAATGAGGGTAGGACAGATATTTCACTATATAACCCTGCAAAATTATCCATGTATGCGTAATTCCCCGCGAAATCTGAATTACACTAATATCTTTAGAAACTTAATTCTTACTTATATGTCCTTCACTTCCGAAGATATGCCTCTTCGATAAACTTTGTCTAACACAATTCCAACTTCCCCGCTAATTTGGATGACTCCCCACATAACACTTTCTAGTGTCCGTATATGTAAATAGAATATTCTAAAGGGATATATACACTTACATATGTACGTACATTTTAGAGGGACAAACGCAAGTATATACATAGAAAGGCCTCCATGCTATTAGTAGTATTCTAGCATGTGTGTGTGTGTGTGTGTGTGTGTGATGCTAAAATATTATCCAACATTTCAGACGCTATAATGGACGAAGAGGAGCTTGCTACTTTTCTCTCAAAAAAAAGAAAAAAAAAAAATCGCAGGCTAAACAAAAGGGAAGGAAACTCTAATATGAGGTTTGTGGTTTGAGGATATAGCACCCAAATTTAGAGCATACCGACAGGATAAGTGTCCTTTAATCTTGAAGTTTCGAATCCATCCAATCAAAGATGCTATCATTTTCTAAACCTGCTAAATATGAGGGATCAAGGATGAGGATATTTACCATATGAATGGCAAAAATCTACAAGCTAGTCATGCTGTTACCTATTCGATCTAACCAGTCAGTGAAGAGCTTCTTCAAACGTCGAT
Source organism: Tillandsia fasciculata (assembly GCA_029168755.2). Classification (NCBI taxonomy): domain Eukaryota; kingdom Viridiplantae; phylum Streptophyta; class Magnoliopsida; order Poales; family Bromeliaceae; genus Tillandsia; species Tillandsia fasciculata. The sequence continues at coordinate 23,135,367 of CM054939.1, read as the reverse complement.
AATCAGGCTGTTGGTCAAATTTTAGGTCACGGCAGTACTTGAAGTAAGGCAGGAACTCGTGCGGAATATGCTTGCAGATAACCTTGAAATAATTAATTTGGCCAAATTATCAATAAGCCTATATGAATTCAGAGTTGGCATTAATGAATATACACTAAGAAGCATATAATTCACAAATACCAACCTCAGGGGTGTGCTTGTAATTAGCTATTGTTATTAGTTTCGCCTGCTCTGAGATATGTTGAAGTCCCTGCCAAGGAAGACTACACACAGATATATTGTCACTTCAGGTTGCAGCATATATGCGAGCTTATATATATATATTCCTGCTACTTTAAGAAATATTGTCACAAAATGTTGTAGTTGCAAACAATTATGTACCGTCCATTATGAAGATACATAAAAACATAACCAAGAGATTCCAGATCATCTCGACGGCTTTGCTCTGATAAGACAAACAAGAATAAGTCTAGTAAGGATATCGAATATAACTCTTAAAATAGTAAGGTGATGACTTACCATTGCCAAGAAGAGCATTAAAACTTGCATAGAGATCAGTACCGGTTAGACTGGTTTCCCTATATCATGAAGGGTTAGTAGGCATTGTAATTCAGTTATACATTAAAAAAAGAATACTGCAAAAACATATGAATAACAGCTGACTGGAACTCTCTAATAAATATAATAATTAGCTCAACTAACTGAATGTGATGCGTTGCCATAGAACCAGTAGAACTGGACCAAAGAAAGAAGAGGCAGACCAACATAAAAGAACATTATCGATTGAATAAGTGAAAATAACTCCTAATCTTGTAATCAACCATCCCTAGTGCAAGTGACAAAGGGTTTGTGGACCTTGTGGTTGATACCCGAGACTCGAGTTCGAAGCCTGGTTGCTTCACATTTCCAGCTAAGTTTATTTAAAAAATAAACGAAGCGGGTAGCATGCTACCTTTCTCTCAAAAAAAAAAAAAACTCCTAATCTTGTAGAGACATGCGTGTGTGTGTGCCCATGTTCTTTTGTATATAAGGTTTACAAAGGTTTATGCATGTTTCTCTAGTGCAATGGAGAGAGCATGATGCACACTAAAGAGCTAAAGAAAGCGCATGCGGAATTCTTGCTAACAGAAGATAATCACTGTGAAAATCATCAAGATGAGAATGCCAACCATATGGGTAAGACTAGGCTGAACTCCAGAGGAACTGGGCGAAATTCTTTCTTCTCCAAAATATTGCTAGAGCATTTGAATCTATAATTCATATATCTTTGATTTTCATCCAAAGTATTAGAAGTAATTAGAAATCAAAATTTATGTCTTTTAGATGATTTTTAGTTTGCATCAAGTAGTCTCAAAATTGGCCAGCAGAACAGTTGTCTCTCTTGTTTAACAGTTGGAAATGAATTAAAATAGTTATCAACCGTCCCTAGCGCAAGTGTCAAAGGGCTTGATGGTTGATATCCGAGGTCCCGAGTTTGAAGCCTAATTGCTTCACATTTCTAGCTAAGTTTATTTCAAAACAAACGAAGTGGGTCGCATGCTACCTTTCTCCAAAAAAAAAAAAAGAATTAAAATAGTTGATTTTTTTTTTTGCTGCAGACAATATGAATTTTGGTTTCTAGCAACTTCAAATAGTCTAGATCCAGTTTGTCAAATGCTTCAACATTAATTTTAAGTAGGATTTGATCCCCAGTCCTCCTAGGTGCACCCTCTCTCTCTCTCTCTGCGCGCCATGTATTTGTTTGAATGTAAAAGGAAATATATTCAACTTAAATCAACTTGGATGTAAGAGGATATACATTCAACATAAATTCAATTAGGATGAGATATATTGCCTATCATATCATTTAATCAGCATCAAGCAGCAAACTTTTACCCCCATGAAATATGGCGATTGGTAGCGGGGTCTAGATTGGTAGCGGGGTCTGGACATGATGTTGCAAGTCCGAAATCAATGATGTATACCTACGCAATGTGGACATCAAACATATAAGCTGCAGGGATTTTCAAGCACTATTCACACCATCTATACCAACCAGTCAAAACCATCCAAAAAGCTACCTGGTCACTTTTGCGATGATCACCGATAACAAAGTTTTCAGGTTTGATGTCCCTGTGCAAAAACCCTTTGGAATGCACGTGCTCTAGTATTTCAATCTGCGAGCCATGTATAAAGTGCTTGCAACAGGTAACTATTTTTTCATGATGGATTAGAAATAAAAGAGGGCCATATTGCAGTAAAATATCAAAAAGGAAGAAAATTTGCAACAATGGAACTTTTATAGATCATTTTGTTTCAAATTTCACCAGTAGCAAAGCAAATAATAAACAGACACACCTTGAGAATGCGTTAGAACAACCGTTCACAACAAAAAGGAATTAACTTAGGTGTGAAAGCATTTCATAGAATGACAATATATATATTTTTTTAAAAGAATTGGTGGAAAAAGTTCAAATGAAACAAGACCATACATTTAGATAAAGCTAACCTACAATTTTTCAGCTAATAAAGAAACCCAAGTTCCATAAGCATTCACATATAGTGGACAAAGAGAATGTCACACAGTTATCAAGTTTGAAGCTTACCCAAAAACCTCTTTCCAGATAGTAGTCTACCCAGTTCAGTAACATAATAATGATTTATAAAATTATCATAGCAAAACAGCAATGCTTTCTATTACCATCTGGATAGCCAGCATTAGAACTGTCTTTAATGAGAACCGTCCACCATGACGTGCTGCTTGGTCTTTAAGGTCCGGACCGAGAAATTCAAGAACAAGAATATCGTCATCTTGATCCTTGCCAGACCACATCATTTTTGGAATACCACCTGCAGCACATTGCCTCGCTAAGAGTTCAAATGTATTCTACAATGGAGTAAGTGTAGGAAAAAGGTGTTTCTTCAACATAGTAACTTACGTCCACCTTGAAGAGCGGTATATATTTTTGCCTCCTTCAATAAAAGGGGTTGCCCGATAATGCTCTTCTGCTGAGCACCGTATATGTCTTAGTTTACCAGCTTTTCTTTCTTACTTCAATAAGGAGGATTCTTAATTTTTGTATCCCTAAGTGTCCCCGAATTCAAATTACAGGGAAAGAAAGGTAAGTTATAAAGACTAACACTACTGGCCTCCCTATGAATTGTGGATACAATCAAGAGTTACTAGCTGAAGTAGTCATAGTTTCTATACGGTGAAACGCGCGATGAAGAACTTAGGAAAGGAGTAGATCGGTAAAAGACAAGAAAAAAGCAAATATTTAACAAAAATAAAAAGTTAGCTTCATGATCTCAACAAATACATTAAAAGGCAAGAATTTCAAGAACTGCGAGGATAAAACCAAAAATTAATAGCTGAAGAAGCTGTAGCTATGCAATTTAATGAAATCCATGATGAAGAATTCAAGAAAACAGCAAGATGATAAAAGTAAAAGATAAGCGCCAATAAGAAATATTTATTTATTATACCCGGAAAATAAAATGTTAGCTTTTTGGCATCGAGAAACACACTAAAAAGGCAAGAATATTAAGAACAGCTACGATATTGTAGCTATTCAATTTAATCAAACCTACAATGAAGAACTAAAGAAACAGTAAACTTGTGAAAGCGAAGTACTTACAAACAGATATATTTCAATAACAACACCAATTATATCAACACCTCATACTAAGATATGAGCGGATGCTTGGGTAATCAAAAGCAACATGTGATGATCCAAGTAGGGTAATAGAAAATCATATCAACATCAAGAAAGCCAGAATCCGAATCAAACAAGAAACAATCGGAAGGTCGGCATGATCTCACAATCTTAACCGCGACGGGCTCCTCCGAGTCAGTCTGGGAGGCTGCGACAGATCAAAGCAAGATGAGAACGGATTTAATCATCAACGATCGAATGGAATCAAATCGAAGGAGAGAACAAGAGGAGGAGTAGGGGCAGGGGGATTACCCTTGTAGACGACCCCGAAGCATCCTCTCCCGATCAACAGCCTGAGCTCGTACTTCCCCCCGACGACCCGAGCCATTCCCTAATCGATCGATCACCACCAACAACTAGGGTTTCGAAGGAGAGGAAGAGGGTGGAGAGAGAGAGAGAGAGAGAGAGAGAGAGAGAGAGAGAGTGTTGAGCTCTTCCCGCGCAGCGCGAGGATGTAGTTTATATATGAGAAAATGAAGGGGCAGTTTCGGAATTTAGGTCACTTATTACTGGACAAAACCCGATCCAGTTCACTTGGGTTGAACCGGTCCGACGCGGTCGGGTTTTAATTCATAAGTTAAACGTTTGGTAAAGTTGCACGGTGGCCCCTTCACTATATTCGGTTTCGAAGCAGGTCTCTCCAATTTTATTAGCTTCTGTTGCTGAAATTAATTATTTTATCTACCGTTGACAATTAATGATATTCACAATTTTACCAGCTAAAATAGTATTCAGAGCAGTTAGTAAAAATTTGACTGAATTATTGTTATATTTGTTTAAATTTATAACGAAATTTACTGGAATTAAAAGCTAAAAGAGTGATTATCGAAAGAAAATTTGAGTCTTCATCAGAATGGCCTAAATTTATCTTTTTCCAATTTCCTGCTCTGGTCATGCATCATGTTTTTGGTATGGTTATAGTCTTTATTGAGTCTTAAAAAATAAAACAGTTACCAACCAAATAAGACTAGTCACTCTTTGAGAAAATGTTAGAGTTTAGCTTTTTTTTTTTTTTTTTTCTTTTTTTTTTTGAGAAAAAAATAACACGCTATCCGCTTTCATTCATTAAGAAGTTGAATTAGGTAACAAAAATGAGACAACATAATCTCAGATCGAGGAAAAAAAAAAAGGAGGGAGGGGGTTACAATGGCAGATCGCGCCCGTTGAAAAATCGCTAGATATAATTCTTTTTCTGAGCCATTTTAGATTTGGTTACAAACATTTTCTGAAACATTCAGAACACCAACATGTAATTCTTTCTCTCTCTCTCTCTCTTTTAGGGCTCGTTTGGATAGGGGGATAAGGGGGGAATACCCCCCTTATCCCCAAATCCATACCCAAACGGGTATGGATTTTTCGGGAATCCGGGTTCTGGGTGATGGGGATTAGCAGGTATGGATAGGGGGATTTGGGTTCTGGGTTATAGGTGGAATTGGCTGGAATTGGAAATCGGCACAGGGATCGAGGCATTTCTTCCTTCTTCCCCATCGCGCCCCTTGCTTCCCAATCTTAATAAATTTAGATTAATATTAAATTATACTATAAAAATATTTAAAAGGACAAAATTAAAATTTTCTTAGCTATTGTTTACTGGTTAAACTGTCAAACATTTTAAATATTTTAATATGTAATTTTCTATAATTTTTTAGTATTTTTATTTATTTATTATATATTTTTAATTATTTTTTACAATTTTAAATAATATTTTAAATTATTTTAGGTTGATTAATATAATAAATTATTTTATTTATATAATAAATTATTTTTATTTATAAAGGGCAAAATAGTCAATACACAAATTTATCACTTATCAATTCTTCTTATTCCTCTATACTCAACCAAACACAATTTTTACCAATTCTTCCTATTCTCCTTATTCCTATATAATTTACCAAACACAATTTACCTTAATTCCGGTATAACTCATAAAACGAACCAAACGCAAATTTACACCAATTCCTGCTAATACCAGAATCTGTACCTATCCCCGGTATAACAAAATTTTTCTAATCCCCGACCCAAACGCTACCTTAAAGAACTCTGCAAGAATTCTAATTCATGAGCATAGCATACTTAAAAAGTTATACATATATGAAGCTCAATTTTTCCAATTTCTTGAAGTAGTTTAAGAAAATTTGAGTCAGTGGGCTTTCTCATTCGGTAGATCGCTTATCCTTCCATTGAGCAATTGGATGCATCAGTATCAGGATTAAGTGAATTTACATGTAACAACCTTTGCAATGTTCGGAACCTTTTCTCCCAAATTTTTGAATCTTCTCCAAAAAAAAAAAAAAAGGAGAGAGAAAAAGTAACAACCTTTACAATGACCATTTGAGCAAACCTGCTTCTGATGATTGTTCGTGTATTTGAATGAAGGGATACAGCACCAGTAAAAAACAACGCAGTTTGTTCCGAATATTCTGCTAGTGTTTCAGAAAAAAAAAAAAAAGACTACTCTTAACAGAGCTTTTCACGCATCGATCCTTTCCTTGCATCCTTCATGAAGGATCTAAAAGAGCAAGAAAGAATTCAGTTAAAAATGTCATATGTTAACAAGGATATATAAAAGATGTGAGCCCTTCAAAATTCCGTATTTTAAGTATATACCACTACAAAATCTGAGTCTACATATGTATAAAAATTCAAATTTTACGAGGATTTAAATAAAAAGATCATTTTGTAGTGATATATAAACACACATGAAGATCACAAAGAAGCAAGCTAACCATTCCATTCTGCTAGATGATTATACAGTACGAGTCTGACGGCTCGACGAGCCGACGCTGCTTTCATGATCGTGAAGTAGGGGCAAAGGTTGAGACTGAACTTGTGAGCTTGCTTCGTGCATTATTGGAACATCGGGAATAGTTGGTTCTGGAGGTGGCAACTTTGCTCTCCTCTATCACAAAGAAACAACAAATACTCAAGAAAAAGATGCATACTTTTGAATTTTGTCTTATGCAGTACTCAAATTCACAGCATGCTGACAAAAAGTCGTGGCGAAGCAGTTGTCCTTTTGGCTCTTTGATATTTGAAACTTGTCCAATCAAAGTAGCCATCAAGTCTATAACCTGCTACAAAAATCATGAGAGAGAGAGAGCGAGAGCGAGAGCGAGGGAGCGTGAGAGCGAGAGCGAGAGCGAGTTCGAGAGCGAGTGTGCGTGAGTTTGGCACCTCTCCGGCTTGCTCTGCTGAGAGGGGTGGGAGGTATCGTCCTGAACCTAAGAGGAGAGGGAGGGATCTAGAGAGAAATTCCAGAGGCTGCCAGTCCCGTGACATCAGGGCCTCACACAGTACCTGCGGGAGTGGAAGATCGACTGTGCGCCGAGGATCTCCCTTGGCTCGGCGTGGAGCATCGGACAAGAGACATGTGCTCAAGCCTCCTGCTGAGGATTCGTCTGCTCCCGCGAGGCCCTCCTTGCCTCGGAAGGACGATGCACGTGGACTTTTTGCTTCTTCGAGCAAAGGGGCTAGGCGCAGTGTAGCCTGGGCTGACCAAAAAGGGCTCCCCCTTTCTTCGTCTAGTCCGGGTGACGCTGCCGGTGATGGAACGGTACGCTCTGTCCCCGTCACTGATTCGTCGGAGGTTGCTGGGCCCCGTGGGGACTCACGGGTGGTCTGCTCGTCTTCAGCAAAGACACCTTATAAGGATGCTCTACTTCGCCGGTTCCCCACCCATCACCATCTGCCGCATCCTCCCCCCCCCCCCGCCGCCGTACCGACCCAGGGTCTTCTCCCCGTGGACCTCGGGTACTTGTTTCTGCTGCTTCTCGAAAGAGCACTTCATCAGAAACTGCAGGGAGCCCCTCCGGTGCCGAAGGTGTTTCAAGTTAGGGCACCTCGCAGCCCGGTGTAGCTCCTAGAGGTCGCCGCCAGCCCCGATTATGTACCGGGCCATGGGTTTTAGGCCCCCGGCCACCAAACACTTTGTTCCGCTCTCTGAATGCTTCTTCGCCCGCCAGCAGCTTGTTCGAAATGCGGTTCTCGCCAGCGTGATCGGTCCGGATCGCCTGGGCCACTGCCCGCAAGAAGCGATTGCGTCGGACCTCGCCAGCAAGCTCGGCGGGCAATCCGATGACTTTCATGTGGCACGGCACCGGGAGCGGGGATTCGTGGTTCTCCTTCCCCACTGGGTGCGCCCAGAGGACCTCTGCCGAAGAGAGGTGATTCGGCTTCCTCGTTGTCGTCTCCGGTGCTTCCCCTGGAACCCGTACCGCAACGCCTCCCGCTCCACGCTTCGGTACAAGGCATGGATTAAACTGTTGGATCTTCCGTTCGAATGTTGGGTGGAGTCCCGTGTCGCCGCTATCGTTAGCCCCTTCGGCCGCTATCTTCGTGGAGAGGAGGAGAGTATCAATATGATGGACTTCGGAGGCTTCTGCTGTCAGATTGCCGTTGACGACGCCGCCGACATCCCGGAGACTATCTCAATCACTTTAGGGGATCTTGTCGTCCCCATCTCTGTCCAACTTATCCGCACGGCCCCTTTGGGGGGTGATGATCGGGGGACGCCGTTTGCTGGTGGCGACCCTCGCGAAGGGGCCGACCAGTCGGACCCGCTCGGCCGACCCATCGCCAGGCGAGTGAACCTGGCCGACGAGGGCCCCTCGAGCCCCTGTTCTACGGATGGTATGGTGGCGGAGACGCGTGAATCCGGCTGCCCGTCGGGGGGGAGGCGCTGGCGCTATCATCGCGAGCGCCGGCCGGCGAACCCCATCGTCGTTGTCCCCTCCTCTGGCGGCGGGGGGAGGCCGGCCCTCGTCCCGACGGGGAGCAGTGTGGGTATCCGGCGGGCGGGGGTCGTCGCTGAGCCGAGGGTGAGCGCCGGACCCGGCAAACTCGCTGCGGGTTTTCCGCCGGTGCGCTCCTCTGTCGGAACGGCTCTTTCCCCCGACGGACCCTGTGGCTTGCATATCTCCCCCCGAGGTTTTTTTCTTGGGGCTCCCTCCCTGCATGAGGAAGGCTCCGCCTCGGGCGCTCTTGGGCCTGTCACCCTGCCCGAGGTTGGCATCGTCTTGGGCGGGCCCCTGGGGTCGAGCTGCGGGAGCCCACTAGGGAAGTGTGCCGAGCCTTTTTTGAGCTGTTTCCAGAGTGGCTCCTCCCTCTCGCCCTTTTCTTGCGGGTTGGGCAGTGGGCTAGGCTTTCGTGAAGTTGGGCCATCGCTGGGCCTCTCTGGAGGTGGACCCGACTCAGCTGGCAAGGTTGGAGCTGGGCAGGCTATTTGGGCGGGGCCTGAGCTGTCGTGGGCCCCCCCGGGCAACCTGAGGAGCTCCCCTTTTTCGCCCTCTCCTTGCGGGAAGGGCCGCGGACTAGGGTTTACCGGACTTGGGCCTCCGCTTGGCCTCTCAGGAGGCGGATCCGACTCGACTATTTTGGAAGGAGTTGGGCCGGTCTTTTGGGCGGGGCTTGAGCTGTCGTGGGCCCAGGGCGGGTCCCTCCTCTCTGGATCGGACGGAGGCCGGGGAACGGGGGGATGGTTGGACTCTACTGTACGTGGGCGGACGAGTTTATCCCGCGTCCGGCTACTTCTTGTCCGCGACCCGGCAGCCGATGTACCTTTCCCTGCTCGCTCGTTTCACCCCTGTCTCCCCCGGGTTGGCTCTTCTGCTCCACATCTGGGGATGGACCTGGTGGGGTCGGGTTCGGCGGCTTCGGATGACGCTTTGCTCCTTGCCGTGTCTACCTTCCGACTACTGCTGGCCCCTGGCGGGGCTGTGCCCCCTCCTCCTGGAGGGGTCGGGCCCCCGCTCCCCGAGGAACCGGTTCGGGCTTCGTCAAGGGCTGTGACGCCTTCATTTCCGGGCGGGCTGGCGGCTAGTATCTCCCCCACCTCCGTTCGCAGGAGCCCCCGGTTGGCTTCGGGGGGTCAAGGGGATGCGGTCACCAGAGCTATGGCCCGGAAACTCTTGCTTCGGGAAGGTTCGACACCGCTGGACCCGGGGGCCCCCACCTCGCTCATCCAGGCTAAAAGCGCCCTCTGTGGGATCCATCTCTCAGACGCGGAAGCAGCGAACCTCCTACTGTTCGCCGGCCCCCCCGTCTAGGGAACCCGGTCTTGGCTTTGTGTTCGTCTGTAGGTGTGTCTGTGTGCTGTTATGTTACAAATCTTCAGTTGGAACGTTCGAGGTCTTAACGACCTGAATAAAAGAGCTGTTGTCAAATCTGTGGTGTCTAAGCTCCGGTCAACGGTGGTTTGTATACAAGAGTCTAAGGTGGGCTCAGTCTCCAGATCTTTTCTTAGATCCTTCGCTGGCGCGCATTTTGATAAATGTCTGTTCATCAGTTCGGTGGGCGCTGCGGGGGGTCTGATCACCTGCTGGCCCTCCAATACCTTTTCTTGTTGTGGGGCTATATTCCGTAATCACTCTCTTACGATACATCTGACCCACATCCCCAGTGGGAGCGGCTTCTTTGTTACCAACGTTTACGGCCCCCCGACTTGGGATGGTAAGCCTGAGTTCTGTCAGGAACTGGTGGACCTCAAAAGCGTATGTAGAGGGAGTTGGTCAATCTGCGGTGATTTCAACCTAACCAAAAATCAGTCGGAAAGAAGAGGCAGTACCTGGAGTGGGCGTACCATGACTTTGTTTTCGGGCCTCATTAACGAGTTGGAAATGCTTGATCTGCCGCTTACCAACCAGCAGTTCACCTGGTCTAACCTGCAGAGTTGCCCAACTCTGGCGAAACTCGATCGCTTCCTTATCTCTACGGAGTGGGATCATAGCTTCCCCCTTTCTAAGGTGGTGGTTGCACCTAGGATCACTTCTGATCACTCGCCGATCATTCTATCCACCTGCCACAAGCTCACCCCCCCCCCCCCCCGTTTCAGATTTGAGATGGTCTGGCTCACACGTGCGGACTTTTGCTCTTCTTTACCTTTGTGGTGGACCGAGACCCCCCCTAAAAGCTCCGGTGTGCTCACCTTTGTGGCCAAGCTGCGGCACTGTCGTAAGCGCATAAAAGAATGGTGCTCCACGAGCTTTTACAGTATTCGTCGCACCAAAAACTTCTTAGCTGACGAGATCCATAAGCTGGACATCTTGGAGGAAAGTGCGAACCTCCCCCCCCTTCTGCTTGAGAAACGGGCCCAACTTAAATCTCAATTGAGTGGGGTGGTGGTGGACGAAGAAATCCTTTGGAAATCCCGTGCGAACGTCCGCTGGCTAAGGGAAGGTGACGGCAATACGAAATTCTTTCATGCGATAGCTAATTCTAGAAGGCGGCTGAACAGCATCGGTGACGTGGTGAGCAACGGACGGACTCTCCGGAGAGAGGAGGAAAAAAGGGGCTATTTCTTTGACTACTTCAAAGCTCGCTTCGCCCCGAGGGACCATACTCGGGGCTCGTTCGGGGACTGGACTGAACTTTTTGGTGACAGAACTTTCAGCCACCCAAATGAGCTAACGGTACCTTTCACTCTACAGGAGATTAAAAAGGCTACTTTCCAGTTGGGTAGTGATAAAGCCCCCGGGCCGGATGGCTTCAATCTGGGTTTCTTTCAGAGATTCTGGGATGTAATAAAGTCGGATCTGTTTACCATCTTCCAGGAGCTCTATAATGGATCACTAAACACCTCCCCATTGGATTACTCTTATATTTGCCTAGTCCCCAAGAGAGAAGGAGCCAATTCGGCAAACGACTTCAGGCCCATCAGCCTTCTTAACGCGGTGCAGAAGATCATATCGAAAGTCCTGGCCAACAGACTAGAAGCTGTGATGAAGGATATCATTTCCCCTGCGCAGTCGGCTTTCCTAAAGGGCAGGTCGATCCTGGACTCCTTTGCTGTGGCCACCGAAGTGGTCAACTGGTCTTCCAAAGTTGGGCTCGAAGTCGTGGGTATCAAAGCTGATTTCGAGAAGGCGTTCGACATGGTTCTTTGGGACTTCATTTTCTTCGCCCTGAAAGGAATGGGGGCAAACGACAAATGGTGCGGTTGGATCAAGCAATGCGTTTGTAACGCCAAGGTGTCAATCCTGGTGAATGGTGTTCCCACGAACTGGGTAAAGATGCAGAGGGGGCTTAGGCAAGGGGACCCTCTGTCACCTTACCTCTTCATCCTGGCAGCAGAGTGCTTAACCAGAATGATGGGCCGAGCTCTCAGCAATGGACTTTTAAGGGGGGTGGGCCCCTCTCCGGCCTCTAAGGTCTCCATTATTCAATACGCGGACGACACCCTCTTTTTCTGCGGTGCCAAAAAGAATCAGATCAACAATTTGCTCTTTATCTGGAAGATTTTCGAATGGGCCTCCGGTCTGAAGGTTAATCGGGAGAAAACTGAGCTTTTCTACCTTGGCAGGAGGACCGGTAGAGGGAGGAGGTTAGCGAACACTCTGGGATGTAAGTTGGGGGCTCTCCCGATAACTTACCTCGGTCTCCCGCTTTCCAACAAACCGGTTCTAAAGGCAGATTGGCAGCGGGTCATCGGCAAATTCGAGGCGCGAATAGAAGGTTGGCAAGCCAAACTACTATCTCTGGGAGGAAGGCTGGTCCTGGTGAATTCTGTACTTTCGAACCTCCCGCTTTATTATCTTTCCATGTTTAGGGCGCCTAAATGGGTCGTTAGAAGGATGGAGGCACTAAGACGGGCTTTCTTCTGGAAAGGGGCTATCTCTACCCAAGGAGGGCATTGCTTGGTCAACTGGAAGACGGTCTGCAGGAGTACTTCAGAGGGTGGATTAGGGGTCCTGAACATAGAGAGCATGAACGTGGCGCTTCTAGCCAAGTGGTGGTGGAAATTTCTCACTGACAAGAGCTTACTGTGGGGCCCCCTAATCAACGGGCTATACTACAGGCGGAGGAAGCCGTTGTGTGAAGGTTCCTCTTTCAGGCCGCGCTCCCAATGGTGGCGCAATGTCCTTTCTACAAGGGATATCTTCAGATGTGGGCTCTCTTTCTCTCTTGGAGACGGTCGTAGTGTCCGTTTTTGGTCGGACATCTGGGCCGCTCAGGCCCCGCTAAGCACTCTCTTCCCAGATATCTTCGCTGCGGTTAGGGGGAAGAGATGTAGAGTCGCTGATTGTCGGGGGGGGAGCAGGTGGAAATGGAGCCATATCCTACGGGGTTTCAACCCGGGTATCCCTATGGATCTGCAAAGAGTCACCCTGCTCAAGGAGACAATTGATGGACTTGTAACCTCCAATTCGTCAGACGAAGCTCGCTGGAGGTGGACTCAATCCGAGAGATTTTCGGTTAAATCCCTCTACCTCTTCATTGAGAACAGTGGGGTATCCGATCCGCGCTTTCAGGAAATCTGGAAGGTTAAAATCCCCCTCAAGGTCAAAATTTTCTGTTGGCTAGTCCTTCGAAATAGGATCAAGACAAAAGATAACCTACTTAAAAGGGGTTGGACGGGGGACGGTGTATGTGTTCTTTGCTTGGACGAAGCAGAGACGGTGGACCACCTATTCTTAAACTGTCAGATTACGAGAGACATCCTTCTAGCATCCCACCTGAACTCGGCGGCGCTCTTCTCTTGCCCGTCGGCTTCTTCGGTTTGGTACAACTCCTGCGGGAGAAGTGGAGCATTACGTGCCAGAGTTCTCTCCGGTCTAGCCTCGGTTTGGTGGACGATCTGGCTAGAACGTAATAGGAGAATCTTTGAAAATCGCAAAAGGACGACCGGTGCTCTCCTTAGGGAGGTGCGGGACTGTCAGTGCCGGTGGACTCTACTGGGATCACCTACGTAGCTTTATGAAAACCTTTTTTTTTTTTTTTTTTTTTTTTTTTTTTTTTTTTTTTTTTTTTTTTTTTTTTAAGGCCCTGTTGCCTTCCCTTGTTGCCTAGTTCACCCCTTTAATGAATGAAGCGGTAGCATGCTACCTTATCCTCAAAAAAAAAGTCTATAACCTGCTAAAAATTTGATATCACACACCTCTATGGTTATATATATAAAGAGGAAAAATTAATGTTTGCAATTCTACTGCATGAACGGAAGCAATCTACAAGCCAATGCTAACTGCCATGTTGCTACCTTCTCTGGTGTACCAGTCGTGGAAGAGGTTCTTCAAGAAGCCATAATCAGGCGTCTGGTCAAACTTCAGACCCTTGCAATATCGGAAGTAAGATGCAAGCCCAGTTGGTAGAAGCTCAGAAAAAAACTAGAAAAAGTCAATTTGGCCAAATAACCAGATAAGCCTACATGACGTCATTAGTTAGAAAACAAGTAAGAAGCATATAATTTTCAAATTCTTACTTTATGAAATGTAAGCTTCATAGGGCCTATCATGGCACGCTTTTGTTCCTCTGAGAGATATCCTAAGTCCTGCCAAGGAAGTCTACATGCAGTAATAAATAGTAAATCGATTAGCTGTGGCACAAGGAGGAAAGTTCATGATGAGGAAAATCAATTGACTCACACATACAAGCAAGGATTTAGATGCTGTAGCATGAGTTCATGCCAAGCACTAAAAAAAAATCAATTTCTTGTGCACAATACCTTCTCTTCACATTTTTGCAAAAAAGATTCAATTTCTTTTACACAAGTATATTTTAATTGCTCTTAGTATATTTTTTACTAAACCTTCTGACTGTTGATGCAATTACTTGCTAAACTAACAAAAAGGATTTTAAGCAATGCTACTGGCACAGGGTTCGTATTACGCCAATACCTTGTCAGCACAGCATGGCAAGATTCTCTTACGTACTATATATATTGTTCACAAGATGTTGCCTTTGCAAGCAATTACCTCTCTTTTTAAAAATAAAAAATGATTACCTTCCTTTCAGAAAATATAGAAGAACATAACCAAGAGAAAGCAAATCATCTCGACGGCTTTGTTCTGACAAGCAAAGGCAAGAAAAAGTCTCGTAAGAATGCCAATAATAGTTCCTAATCTAGTAAGAACAATGACTTACCATGAAGATAATAAGTGTTGCAACTTGCATAGCGAGGAGTACCAACAATGTTTTTCACACGCCTAGATCGTAAGTAGGCACCATAATCCAGTTATAAAATATCACAATGACCAGTGAAAGTTGATAATTAACCGCAAACTTGGAAATCTCAAATAAACATTAGAAGTAGCTCCATGAGGTCATGATGATGTATGACTATAACAATGATAAAACTAAACGTAAGCAGATTAGAAGTACCATAACATGTAAGAACATTATGGCATAAATAACTGAACACAAGGATTAGCATGCTTCTTTGTGCCAGTTTTGCCAGCAGCGAAAATGGAGATGACAACAGTGATCAGGTAAAAGAATTCACTGATTCATCTGGAGAGGATGATTTAGTTGGTTTCTGAGACAGGTACTGTCACGCCCCGGGTGTAAACCAGAACCCGGGCCCGTCCACAGATCCGCCGTGCATGCGGTATTTCCCACATACACGAAGCGTCGGTAACCTGCTCAGATAAGAAAAGATAATAAAAGAGCATAATAATCAGAGCTGAAATAAAACTACTGTATCTCAGACAGATGCTGGAAGTAAAAGGTACAACAGTAAAATATAATACAGATGTCTCTCCCAGCTCACAACTAAAATACATACAGCTGGCAGAAGACAGTCCCCAAAAAGAAATACAAAAACACTGTCTGAGAAGTCCTGGTACCCAAAAATCTCCAGCTATGACCCTCGGTGGCTCTCTATCTAGTCCGCAATTCGCTTACCTCGATCAGTTGCTGACAGCCCAGCAACTCCCACCGAGGACTCTGCAAAACAAGAAAAAGAAAGAAACAAGGAAAACAATGGGGGTCAGTACTACTATAAACAGTAGCCTCCCCTAGTGGGTAAAGCCTCAGCTCAGATATGCCCACCAGGTGCTCAGAGGCGAAAAGGGAAAGGAAAAGAAAGGGGATGCAGGTAAATAAAGCAACTGATAAAGTGCTATCCCTAATATGCCTCTATATGACCAACCAATAAGGATGGGAAAAGTGATGCATCAGAATCAAGTAGCCTGTCATAAAGACCCAATCTGACAGCCAGTAAACACTGGCACTGCCTGCTCTGCTGTCGAACTCAAGAAACCAGCATGGTGCCCGGCGCTCACACCGTGGAACTCAAGAAACCAGCATGGTGCCCGGCGCTCACACCGTGGAAAGCCTACTCCGGAGTGGCACTCGAGGGGAGCGACCCACACGAGTAAAAATATCACTGTATCAAACATCTCTGTAACCACTGTCTCATAATAGCAGGACTGGATCGAGACTCAAAGAAGTGGGTACAACCCTCCACTAAAGTAAGCCCGATCCCCGAACACCCAATCTGATGCAATAGAAACAATCCGGTCAACCACCAAAGATCCGTGGTCGCCGCAACCCCCTGACAAACTCAACCTGTCCCCGAATCCCCAACACCTGCCTACACTGTCCAACATACGCTCGAACCTGAGCGATTAAGCCGCTAGTGCCAACAATGAAAGAAGAAAAGAGAAAAAGCATGGTTTCTCCTAAGTCAAGTCCCAAAATAGTGTAGCAGTAAAAGATGACAATAATTATGTGGCCAATTTAATCATGCAGTGTTCCAATACTTGTCCAATTTCCAAGTATAAACAGTTTCGAAGTGACATAAGCAAGGGTGACCGTTTCACATGAACAATATCAGTTTTGCAGTCCTCTATTTCTATTTGTCCCAAGTATACAGTTCCAGAAACAATAAGCGATTAAATCGCATAATTAATCTATCAATAATTTATTAGAGATCTGGTAATCCATAATCAATTCCCTAGAGCATGCAAGTCTACCAATTAACACATTTAGCATTGTCATAGCAAGGGTACTCTGATATTCCTAGTGGGCATACAAAGAGAGGAGTACAACAACCACCCACCTGAAGCGCAACTGTCCAAACTCGTACAGTCAGAAAATACAAAAATTCCAAATCCTCGCTCCCACAATTTTAGCACACCCGCAACATTCCTGATACATCAAGAAGTCCACTAATTACACTAGACTCCCCAAATTCAGCACTAATTACCACATACAATCACGAGTACCAAACTGTGAAATTATCACCTGCAGCAAATGTCCAGAAAATTCCAATAAAAATATCACGGCGATCCTTGCGTCGATAGCTTCGAAACGGTACCTTGCACGTCCAAATCGGAGTTCGGTAAGTCAAGATAAAAATTCAGCAAGAGGGCACTCTCATACACTAATCTGGATTAAGGACTGATTACTGTTCACAGAGAAATCATTAATTTTCACCTCGAAGTAAAAATCACAAAAATCCAATAAAAATACGAGCGCGTTCCTTGCGATCCGTAGATGAAAAAGTTGTATAGGCTCGTTTCCGTCGGACGCTCGTGCACAAAGATATGGCCGAAACACTCCGCTGCTGTCAAGGAATTCCATACAGAAAAAGAGGTCACTTGTTGCCTCGAAAACCGTGCCAAAACCTCGAAACGGGAAAGCGCGACCAAAACGAAAGATGAAGTCCTACCTCTTAGGAGTCCACTGGTGCAAGAATCACAGGAAAATGATGTCGGGGTAGCCCAGGAGAGCAAAAATACGATCGCTGCGCCGAAGAAGGACACTAGGAAGCAACGTCGCGCCGCACCGTAAAATGGGGAACCTCGGGATTCGTGCCTCCAAAACTCACGAAACTTGGCAGGGAGATCAAGGACTTGGAGATGAAGATTTTTGCTTGAAAGGTGCTTGGGCTGAAGAGGCTCGGTTTGGGAGATAAAAAGAGAAGAAGGCAGCTCGGGTTGGGGTTTTAATAGGCAGAAACGAACAAATCCAATAATTCCCTCCATGTCCCTGGTTCCGGGCGCATCCCTGATTTCGGGCTGCTACAGTAACGGGCCGGCCCGTTACTGTTCACGCCCGAAATCCCTGGGCCGGCCACGTAGCCCAGCCCAACAGGCCCGCGAACCCCGCTGCACCCGGCGCACCTGCGCCAGCCAACGGGGGCGCGCCACGTGGCCCCGACAGGCCGTGCACCGCGCACGGTGCGCCGTGCACCGCGCACGTCCCCGGCTGACCCGGGTCGTACGGCCACCTGCCCCGGTCAGTCTCCACCGCTCGCGTGGACCGCGTGCACCAAGACCCGCCAATCCCGAGCCGCCACGTGGGCTCCCCTCGGTCCACCGTACACCCCGCCAAGTCAGTGGACCGCGCGCCGTGAACCAACCAACCGAACAACGCCACGTGGCACCGCCCTGGTGCACGACCCCCGCGGTGGACCGCGCACCTGACCGCGCGCCCTGGCGCCTGCCCGCGCCCTGCCCGCGCCGCGTGCCGCCGCCTGCCGCCTGCCCGAGGCCGCCCCGCCGCCAGCCGGCGCTGCCCGCCGCCGCCGGACGCCGCCGGCGATCGCCGGGAACACTGTTCCGGCGTGAACAGTACCCGCAGGCTCCAAATTAACAAGCAAATAGCCCATCTTGACCGTTTTCGCGCGCTGATTCCAAAAACGAGGTCCGTTTTGCCAAATTCTCACTCTAAAAATTGCCGAAAGCCCCCGAAAGAGTATTCTTGGTCCAAATCTCGTGCCGAGCCCAATCTCAAAATCCGTTTCGCGCGCAAACACCTCTAAACAACCGATGGGGTCCCCTGATCACCCGCGTGATCCAATTTAAGTACAAAGTCCAACACTTGTGTCCAATCGTGCCCCGAACACCTCCAGCACCCCGCGTAGGCCTCCAGTGGCCACCCCAAAGCACCGCAACGGCTCTGCGGAGATCCAGGGCATCACAGGTACAGTATTAGGCCTGTGTCCCAAACACATCAAAGCAATAACCTTGAATCAAGTGATTCCATGGGTCTTCCCTTGTTCAATGGTTTTGTGCCGAAGTATGCATGCATTTTTCTGTATGTGCAGACATTTATATATGCCTGTCCCTGTTTATGTGTATCTACAACATGCTTCATAAATTTGTTCAATAACCATGCATAGAAAATCGAAAAGCACTCCGACATGGAGATAAATTTGGAAATGGAGCAATACATATGACATAAGTTCAAATAGGATGAAAAAGATTGCCAATGATACTATTCAACCAGGCTCAAGAAGAAAATCTTTTACCTGTACCGAATATGGCGATTGGTGATAGGGTCCAGATATGCCATTGCAAGCCCAAAATCAATGATGAATACCTAGAGAATGAAATCATCAACCATACAAGTGGCAGCCTATTCGAGTACTGGTTACATTGTCCCACCAATTAGAGGCAATGAAACCTACTTGGTGTCTTCTCTCACCGACACCCATGACAAAATTTTCAGGTTTGATGTCCCTATGCAAAAAGCCTTTGGAATGCATATACTCTATTCTTCCAATCTGCAGGTCATGTATAGAGAGCTTGCCACGTTTAATTACCCTTTCAACATGGACTAGAAATTAGAGGACCATACTGTAAAACACTGAAAAGCAAGAATAAATAGTGACAAGGGAAATATTAGATATCCTTTTGCTTCCATTTCACAAACAACATAACAAAATGACATATTCACATAATCTTGAGAACACACAAGGATAACTCTGGGCAGCAAAAGAAATAACAATGCTTTCTATTACCATCTGGACTGCCAGCATTAGAATCGTCTTCTTCGTGAACTTTCCGCCGCATTGTTCCAATAACGATTGAAGGTTCGGGCCAAGCAATTCAAGAACAAGAATGCAGTTGCCGCTATCCTTGCCCGACCACATTATTTTTGGAATACCACCTGGGGTTCAAATGCATCCGCATTGGATAAGTACAGAAAGAAAGTGTTTTCCTTCGATGTAGTAACATACATTTCCCCTGAAGAACGTTGTATATCATAGCCTCTACCATTAGATGGGAATGTCTAGTATCGCCCTTTTCCTGAGGAACATACATGTATAATGTAAGCAGTTGTTCTTTCATATACTTTAATAAAAGGATGCCATGTGTACCCTCTAGTGTACCCTATTTCGAATTCCAGCAAAAGAACGACATTCTTTATCACAATTAACACTACCAATCCGATATGGGACTAACATTCTTGACGTAATCAAACCAATAACTAAGCAAAGAAAATAAAGAAGTGGCAAATAGAAACCGTAAACAGAAATATTTGTCAATTGTACCCTGTTTTTTTTATAAGATAACGTGGTTAATTTCTTGATCAACAATTAAAACCAAGAATCACTACCGAATTGCAAGAACTAAGATTTCTTTTTCCCAGTATCCGATTCAAACGCATCAGATGATGATCCCAGAAAGAAAACACCGCTCTTCGATTAAAAATCCAAACTTTCTCAGAATTAAAGAGAATGTAATAGTTCCACTAAAAATAAACAGAGGAAATAGTAATATCCTCAAGAAAGAGCCCTCAGAGAAAAGGGAACAGATAAGGTTCTTGGTACTTATCTTCTTCGAGCCTGCATCTCGGTCCAAGAGCAAGCTTTCTTTGCGTTGAGGAGGTTCGTCTTCATCTTCAAGGGCTTCGTCTCAATGGTTCACAGTAAGGGAAGGATCGGGCGGCGTAGAGGAGTAGGAGGAGAACCCTAGAAGATGTCGGAAGGTTCTGGAGCAATGGAGAAGCTACGCACTCAGCTACGGAAGGCATGGGGTGTGGCGGGTTTGGGTAGATTGTAGTAATAACCCGACCCGTTACGCAACTTGTCGCAAGCCCAAGCCCAGGCGGGATTAGGCCCACCAGAACTCAGCAGATATTTTGGGAATTTACATATTTCACAACAGCATAGTAAACTTCTCATATTTGCATAATAGTCCTTAGTTAACTACCTATAAATAGGGATCATGTAACTGAAAAACGATCAACGAATTAATACATCATTTTCTTCAACTACTTCTCCTCCCTCTCCTTTCTCTCTCTAACTTCTTCTCCCTCTATCCCTGTTCTTCTTCATCTTCTTCTTCCTCTATCTCCCAAATTCCCCATTCCCTCAATCCAAAGCTCAGATCAGCAACTTGTCGAGATCAAGGAAGCAGCTGCAGCATCGCCTTCGAAGGAACCTGTCCTTCATTGGCGCCTCAAACATCAGAACAAGGTCATCACTGCTTGTGCGCCTCAGGACAAGTGTGAGATCTTGTATACTTCTTCATCGTAGCGATCCTTCCCCGTTCTTCTCTTGAGCGGTTGCAGACCCAGGATTCCCGTTCCGGTAATCTGCCATCCTAGCTCAATCGAAGCTTCCTGAGGTTGAGCGGTTGCAGATTCAGGATTCCCGTTCCTGTAATCTGCCATCCTAGCTCAACCGGAGATTTTCCGAGGTCACACTACTCGGAAAGCATTACAGAGAATCATATCAAAAAACTTCTTTAAGTCTCTTGTGGTGATTGATATCAGGAACCCCGAATCAAACATAAATTTGGTAAGAAGGGTCATCGTGATCTCACAATCTTAACCGCGACAAGTTCGGACGTCCCGATCTGAGTGGCTGCAACGGATTAAACAAATGAGAAAGAAGAAGACGAGAACAGTTTGAATCATCGATCAAGTGGGATCAAATCGAAGAGCGCTCACCCTCGTAGACGTCGCCGCAGGATCCGGACCCGATCTTTCGCCCGAGCTTGTACTTGCCCCCGATGATCCGATCCATGACCTAATTGATCGATCGCCTCACAAATCGCACCAACAACTAAAGTTTCGGAGGAGGAAGGGAAGAGAGAGAGAGAGAGAGAGAGAGAGAGAGAGAGAGAGCGCGTTAAGCTCTTCCCGCGCAGCGACGGGGATTTAGTAATAAATGAGAAAATGGAGGGGTAATTTCGGGATTCGGGTCTCATCGGCGAAAGCAACCCGGTCCGGTTCTGTGGCTTAAACCGGTCTGAGCCGGCCGGGTCGTTAAAAGGTTAAGTTGCATTGTATAGTTGACCCCTTTAATAAATGGTAATTTCGATTAGCACCCCCGACGTAATAACGTTTTTTTTATATATATATTTTGCTTTTCCCGGTTTTTTTTTTTTTTTTTTTTAAGAGAGAGAGAGAAAAAGGCAGCTCGCTACCCGTTTCATTCATTCGGTAAAAAAAAATTTAGTTATAAGAGGTGAGGAAATAGGATCTCGAAAAAAATAAAATACAACAAAAAAAAAAAAAACACACACACCCGTAAAAAGATCCGTCAAAATCCTAACTCACCTGGGACTGCACAATTCATCTCATTCCTTTCATAATTCT
This sequence comes from Tillandsia fasciculata, assembly GCA_029168755.2. Classification (NCBI taxonomy): domain Eukaryota; kingdom Viridiplantae; phylum Streptophyta; class Magnoliopsida; order Poales; family Bromeliaceae; genus Tillandsia; species Tillandsia fasciculata. The sequence continues at coordinate 23,113,624 of CM054939.1, read as the reverse complement.
CTTATTCGTTTAACGACTAATAATGAATCTGAAACTTGATTTCGAAAAATAATATTATTTTTTTCCTGCCATATCATTCACCAATATACATCAATCCTAACAAGATTCTTCATCGCAGTCTCTTGATTTTCGTTTTCTATCAAGTGCTCCCAAACTTCCTAATATGTACCATATATCTTTAAATAAGTTCTCTATTCAAGGCGTTGAATATTAAAAATCTGCTGAAAACATATCTCATATCACCGGTCTCGACATTATTACCGCACAACACATATTGTGAATCTCCCACCTTTTGACTAAGTTATCGACCGTTGACATCTAATTTTTCAGTTTTAGTTATTTTTTTATATCATATAAGAATTTTGCTAAAATTAATGATCCAGTATCTATCAACTATTGTCTATTTTGAATCAGGCCCCCAAGGCTACTCATTTTTTCTACCCTTCTAACGTCTAAGCATTCTTACGTCAAATTATAATAAAAACTTGCTAAACTTAGAGTTGTTAGTTGAAAAAGTGTTCAATTTCACAAAATCGCATTTGTCAAATGTCTGAAATTTAAAACTAGACCTTCTCTGCCGAAGTTGCTGTTTTATCGCGTTTGGAAAAAAAAAAAAAAAAAAAAAAAAAAAAAAAAAAAAAAATAATATTATCACTCCCTCGTTTTCTTGACTTTATGCATTAGTTTCGTGAAAAAAGAAAAGAAAAGAAAAAAAAAAATGAACATGATTAACTGAAATTACAAGTAAAAACCTTGGCGATGAACATGCACCTAAACTCCCCCCGCACTTCAAATAGGGTATATCCCTGTTTAATCAAAAAAAAACATGCACCTAAACTTTTCTCCAGGATTTCAAAAAAAGAAAAAAAAAGAAAAGAAAAGTAATAACAATCTTTCAAAAGCAGCAAACAGACTTTCTGACAAATGACCTTCTGAACAAAACTGCTTCTGATGATTCTTCTGGCTTTAATCAAACATATACTGCGCCGTAAGGATCTATGTACAAAAGAATCAATGAAACCTCAAAGAAAAACAATGCAGTATAACTCAGAATATCCAAAAGTGCTTCAGAAAAAATGACTCCTCTTAGCAGCAGCATACATGAAAGTTTTCACACATGCTAACTTTTCCTCGCATCCTTCAAAAAGGACCTAAAAGAGCAAGAATAATCAGTTAAGCAACAATAAACATAAATCTTTTAATGCCCCCTCCCATATAAACTTCATGGAATACAATCCCAACTTACCCTCGTGAGTGCAAGGATAAGAAACTATGCCCTCAAGGATGTGTATAAACTCGTATTTCACAAAGAGGGTGTGCATAGATAGATTATTTTGCAGGGATGTATACGGAAAGGTAAATGCTAATGGTATAACTCTTATAGGGGTGTAAATCTTATGCACCTAAATCCAAGAGTTGATAAAAATTCTTTCGGGTTTTAGTGTAAAAAAAATAAAAGATTTGGCATGAAAAGTAAGAAATATATATATATATATATATATATATAGGCCGCTAAAATCTATGGGTTACACCTAAAAGTAAGGTGTATAGGTAACATTGCTCGTACGTAAAAGGCCATATAAGATAAAAAAGAAGAATACAAGGAACCAAGCTAACCATTCATTCTTCTGGAAAATCATAAAGGTTGAATCCAACGGCCTGATGAGCCGACACGGCTTGCAGGATCGGTAACAGGGGCCGAAGATTCAGATTGCACTTGTGAGCTTGCGTCGTGCTCCATCAGAACGTCGGGATTAGCCAGTGCGGGAAGTGGCAACTCTTCGCTCCTCTGACACAAAGAAACAACCAATACTCAAGAAAAGGCTGCAAACTTTTGAATTTTGGCTTCTCTATACCTTTCCAAATTCGCAGCAAACTCACAAAAATCTGAGGCAAAGCTGATGGCCTTTTGGCTCTTTGATGTTGCAAACCCGTCCAGTCAAAGTAGTTACCTGACGCATAACCTGCTAAAGCTTTGGGATCACAAAGGTCTATGGTTGCAAAGGGGGAAAAATTACTGAGGGATAATTGTAAGCATTTCTATCATGCGAACAGCAGAAATCGATGAGCTACAGCAGCGATCTACAAGCTATTAATAATTGCCATGTTGTTACCTTCAAAATAGTATAGGTCATAGAAGAGTTGCTTCAAGATATTATAATCAGGATTCTGGTCAAATTTCAGATGACGGCAATAGTTGACGTAATACACCAACTCAGTTGGAAGCGGATCGACAACCTAGGAAGAGTCAATTTGGCCAAATAACTGGATAAGTTCATATGATGTAATAAGTTAGCAAATGAGCACGAAGCCTATAATTTTCAAATTCTAACCTGAAGAAATGAGTACTTCATAGCGCTGGCCATGGCATTCCACTGGTTCCGTGCGGGAACTCCTGCATCCTGCCAAGGAAGTCTACATGCAGTAGTAGCATAGTAAATCAATTAGGTCAGGCACTAAGGTATCGTTTGGAAGCGGGATATACCGGAATGAGATATACCAGGTATAGGAATATAGTAAGGGATATACCTGGGATATACCTAAATTGTGTTTGGTTGGAAATGAGGAATAAACCTGGTATAAGAAAATAGGTGTTTGGATTGGGGATTGAGAAAAAGGTGTATAAAGTTGATTTTTTGGTTTAATGACGATGTGACCTTTTATTTTATGTGAATTAAAGATGTGATAATTAAAATATATATTAGAATTAATTAATTATAAAAAATCTTATATAGTATATTTAATTAAAATATTTTATTAAAATATTTCAAAAAATTATTTTTATAATATTGCGGTCACAATAATATTTCAAAAAATTATTAAAATATTTTATAAATTATAAAATTATTATTTTAATTAAAATTTAAAATTTCCTGATTATTTTAAATAAAAAATTAGAAAAGAATTGAAATTAATAATATTTAAAATTTAAAAGTTCATTATTTTTATAATATTTAAGAAGGGAAACGCCCTTTCTACCGGCATGCTAAAAAAATTAAAATATTTTTTATAAGAAGAAAAAAATTAATAAAAATTGTATAAATTATAAATATTATTAATTTTTAATAACTAGATTTACGTCCGATTTAATTTGCAATATACTATATCAAACTTTATTTAATATAAATTTATCGTAAAAATATTTTCTAACATTTAAAAATTATAATTTTTCAACGATAAAAATATTAATTAAATTTAATTAATATTTAAAATTCTAAAGGGAAATTATAATTTTTAAATAAAGGAAAATTAGCATCAAACATTAACCAACTCACAATAAAATCCCAAATTACATCATACCCGATAAATCACAGTTTTTAATTAACAGTCCACTTAACATTGCATATAAACAAAGAAAACAAGCAATACAAGCCGACTAACATACTATCACACCAGTACATCTAATATTTACAAACTTTTTTAGTCACTTACAATGATTTATCTAACTTCTATTATTCCACAACTCATTGGTAATACTCGTGCGAATGTCATCACCCCGCCGTGACTCAGTTGTACTATAATTTGTAGTGGTCGCTTCCACCTCATCCTCTGGAGGCTCTGGCTCTACTGGTTCGGTAAAATATCTATCATCTCCTTGTTGCCGTCGAATAAAATTGTGTATCACACAACAAGCCATTGCTATTTGACACTGCACTCTATAAGGAAAAGGTGTAGCGACAGTTAATATTTTAAATCTCTTCTTCAAAATTCCAAATGTCTTCTCTACCACATTTCTGAGTTGGGCGTGCCGATGATTATACAAGTCCTTCGGCGAACGATGTATACGACCACGTGTGTTACTGTCAAATTGACTCAGATGGTAACGCTCGCCTCTATACGGGGCCAGAAATCGATCGGTATTCGCGTAACCCGAATCGACCAGATAATATTTTCCTGTATATATATCAGAACGGTATACAACTTGTAATAAGTTATTTAATCAATTAATAATGAAGATAGCAATAAAAAACATAATCCTTAAATTTTACCTTCAGGAACTGTAAAACCTCCACTTTCACATGCCCATCTGAGTACCCGCATATCAGATGCAGAGCCTTCCCAACCGGTGCATACATAAAAAAACATATGATCAAAGGATACAGCTGCCATCATATTTTGCGATGTATATCCTTTGCGACAACGAAATGGTGGTTGTTTATCCTTTGCTACAATAACCGGAATATGCGTACCATCCACCGCCCCAATTGCATTCTACATATGTTAATGTCACAAGATAGTACATTACCCATGCAGCAATGAAAATTTACATATTTAGTGCGGAAAAAATATTGTCTGTTACCTTGAACGGATGAAAATTTGGATTTCCACTTATTCTTGAATGCACTCCACAATTACTTGGCGACATAGTTAAATATTCATCTTTTATTTGCAAAATGGCCCGAAGTACATTATTAAAATAACGACTTATCGTTTCCCCCGAATGTTGAAAAGTTTCAGCAAGCACCCTATTTGCAACACCGTGTCCTATACAATATAGGAAAATTCCCAACTGTTCGTCAACAGTCAGATTCCTTGTACCTTTTAAAAGGCCCTTCCCAACAAGCTCATCGCGGAGAGCAATTAATGTAGGTGTCGTCATTCTAAAATGATGGTACGCCCGTTCTGGATGACCATTCAGAATATCAGAAATAAATTGATGCCCCGTAAATGGACGTGTGCGACATGGTTGTCTGCTAATAGTACTTGTATCATCTATACATCCCCCGTCAATAAGCATAATTAATAGTTGGACCCAGTAGTCTTCATCTTCATCCAATATATCGAACAAAGTGGCATGGAACGCAGAGGAAAATAAACGTCGATAAATTGAATCATCCATTTCAACTGCACGTTCATATATGATAGTGAGCAAATTTGGATAGTACGCATACATGATAAAATACTTAGTTAAATTAATCTCAAACAATCATCTCGCCGATTACAGCAACCAAATACATAATAAAATAATACACTACATAATTTAAATGTCGAGATCATCGAGGTATCCTTCAAGAATGAGCATCAGTAGAAAAGCCCCCCATAACTCATCATCATCATCTAATATAGTCAACAACAATGCAACAAAGCGAGAGCAAGATTCAGTGTGGTAAATCGAATCATCCATTATATCTGCATCGATATAGTACCAATTTAGCTCACAATCATACTAAGTAGACATTATTGAAAGATGTATAGTTGGCTTCAAACAATCATTTAAGAGGAAAACCCACAAGCTGGTTAATATATTACAAAACATCTACTAAAATGTGCCGAAAGTTTCGATACAAATTATTACAAAGCTAGTAGTTAAAGTTCTAAAATTACAAACAGATTTTATATATATCCGCTAAGGACCAGGAAAAAATTGTCGGTACATGTGAATATCTTTTGCTATCTGCCGCTGTGCCCACTTGAAAGCAAGATCGTCATTCATTGACATGAAAATTTGACGATTTTGCACATCCTTGAAAGCGTCAGCGGCAGCCAAGACCTGGTCATCATTGAGCCCCTGCATTTTATATAGGCGCTGCAAACAAACGTCGATGGGAGGAATGGGTGATCGACCTTCTGTATCCTTATCAATAACATGCCTCACCAAATCTAATCTTTCTTTGCCCAGCTGAAGCATCTGCTCGACGCATTGAGTTATGCCCTCATTTTTTTTCCTACGACCGCCAGTTGACGGACGGTTGGTCCGTTGGCTAGGCTCGGGTACTGGGGAACGCTGCCTTTTCCCTGCCGAGCTGTACCCCGACCCACTAGTGGTCTTGTTTCGAATGCGAGGGCTAGGTGACCTTTCGAGCGGTGGGCTTTCCGTGAATTCATTAATATTTGGCCCTGAGGACCCTGCTTCACATTGAAATGGTAAGTGATGTAATTCTGAAAATCTTGGATCTATGTTTCTATCATCCTCACCAGGTGATGATGAGGATGAGCTAGCTATTGTTGTAGTGGCTGGATGGAGTGAAGACAAGCTAAATGCACCGGTTGCGGTAGTCTTTTGTGTTAGAAACTCCATCTCCTGATACAAAGGAAATGGCCTATCCCTACATTTCGCAAACGCTGGGTTTTCCTGGACGTAGGTTAATTATATTAGTAAGGGTAATCAAGATGAAAAAATTATAATGAAAGGTCAATTAATTCACGTTACCAAGATCACGCTATCCCAGTCACATCGATCGCCTGCCGTGGGAATGTGGCGGATAAAATCCCATCCCCAACCACTCTTGTTTGCCAAGCAATGGTACAACGCAAAGGTGCGCTTCAACACCTTCATCCTATTCTTCACCTGCTCCTTGTTAAGGTTTAAACCATTTCGAGTATTTAATTCCGATACAACCCTAACCCACGCGAGGTTAGTGAATGATCCATTAACGTTGTTGCCGAGAGTGTGTTCCTCAGTCAACAACGATATGAAACATGCATCCAAAGCCTCGGTCCAGTTTGGTGTTCGGGGCGACTTTTGGGCGCGAGAACCACTAGCACCCTCATTTGGAAAGGTACTGTCTTGGATGTTGCCCAAGTTAGAACGGCTAGATTGACCGGCCTTGAACACCTTCTTGAAAGGATGCATCTGTACATAATGTATGATCTACTTTATATATTTTGGCTTAACACATTATATTTTCAATCTTTTTGGCATTACCCTAAAACGAATAATATAATTGACATTCAAATTGGAAGACAAGTGATGCAGACCATATTAATACTTGCATAAAAGGGGATGGAATATCATAATTTGCAAGGTAAATAGAGAAATACATAATAAAAATATTTAGAATAAAAAGTTGGCGGTTGACGCATAAAAGTAAAGATAAATATCGGCAGAAATGTTTTTCACTTACCCAAATATGGAAATTGTGGGTTATTATGTACAAGGGCTCATTCGGTTTCCAATATGTGTGGGGTTGCAGTGGATTCTAAATCCATGCCATCCATCAAACGCATTTGGCAACCGTCATCATCGCCTATGTACACGGGCTCAACTAGTTTCCAACAAGCATGGGGTTGCAGTGGATTCGAAATCCATGCCATCCATCAAATGCCTTTGGTAACCATCATCATCGCCAAAATCTCATTTTTTCATCACCAACTCATAAGAGATGAAACATATATATGCCGGAGCCAACATAACAAATCAGTCTAATGACATAGCACAGTAATTTATCAACCTATTATATCCGATAATAGCAGCAATGTATTAAAAATAAAAGGCTTGCACCTTTGAGGGCAAAGAGCTAGATCAGTAGAGGGGACAGCGAGCAACCGAAGGGGCAACCTTGGTACAGGAATGGATCAGAGATGAACCCACAAGCTCGATGGCCACGAATCCACAGCAATAATCCGACAAGGACTATCACTGACCAAATCCGGCGCAAGTGAATTTCACAGCCAGAATCTGCACAAAAGCTTTCTTGTAAGTTTGAAAACAACTAGCTATCAAACAGAAGAAGAGAACAATATGAAAAATCGGTGACAGATTGTATATAAATTCTTGACGCAATTTAAGACAACGAAATTGTCAGAAATCACTGAAAAAACCTGCATTAATTGTAGAACAGCTAGATCAACTCCTAGTCAAGAACAAATGTAACTGCAGTAGTGTATATCAAATACCGCGAGAGGAGGGTCCTGATTCGCTGCTTGAGCCAATTTCATATATCCCACCAAGGATAGATGAAGAAGGCAAATTTTGCACATGCGCCACCATTTCATACCATTACCGAAATTCGAAATACCCGAAAAAATGGATACTCTTGGCCAAACATTTCGACGAGGGAGCAGGGATCACAGATCGGCGAAGAACCGGGGAAAAAAAAACCCACAAGCTCGATGGCCGCGGGATCAGAAAAATAAAAACCCACAAGCTCGATGGCCGCGGGATCACAAAAAAAAAATAAACCCACAAGCTCGATGGCTGCGGGTGCCCTGCGCGGCATGAAGCCGTGCGATGTGCACACCCGCGGGTGGCGCCCGTGCGGTGCTGCCCGCGCGGACGCCGCCGCCCGCGGGTGCCCCGCGCGGCATGAAGCCGCGCGGCGTGCGCACCCGCGAGTGGCGCCCGTGCTGTGCCGCCCGCGGGTGCCCTGCACGCCATGAAGCCGCGCGTCGTGCGCACTCGCGGGTGGCGCCCATGCGTTGCCACTCGCACTGGCGCCGCCGCCCGCGGGTGCCCCGTGCGGCATGAAGCCGCTCGGCGTTCGCACTAGCGGGTGGCGCCCGTGCGGTGTTGCCCGCGGGCGCCCCGCGCGGCACGAGGTCGAGCAGCACGGCCCGGAGTCGCGCGGCGGCGGTGACGGCGACGGCGACGACGAAGAAGACGCCGAAAAGATGAGAAACTCTACAAAGATTACAATAAACCAAAACCACTCACCGTTTGTGTCTGGGGAAGAGGGGGGGAGAGCGGGGAGCACAGATCGGCGAAGCAAGATTTCAAAGATGAAGATGAAGGAGCGGTTTCGTGCACAGATCGGCGACGAGGAGGGGGCGCGGCGACGGCGAGGGGGACCAACGAGCACAGATCGGCGACGAGGAGGGGGCGCGGCGACGGCGAGGGGGACCAACGAGCACAGATCGGCGACGAGGAGGGGGCGCGGCGACGGCGAGGGGGACCAACGAGCACAGATCGGCGACGAGGAGGGGGCGCGGCGACGGCGAGGGGGACCAACGAGCACAGATCGGCGACGAGGAGGGGGCGCGGCGACGGCGAGGGGGACCAAGGTGCACAGATCGGCGAAGAGGAGGGGGCGCGGCGACGCGACGAAGGAGATGAGGAGCGGGTTCTGGAGATCACGAGTGGAGAAGATGGGTTTCGGAGTGGAATGAGTGGAGAAGGAGATGAGGAGTGGAATGAGTGGAGGGTTGGGGAAATGGGAAATGGGGAATATGGGTTCACGGGTTGGGTTGGGGAAATGGGAAATGGGGAAGATGGGTTCACGGGTTGGGGAAGATGGGTTCACGGGTTGGGGAAGATGGGTTCACGAGTGGAGAAGATGGGTTTGGAGGGTTGGGGAAATGGGAAATGGGATATCCCAGGGTATGGGAATGGGGTTGGGATATCCCAAGGGATATCCCAGGGATATTCCTGTTTGGCGGGATATCCCCAAACAGGGATATCCCAAACTTGTTTGGGTATAAAGGGGGGATATCCCCCCTTTATACCACATCCAAACAATGCCTAAGAGAACCATATGAAAAATAAGCAGATGAGCCACCAGGAAACTTTCATGTGCCAAAGTTGATTTTTTTTTTTTTTTTTTTTTTTTTGAGAGAGAGAGAGAGAGAAAGGTAGCATGCTACCCGCTTCGTTTATTTTTGAAATAAACTTAGCTGAAAATATGAAGCAACTAGATTTCGAATTCGGGTCTCGGGTATCAACCACCAAACCCTTTGCAACTTGATGATGAGGAAAATCAATCAACTTGCGCATATAAGAATAAGAGTCCGGTTACTGTGCTTTTAAAAGCACCAAGCACTTTGTGCTTGTAAGTTTTCCACCGTTAAATCTAACTCTTTGACTAATTCCACCCCTTAGATCATACTATTCCACCAACCACCCACTAAACCCTAGGGGACCACTATCATCGTAACCGCACATTCCTACATCCAAGGAAAAAAACTCACAAGTACCAATGACTAGTGCTTTTACAAGCATAGGAGCTCAATTCTAAGAATAAAACATATAATTATATATTTGTATATACTTGTTTAGGAGTAATGTTCCTAAAATGTTGCCAAAGAGAGAACAATTACCTTCCTCTAAAGAGATACATAAGAACATAACCAAAAGATTCCAAATCATCTCTACGGCTTTGCTCTGACAAGAAAAACAAGAAAAAAGTCTAGTAAGAATGTCAAATACAGCTCCTAATACAGTAAGAGCAATGACTGACCTTTTAAGCAATGAGCGTTCCAACTTGCATAGAGAGCACTACCAATCATATTGTTCACTCGCCTAGATCATAAGAAGGTATCATAATCCAGTTACAAATTACAACAATGAACACTAAAGTTGACAACTAGCAGCAAACTTTGGCACTTCAAAAAAAAAATTTAGAAGTAGCTCCATGGGTTCATGATGATGTATGACCATTTAAAAAAAAAAAAAAAAAAAAAAAAAAAAAAAAAAAAAAAAAAAAAAAAAACTAAACATAAGCAGATAAAAATGTAAGAACATTTTGGCATAAAGAAGTGAACTCAAGGAATTGCCATGCCACTTCTTTCTGGCCTTGCTGGAAGCAGGAAAGGAGATGGCAACAGTGATCCCAACACAAGGATCGGCATGCCACTTCCTTCTGATATTGCTGACAACGAAAGTGGAAATAGTGATCTCCCTCCCTCCCTCCCTCCCTCTCTCTCTCTTTCTCTGTGCATGTGTGCGTCCTTAAGTATAAATACTTGTTTGAAGGTAAAAGGAAATACATTCAACCAAAGTTCAATTAGGACGAGGAATATTACCTTTAATACTATTTAATTGGTGAGCAACACTAGCTTAAAAAAGGGGACGGTAATACTAGTTTTTTTTATGCGGTAGCAAACGGGAGAAAAAGGAGAAATTCTATTGAGGTGGTCGAAGAAGATGGGCACAGATTCTGTAGAGAAACCAAGAAAAGAGAGTATTTCCTTAAGAAATTCAAGGAATTATTCGCTCCAACCGTAGCTAGTAAGGAGTCTATAGGTGACTGGAGTAAGGTTTTTGGCTCATGCCCGATGCTTAGTTCTGAGCAGCTTACGGCTCCCTTTACTAGGGAGGAGATTAAAAGAGCCGCATTCCAACTAGGTGGGGATAAGGCTCCGGGGCCGAACGGTTTTGGTCTAAGGTTCTATCAGAAATTCTGGTGGATCATTCAGGAGGATATCTTTTGTATTTTTTCTGACCTGTTTGAAGGTAAGCTGAATACCGGGCCGATTGACTATTCGTTTATCGCCCTATTGCCCAAGAAAGAAGGGGCTAAAGCAGCAGGGGATTTCAGACCTATCAGTTTGCTCAATGGAATTCAAAAGATCATTTCCAAAGTGCTAGCGAACAGACTCGAACGGGTGATGGATGGTGTCATCTCTCGATCACAGGCAGCCTTTCTAAAAGGGAGATCGATCCTGGACTCCTTTGTTACGGCTAACGAAATCATCAATTGGGGAGACAAAGTCGGAGCGGAGTGTGTAGGTATCAAAGTCGATTTCGAGAAAGCTTACGATACGGTTAATTGGGGATTCCTACTTAGGGTTTTGCGATGGCTGGGGGCGAACCAAAAATGGTGCGGTTGGGTAGAACAGTGTATAGTCAACGCCAAGGTTGCAATTCTTGTTAATGGGACCCCCTCCAAGTGGATTAAAACTAAAAGGGGCCTAAGGCAGGGCGACCTACTATCCCCACTGCTTTTTCTTTTGGCGGCGGAAGGGCTCGCCGAATGACAGAGGAAGCAGTTCGGAGCAATTTGTTCAGCGGGGTGGGTCCCTCTAAGAAGAGTAAAATATTTATTATACAGTATGCCGACGACACTATTTTCTTTTGTAAGGCCAAGGCGAGGGAAGTTCGTAATCTCATGTTTGTGTAGCAACTTTTTTAATAGGCATCGGGCTTAAAGATAAACAGGAGTAAGTCCGAGCTACTGTATCTAGGTAGAAGAAATAGCAGGGGGGCGAGGCTGGCCGAGCTGATTGGGTGTAGATTGGGTCGGTTTCCAATCAGATACTTGAGGCTGCCGCTTACTAACAAAAACGTTAGAAAGGAAGACTGGTGGAATATCATTAACAATTTTGAGAAACGGATCAATGAGTGGCAGGCAAAGCTCCTCTCCCAGGGAGGCAGACTGGTCTTGGTGAACTCGGTACTAACTAGCCTGCCACTCTATTTCCTTTCGGTTTTCATAGCGCCGAAATGGGTACTTCGTCGTATGGAGGCCCTTAGAAGGGCCTTTTTCTAGAAAGAGCGTTCAACGGTCTCGGGAGGGCAATGTCTGGTGCAATAGAAGTAGGTGTGTAGAAGCAGAAAGGATGGCAGGTTGGGCGTTTTGGACCTTGGTAGTATGAACGTGGCCCTGCTGTCGAAATGGTGGAAATTATTGTCTCGAGGGAACCTTATGTGGGGAAAGCTGATCTTCAGGCTATATTACAACAGAAGGAGACCCCTTCAAGAAGGGGCCTCTTTTACCCCCTTCTCCAGTGATGGAAGAGTGTTATGGGTACAAAGGAGATGTTCAAGTGCGGGGCTCACTATGAGCTAGGGGACGGGAGAAGGGTGGAGTTCTAAAGGGACAAATGGGGGGGCATGTCATCCCTTAGCTCTCTTTTCCTGACCATTTTTCAGCTAGTAAGCAAAAACTGTAAGGTGAAAGAGTGCTTCGGGAGCAGAGGTTGGAAGTGGAGTACGATTCTGAAAGGGGTCAAGTATCCAACGGGAGAGTACAGGGATACTAGACTTTAGAGCGACGGTGTCAGATAAGCTCCCCGGCAGAGGTATGGACGTAATTAAACAAAGGTGGTCCAACTCTGAGGGCTTTTCGGTAAAGTTGGCGTATAACTTTTTGCAGGATGGGGGCATTAAGGTCGACATTTTCAATCAGTTGTGGATGTCTAAATCTCCGCTTAAAGTTAAAATCTTCGTTTAGTTGGTCCTGAAACGCAGGATACCAACATGGACAACCTCCTTAAAAGGGGTTGGAGTGGAGAGGAGTCCTGCGTCTTTTGCAAGAAGGAGGTCGAGTCTGTAGATCACCTACTTGCTGAGTGCGAGGGGACCAAAACATTACTACATACTCTGTTATCGAATAAACTGGGTTTACGTAACTGCAACTCAGTGAGTAAATTGTGGAGTCTCATCTGCTGTCTAGGGGGAAGTTTCGGTAGGAGGGAAAGGGCAATTGTCATTGCTTTTTGGTGGACGATTTGGTTGGAACGTAACAGAAGAATATTCGATAACAATAGAGCCAACTTGCGCCAATTGAGGAGGTGGTTCGGTCGCTGCACAGGCTCTAGGAAGACTTTTGCTGATTTCTAAGTTCATCGTCCGCAATCGATGTCCTTTTTTTTTTTTTTTTTTTTTTTTTTTTTTTTGAGGCCCAGCTGTCTCACTCTGTTGCCAAGTTCAAAGACTTTTGAAAGCTACATTCTCTCGAAAAAAATATATATATAAAAAAATACTATTTAATTGGTGTCAATCCTTACCTGCATGGAATATGGCGATTGGTAGCAGGATCTAGATATGATTTTGCAAGCCCAAAATCAATGATGTATACCTAGACAACAAAATCATCAACTATATTACCAGTAGGCTTGTCCGGGTACTGCTTACACCATCCCAACCAATTAGACGCATGTAAACCTACCTGGTTTCTTTGGTTACCAACACCCATAACAAAATTCTCAGGTTTGATGTCCCTATGCAAAATGCCTTAGGAGTGCATGTACTCTATTCTTCCAATCTGCAAGTCATGTATAGAGAGCTTGCCACGTTTAATTACCCTTTCAACATGGACTAGAAATTAGAGGACCATACTGTAAAACACTGAAAAGCAAGAACAAATAGTGACAAGGGAAATATTAGATATCTTTTTACTTCCATTTCACAACCAACATAACAAAATGATATATTCACATCATCTTGAGAACGCACAAGGATAAAAAGAAAAAATTTCAGGTGCGAAAGAATTTCACAGCATAAAAGTATTTTCGAAAGCATTGGTGCAAACAGCTGATATCAAACAAAACTTTATGTCTGTAGAACAAACTTAAAAATTTTCAGCTAATAAAAAGCAATACAGGCTCCGTAAGCATCAAATATACTTTTTTTTTTTATTAAACAGGGATATACCCTATTTGAAGTACAGGATGAGGACTATTAGAAAGGAAGAGAGAAAGACCCAGTAAAAAGGAGTACAAGATGTAGGCCCATCTCCCATCCACAAGCCGCGAGGAGTGCGCTAGTAAAACACCCAGCAAGCAACCAGATAAACCCAAAAACAAATTGTACAAGCAAAATAGCCCCACAAAAAGAACTAAGCTAATGAGTAGAGCTATCCCCCGAACCATGTGTCTCAGACGTTTGGCATTTGGCAGCGGATGTTAAGCAAAGAAGCAAAACTCGAAACTCAAAGACGCAGTAGCGAGAATCATCCATTCCAATCAGACCATATCCAAAATCTGCAGCAATCGAAAACAGGCAAATAAACATGATCGACTCTGAACCATTGCCCTGTCTTCACCCGATCTGCTCGCCAAAACCCCAGAATCGGTGAGGTGCCAGGAACAATTGGATTCCCCGTTTCGACAAAGCCAACACGAATAGTGCCAGGACAAGAGTCTCACTTAATTAAACTAAAATAGAGCCAGAGCTCACAGTAGCCTCTCAACTCCAATCCCCTTGTCCGAAGTTGAACACAGCTGAATTAACGCAAAGGTAGCATGCATCGAAGCTAATCCAAGTTTTGAACCAACCCTGATAGCCTAGCAATTAACCAACCCTGAATCCAATGAGTTCTTGAAGGTTTAGAGAGCAGGCCCGGGACTCCAAACAGCGTAGTTAGACAGCAGAACGGCAAGATTGATGCGTCGGAAACACCAAACTCCAAGGGTGGAGGTTGCTGCTTGCGCCAATTGCACGGTATCGCTTAAATAGAGCCTCACAGTAGAAAGGAAAAAGCAAAGAGAGCGATGTAGCCTCCTCCTACATCAAGCTAAGTGGATAGTGGAAGGGGCTGCTAGAATAGTAGAACTCCAAAAAAAGAAGCCTTCAAGATTGAAAACTATCTTGTTCTTTAGCCATCAGCGTTGAGGTCCAGAAATTGGTCTCGGCCCAAATTTTACCCTCCAACTCCCCGACAGTCGATAGCCGATTCGAGAAAAGTCTTGCATTACGTTCCTTCCAAAGCTCCCAACATGTAGCCGCGAAACAAGTGTCGAAAAACTCCAAAGCAAAACCCGACAAGGAGGATCTAAGAGTGTACCAAGTAGATGTCAGATCCCTCCAAAATGGCTGAACGGATTCGAAACCAAACGCGGCTGAGTACCTCGAAAATAAGCGCATCCACAAGGTTTTGGCGACAGAACAGGCGAAAAGGAGATGCTCCAAGTTTTCACCGCTCCTGGCGCAGAACACACAAATGGAGGGGCCCATCCAACCGCGCCTCGCAAGATTATCTGCAGTCAATATCCGATTTCTCGCCGCAATCCAGAGGAAGATTTTGACTCGGAGGGGCACCTTTATTTTCCATAAAAACGAAATTTTACGATCCTGCACCCCACTGAACATCAGAAAGAGATAGGCATTTCTGGTGGAAAACTGTCCACTGCTATTCCACCGCCAACGAAGCGAGTCGTCAAGGCCGGATCTTGACCAGTTGCGAACCAAGGGTCGGAGGAGTTGCAGCTCCTCATACTCCGAGTAGGATAGTGGGAGAGGAAAAGCAGAATCGCAATTATCTGAATACTTCTGGAACCAACCACTAACCGCAAGCTGTTTAGCCTTCGCCGCCGCGAACAGATTTGGAAATAGGTTGGAAAGGGAAAATTCTCCACACCACCTAGCCGTCCAGAAGGACGAGACTTCACCATTCCCCACGGCGAAACAGACCGAAGCAAAGAAATGATGGACGAGCCTAAGCATGTCCTTCCAGATCGGAGAGGACCCGGCCGGGATACTGCTGGAAAGCGAGAGGGGGCGAAATCTATAATGCTTGTGCCTGATGATCTGCACCCAAGGGGCATTAGTTGAGTTGAAGAAACTCCAAAGGCCTTTCATCAATAGAGCCTCGTTCGCGGAGATCAGGTTTTTAACGCCTAGCCCACCACTGCGTTTCGGTCGACAGACGTTTCCCCACTTTACCAGGCAGTGAAATCCATTGTTAAGGATCCTGCCCCTCCAAAAGAAACCTCTGCGAATTTTGTCGATAGAAGCGATCACCCATGAAGGAAGGCGAAAAGCGGAACAGAAGTAGGCGGGGATGCCGGAGAGTACCGAATTCAGCAGCACAAGTCGACCGCCCCTAGAAAGCGATAGGCCTTTCCAGTTGGCCAGACGTGTTTCGATCTTCTCTACGAGCGGTAAGTAGTCTACTTTGCGCAGCTTTCTCGGTGAGAGGGGGAGGCCCAAGTAGGTGAAAGGAAAAGCCTTTGTCGGGCAACTGAAAAGGTCGCCCAGAGCTGAAGCCTGCTCGGTGGAAAGGTTAATCGGGGTGATAAAGCTTTTGTCAAAGTTAATCTTTAAACCCGAGCTGTTGGTGAATGAAGCCAGTATCACTTTAATAACCGCCGCGGATCTCAGTGAGCCGTCGAAGAAAATAAGAAGGTCGTCCGCGTATTGGAGCGAATAAAACGAGAGCGCCCCCACTCGAACCGCCGACAAGAGCTCCGCATTTACCGCCGCCTGTAGCATTCTATACAGCACATCGACGCAAAGAATGAAAAGAAGAGGGGAAAGCGGGTCGCCTTGGCGAAGTCCTCTTTCATACTCGAAAGAGTTACCTGGAATGCCGTTTAGAAGCACCGAAGACGAGGCCGACCTGAGGAGCATGTCGACCCACCCAATCCAACGAGCTCCGAAACCCCTCGCTGCCAAAGTCTCTTTAAGAAAAGACCAGTTGATGAGATCGAAGGCGCGCTCAAAGTCGATTTTGAAAATCGCCGCTTGAGCATTAGAGGAATGCAGGTGGTGAACCAGGAAGTGGGCGCAAAAGAAATTATCGAGGATGCTGCGCCCTTTGACAAAGGCAGCCTGATGCGGGTTGATAAGCAGGTGAAGGCGACTTTGCAATCTGGAAGCGAGGACCTTCGACAGGATCTTGGAAAGACTGTGGACGAGGCTAATGGGTCGAAGATCACGCGCTGTCAAGATGGTAGATTTCTTAGGAATGAGGCATAGCCAGCTTGAGTTAATTGCAGAGAAGTTGGCACAACCAGAAAATAGATCGTTGAAAACCCCCAAGATGTCCTCTTTGAGGACACCCCAGAACCGTTTGTAGAAGAGAGGAGGAAAACCGTCTGGTCCCGGGGCCTTCTCAGGGGCAGAGGAGAAAACCGCCTCCTTCACTTCCTCCAAAGAGAAAGGGAGTTGTAGAGTTGCCAAACATGCCGCTTCAGACCCATAAAGAAGGTGGAAATCAATCGAGGAACGAGGTGGGCCATCCACACCTAACTGATTTTTGAAGAAAGCAAAAAGGTGCTCGACGATTGCTGCGTGGCCAGACAGGGGAGCAGTGCCGTCAGAGATAGAAGTGATACGATTACAGTTCCGACGACCAGTGGCCCTTCGGTAGAAGAAGGAAGTGTTCGAATCTCCCGCTCTCAGCCAATGAACTCGAGACCGCTGCCTCCACTTGATTTCATCCCGTAGACAGAGCTCCTCGTATCGGACCTTCAGTAGTGGTCTCAAAAGTCGTTCAGCAACATTGAGAATCCTACATTCCTCAGCCTTGTCCAACCAATTGATCCAGTACAGGCAGCTATCCCTTTGCAGTTTCGAACTGGCGGTAAATCCCGCACTCCAGGATTTCAGCGCTCTCTCCACGTTTCCCAATTTAGTCGAGAAACGAGAGGCCGAGTCCGGACCCAGAGCAGGCTGAGCCCAAGCTGTCGAGACGACCTCTGAAACCGCTGGGAGCCGCAGCCAGAAGGACTCGAAGCGGAAAAGACGAGCCGAGGGGAGAAAAGAGCAAGCCGAGATAACCAGCGGGCAATGATCTGACCTCGGCTGAGGAAGTGCGCGCAGGGTCGAGTTGGGAAAAACCGTAGACCAGCCGAAGGAAATAAACGCTCGGTCGAGGCGTTCAAGAGTTGGGGTCCTCCTGCCGTTGGACCAAGTGAAGGAACGATTAGTGAGTGGGAGATCCGAAAGCCCGGCCTCATTTACAGCATTCCTGAAGTGTAAGATTTCTGCCATGTTAGAAGGTGCCCCGTTCTTGTCAAGCAGGGAGTAAAGAGTATTGAAATCCCCAACAGCCAACCATACACTCGGAGCCAGCTCGCTGGAGTTAATGAGTTCACGAAACAGATTGGCCTTCAAACCAGCACTGGTGGGGCCGTAGAAATTCGAGATCAGGAGCACTTCGCCATCCGCTTTCCTCTTAAGAAGAACATGCAGCGAGTATGTCCTGCTCCAGTTATCCACACAATCGAAGAGAGAAGGGTTCCAGGCCGTCAGGATGCCTCCTCTGGTACCAATCGAGTCAAGCGCTCTGAAGTCACAAAGAGAGAACCCACAGAAAGTGCGTAATTTAGCGATAGACATCGTAGCAAGCTTCGTCTCTTGAAAGCAGACGACACCACATTTGCAGTTCTTAATAAAAGACCGAACAATAGTACACTTCGCCACATCGTTCAAGCCGCGCACATTCCAAGTCAAAAAGCGGAAAATTCTGTTCCGAGCCATCAGATAACTAAGAATCCAAAACCCAAACCGCCCTTCTACAGCACAAAGAACCAGCGCTACACACCCGCCTAGCTGCCCGGAGCAGGGCAGGCCAGCACAAAGCTGGAGGAGGGGTCAGGAGGAGGTACCTCACGAGCCTCCACGATGCCACAGGCGGCCTTGATAAGAGACACGTCCTCCTCCGACAGCGGAGAGGCGGGATCACGACCTTGCAGTCTCTCCGAGGCAGACGGTTGGGTCGGGGGAGGTAGCGAAACGGAGCTGGGTGGTGCAATGTCCGAAGGCGGGGCGGCGCACGCCTGAGAGACTGAGGAAGTCGAGGCGCCACCCGCATCCAATTTCTTGCACCGTAGTACTTGGGCTCGTTTAAAGGAGGGAAGCGGATTTCCCCTGTACAGATGCTCAAGACGCAAGCTGCATCGCTGAGGAGTAGTCTTCGCTGGAGCCGCGGGTACCACAACAGTAGCCTGGGCCGATAGTTGGCTAAAATTCGGTGGGTCAGCAGAAGAAAGGGGGCGACTGGGAGGGGCCGCTGGTGGAGCGCCCAACACGGAGGAGGGCCGGGTCAGGGGAGGGGGCACTGGGGCCGTGGGCCCTAGGGGAAAAGACCCAAAACCGGCCCTAGCCGTTCCCTCCAAAGGTAAAGAAGAAGGCTCAAGGGGCTCAAGGGGCCGAGTCGGGCCAGGCCCCAAAAGGCAAAGCGGAGACGCAGGCTCGATCACCGATGAAGAAGGCAGATGGTCAGCGGGACCACCCGAAGAAACAGGTTCACCCTGGCAACCCACAAAGTACGGGGGAAGCGGTGGAAAGTCCGTCGGGTTACAGAAAGAACGAACAGAGTCAGAGGGTGCCTCAAGGACCCGCGGGTAATCCGGGCGCACCTCCTCCGAACACCGATCCCGAGCCCCGGCCAGTGCCCCGCCGCCGGTTCCAGCGTTCGCCCGAGCCGAAGGGAGAGCGGTGAAGCCCGAGCGGCGGGTGAAATCAACTTGCGCCTCCTCCGTGTCCAACCCCAGCCGCCTGTCCAGGGCTTCCCCAAGCAGGATGGGGTCAGCAGTTTCCCAGGATTCCACCTCGACCCGCACCGAGAAGCGGCGGTCTTCCATGAAGAGGTGGAGCTGCTCCGGAATATTGCGGAAGTGGCGACAGCGAATCTGGACCCGGAAGTAGGACACCTCTCGTAGCGACACACTATCTTCGTCCACCTCCCAGAGTGCTCCGAAGCTAGAGGTCGCCGCCCGGATGTCCTCCGTAGACCAGCAGAGAATAGGCCAGTCGTGTAGCTTGATCCAGGCCTTGTGTAGAAGATGATCCCGCTCACCCTCCCCGGACTCCACCCAATTCGAGAACCTGAAGGTCAGGTTCTCAAGCTGGAGGGGGCTGCGGGAGATAGCCGATTCCCTCGCCACCCAGTTGGGGAAGAAAACTGCCCCACATCCGTTTTTGAAGGAAGCCACACTGTAATCCTCGCTTGTACCCCCGAACCTCGCCGCCAATCCCCGAGAAAGGGAAGCCAAAGAGCCGGGGGGGTGCCGACCGAGAGGTTCCACCAAAGCCACGCGTCCACAGAGAGGAGGCTCCTTCGACGAATGCTGCCCGCCATCTAGAAGGGCCACCGCCGAATGTGGACGAGAAGAGGCTTGCCCACCCTCCAATGGTCGTCTGGTAGGCGGAGGACGGGCTTTACAAAGCCTGGCAGCGTGGCCAGTGCGCATGCAGAGCAAGCAACGTCTTGGCTCCCTGCAGCGCGCCGCCATATGGCCAGTCTCGAAGCATCTAAAGCAGCGTCCCGAGAGAGAGGGGTTGCGGAGAGACCTCGGTGGCAAAGAAGGCAGGTGCCGGTGTCTGGGAAAAGGAGGAGAGGGTGGCCGAGAAAAGGAGGGCTGTGAAGAGGAGGACAGGACAGCATCCCTGTAGGAGACACCAGGGCGCGTACCTGAGTCCCTACGGGGGACAAAGGCAGCCTTGGGACGGTGAAGGGTGGGCCATGGGAGAGGTGGGGGACGGCGAACGGGGTTTCGAGGGGGAGGGTGGGACATTTTCAATCAGAACTATATTTTCAAGCATCAAATATACTGAACACAGAGAATAATGCACAGTTATCAAGTTTTGAAGCTTATTCAAGAGAATCTTTCGACATGGTAGTCTACGCTGTATAGTAAATGTTAATGTTTTCAAAAACTAGTTGCCTTATGCAATTATACTAGCAAAGCAACAATGCTTCTATTACCATCAGGATTGCCAGCAATAGAAATGTCTTCAACATGAGCTTTCCACCGCATCTCTCAAATAATAATTGAAGGTTCGGACCAAGCAATTCAAGAACAAGAATATTTTCATCTTCATCCGTGCCCCACCACAGTATCTTTGGAATACCGCCTGGGGTTCAAATGTATCTGTATTGGACAAGTGTCAGAAGAAAATGTTTCTTTGATGTAGTAACATACTTTTTCCTTGAAGAATGGTGTATATCCTAGCCTCCTCCATTAGACAGGAATCTTTATTATTGCCCTTCTCCTGAGGAACATGCATACATAAAATAAGCAGCCGTTATTTCACATACTTAAATGAAAAGGATGCCCTATGTACTATATTTCAAATTCTGAAGGAAGAAGGGTACAATTAACACTACCAATCTGTAGTAATTATATAACCAAGAACTGCTATTAGTAGAAAGTAGTTAACTATTCAATTTAATCTGTCAGACGGCTCGAGCTCAAGCCAAAAGTTCAAGCAAACGAGGGAGAAATCCTTTGCATTATACACGAGCCAAATTCTGATTCTTATTGGGCTAATATTCTTAATGTAATCAAAATCATGACTATGACTATGTACACAAGAAAATAGAGAAGTGGCAATACAAAGAATGAACATAAATATTTATTAGTTGCACCCAATAAATAAATGTTCGTTTCTTGATCAACGATTAAAACCAAATATCACTACCTGATCGCAAGAACTAGTTTTTCTTTTCAGCACCGTGAATCGGAAATCAAACGCATCAAGTGAAGATCCAAGCAAGGAAACCCCACTCTTCTATTAAAAATCCAAACTAGATCAGAATTAAAGAGAACTATATCAATAAATTTCTCAAATCCCTTGCGGTGATCGGTGTCAAAAGCCCGGAATCAAACACAAATCCGGTAAGAAGGGTCGGCGCGATCTCACAATCTTAACCGCAATGCGCTGGAACGTATCGATCTGGGTAGCTGCGACGGATCGAAAAATGAGAAAGATGAAGATGAGAACAGTTTGAATCATCGATCAAGTGGGATCAAATCGAAGCAGGGGAGGAGGAGGAGAGAAGGCGGGGGGAATGGGGGCTCACCCTCGTACACCTCGCCGAAGGATCCGCTCCCGATCTTCCGCCCGAGCTTTTACTTGCCCCTAATGATCCGTTCCATGGCCTAATTGATCGATCGCCTCACTAGGGTTTCAAAAGGACGAGGAGGAGGAGGAAGAAGAAGAAGAAGAAGAAGAAGAGAGAGAATGTGTCGTGTTTTTTCCCGCGCGGTGACGGAGCTGTTATAAAGGAAACATCTGAGGGGTACTTTCGGTATTTTGGATTTACCGTGGGTTCGAGAATCGAACCGGCGCATGGCTCAAAAATCCGACCGGTTAGGCCGCGATCGGTTCAATTTAAGTTTGGGTTAGGCCGTACCACTGGACCGGCCCATGGGCCAGCATGGTGCCATTATTTTTTTTTTTATAATTTTTTATTTTTACATTAAAAATATAATTATGAATTTTCAATTTTTGATTTTTTTTTTTCAAAATAGTAGTTCTAAGCATTATTTAAAACTTATTTACTCAATAATTAAATAGCCACACTGTAGCGACCAAACTCACTAACAATAATAATTCGTTGGGACCAAATCATGTCTTTTATATATTCAATCACAATCTCATTCTCATCCGGTGTCATAGACTTCTTCCGTTTAGATCTGACGTTCTCGTAGGGACCGGCCCATAGGCCAGCACGGTGCCATTATTTTTTTTTCTTTATATTTTTTTATTTTTGCATTAAAAATATAATTATGGATTTTCAATTTTTGATTTTTTTTTTTCAAAACAGTAGTTTTAAGCATTATTTAAAACTTATTTACTGAATAATTAAATAGCCACACTGTAGCGACCAAATCCACTAGCAATAATAATTCGTTGTGCCCAAACCATGTCTTTTATATATCCAATCACAACCTCATTCTCATCCGGTGTCACAGACTCCATCCGTTTAGATCTGACGTCCTCGTCAGCCCAAACGCAGACTCCTTGTGTAGATTTGACGTTCTTGTTAGTCCAAACACGCACATAGTTCGAGATCTCCAGACGATGTGAGACTTGTCTCGCTAGTCTTATCATTCAAACCCTGACTCAATCGAGGCTCGTCACACACTTTCGGATGGTGATTAGCGCAGCCGAGACTCGTCACATACTTTCGGCTGGTGATTGGCTTTGATACAAAAAATAACGACCAAACCTGTCGGATCGTTGTCGCTAACAATTAATTCCAAAGTTCGAGTGGTTAGAAATACGCAACTAATTCATTTAAAGCGTACAGACACAGCGGCCACGGGTCTTGACCGGACTCAACCCATCTGAATGTTAGGTCTATTGTTAGGTCTCTTATCGCTAGGTCTATTGTGGTGTGGACTACAACCCCACTCAACTTATTAGGCCCACCCAACTAAATTTATTAGTCTTCTGGGCCTCTATTGTCACGGGGCAGGAAGCCAGAAAGTTGAATTTATTTTTAACCCATAAATAAATAGCCAACAAAATTCACTAACAAAAATAACTCGTTATATCCAAATCATTAAATACAGTTATTATTATTAGTATCGATAAATTTTATATATTCAATCATAACTACGTTCATATCTGATGTGAAATTATTCAGCAGTCTCACGCATATTCTACTAGAAAACTAATATTTAAAAATAAAAATTTATGGTAAGTAATGAGCAGACATAGACTGAAACTATGAAAGAAAAAGGAAAAGTCCAAAAAGAGAATGAAGTGAGAAGAAAAGGATAGAAGGAAAAAGGAATCTGGATAGCATGCTCTTGATGGATGGATGCCTTTCCCAATAAAATACTAGTTTCCATAAAACTGCTCTTTCATTGGAAAATAATTGATGGGGATTGAAAATGAACCATCATAAGTGACATAATTTTAAAAATGGTAGTAGTTGAGAATAAAAATTTCCTAAGGTTTATGCCCCCACTTAACATGGCAAAAATAAAGATTATGTACTAATGAATTAAATATTGCACCAAATTCAGTACCCATACCAGTAATACAAACAGAAAAAAGAAAAAAAAAAAAAAAAACACTTTATTTGTATATTTGTTATATAAAATATATCTATTCTTACATTATAAAAAATTATCATACGATTATATGCATAGAAGATTATTAATAATTTTATGGGCTAAGTGACTCGACAATTATTATTATTTTTTCTTTAGAACTAATCTTAAATTACTAGAAACACTTCGCTATCTATATCTATATATAATTTTTCTTATAATTTTTGTCACGTGCCATCATTTTCTTCACTGAAAATCTATATCCCATTATATACACTCTTCACCTCTACTCATTAATTTTTTCCTATAACTTACACTCTATCACCTTCCTCATATCTTTCTAAAACGTACACCCCCTCACTTTTCCTCATCTCCTATTCATTATATATTCCTTCACCTACCCTCTTTTGCGTTTTCCCATGAGAGAGAGTATGTTTGCGTGTGTGTGTGTGGAGAGTTGGAAGAGTCTTATATGTGATATGATACGATCATACGAGAGAGAAAGAGAGAGAGAGGGAGAGGGAGAGGAGAAGGGAGAATCGTGATGTGGAGGTGGGAAGGATGAGCCACGCATGTGTCACGGACGGTTGCGAGAATTCTTCGGCACATGTGAACCCCCGGCATGTAACGATACTCACTTCACTCTGCTCGCACAGTTAAATCTATCCTTTAAAAAATTGATAGAAAAGTTTATTTGTACGAAATCTTTATTATAAACACAGACAATAGTGTTTTTTTTTCTCTTTTTATATTTTTCATGTTGATTACATATCATTTATATTTAATCATATTTTTTTATTCTCAACAAAATTTTGTATATTAAATAGTTTGAATGAGTTTGCATATATATATATATATATATATATATATATATATATATATATATATATATATATATATATATATATATATATATATTTAATACTTACTTTTTCTAACTATCATATATCTGATATAAAAAAAATTATAAAAAAATATTTTAATAAAATCTACCAGCTGCATCGCGCGGGTAACTGCACTAGTAATATTTATACTACATGAAATATAATATGATAAATTAATTGTCATAATAATATCCCAAATTGATGGGATTAACTTAAGCTCGTTCTTATAATGTCTAGTATAAAAATAAAGGAAATAAAATATGGTTAATGAGTTTTTGTGCTATGTAATATTGATCGGAATGACTTAAAGGAAATCGATATTGATATCTAAATGCGAGCTAAACTGATCGACCAAACTCAAGCCATTACAACTCCTGCACGATAATATTTTATAATTTTTTTGATATGATGTAAATTGTAAAGTTTTACAAATATATATATATATATATATATTTGTAAAACTTAGAAAGTGGAATGGTTTGATAGAAGAACCGTTTAAATAAAAATATAAAAAGAAGAGATAAGCAACCAGTAGTTGATCCTATAAAAAGAAGAGATAACTAAGCTAAACATAAAATGTACCTTTATTTGATCCTTAAAAAAACCAGTAGTTGCTTCTAATAATAAACAACACCCAACTTTATATCTACCAAACCACTTGATTAGTTTTAAAATTGCATGCTCTCAAACTAACAATTATGGCTCTAAAAGCCCCCTACAATATCTTAGTATGAAAAGCCTCTTTTTTTTTTTCTTTTTTTTTTTAAAAAAAAGGAGATCATCAAAAGCTGCTTTAAAAGCACTTTTAAGTTTTATCAAACAATAGCATGCTATTTGTAGGAAATTAGCTTCTTCCAAAAGTCTAATTAATTTTTCTAATAAATAGTTAGTGGGCACAACACTTTTTAGGTTGTGAATTGCCACACTAATACAAATGGCAAAAAATTTGATGGTTGATATCCGTGATCTGAGTTCGAAGCCTAGCTGCTTCACATTTCCAGCTAAGTTTATTTCAAAAATAAACAAAACGAATATCATACTACCTTTCTTTCAAAAAAAAAAATTTGGTACTAACATATATATATATATATATATATATATATGTTTCGGGTATATATAAATATACACCCCTAGTAAAGATGCATACACAAAAAAAAAAAAAAAAAAAAAATGCTTTGCATGCACCTTTTAAACACATAAATTGTAGTGTTTGGTGGATTATGCATTGATCCAAATAATTATATTTTTTATCTTAAAGGCGGTCGGTGGTAGATTCCTCACAAACTATAATTAAAATTTTTGTTAATTAATTTAACTTTATAAGAAATTTGAGATAATAATAATAATAATAAAATAGAATAGAAATAATCGAAAAAAGTTTTCTAAGTTCCAAGAGCAAAAAAATTCTTATATTGATTTTCCGCATCTATTTTTAGCTGATGCTTAGTTTGCGCACTTCATTAAAAATAATTATAATTCTTTATTCAAAGAATACTTAGGTTTCATCCAACGGAATTATATAATAACATATAAATAAGAAAACTCAAAATAGAAAGAGTAAAAAAGATATAAAGAAAAGAAAAAAAAAAAAATACCAATCCACAAAAAAAAAAAAAAACTACACCTATCTAAGTCCATATGGCCTTATCCAATCCCCAAAGCAGTATGTGGGTGGGAGCTGCTTCTCACCTCAGTTCTTTTCATGTGGGGAATGTTTTCTTTTCATATACAGTTTATTATTATTATCAAATGAATGAGATAATCCACCCAACAAGTTGAAAAATCATTATAGTTAGAAAGATTCATTGCAATTAATTTATTAAATCTGAGATGTAACTTATAAAAAGACATTATGATATTAACAAAATTAATATTAGTATTTGACAAAATATCATTGAATCCAATCACTCTTCATTAACTATATGTAACTTTCAATTATATATATATATATATATATATATATATATATATATATATATATATATATATATATATTAATTTTGAATCATTTTAAGCCATGTATCCACATCCATTTTTTTTCATTATGCGCTTAGGTTAAATTTGAAAAATCAAAAAAATGCGGAGTATTTTTTTTATCCTAAGCGTAAGTTACAAATTTTAATTTTAAAAATTAAAAGAATGTGGGATATAATAATTTATATATGGCTAATCCAATTTCAAGCCGCGTATCTACATCTAATTTTTTTTAGTAGGTTAGAAATTTGAAAAATTGAAGGAGCGTGGAGTATTTCTTCGTCCTATGCGTAAGTTACAAATTTTAAAAATTAAAATAACTTGGGATATTATAATTTATATATGCCTAATCAAATTTTAAGGAAAAACAAAAAATAAATTACAACCGTGGCAATCGCGAAGAAATATAAAAACAAACAAAAAATATTTAGTTTTAATATATATATATATTTAAAGTATATAAAATTTTCGGAGCCAATATTAGTGTAAGAGGAAACTTCTCGCATTCCTTCATGGAGTCATTGACTCATCTCTGGCTAACCATTCACTTTCTCTCAAGAAGAGAAATCTCATAATTTTCTTCCTCCAAATTTCTTAATTAAAAGTTAGGATTTCTTCTTTATTTTTTTAATTGAATGTTTCTTTGAGAACTAGATCATTGCGAGATAGCTTTTCTATTCCCTCTCCCCCTCTCCTAATTTTTTTTCCTTTTTCTTTTTGATCTAAGTAGTCTATTATTATTATTTTTTTTATAAATCTAATTTTATATGTTTTTTATATTCTTTTATTTTATTAATAAAATAATTTTTAACCGTCAGATCACGTGGATTCTTAGACTAGTTGTATTATTTGATATGTGCATAACAAAAATAATTATGTTAATTAATATTATAAATAACACTAATTTTACACAAGCCCCACAAGTTATGTTTTTAATACCATATATTTAACCCCTAATTTATATATACATTTGAATTGCAATATTTATCTGTTTTACAAATAAGTAATTAATTCTATCATAATTCGAAAGTTAAAACAAATTTATTGGAGTATAAATTTTGTATTCTACTTTTGAGCGGGGGAGATAGTGTGTTTTTTTTTTTTTTTGCAATAATATTTTTATTTTGATAATATTATAATCTTAAAAAAAAAAAAAAAAAAAAAAACAAAAAAGCTGCCATTATTGGACCCACAGAAAAAGGCATGAAGGAGAAGCTTTTCATCCCATTGGCTGGAGTTCTTGTGGTGGCAATTAAGAAGAAAGAAAGATCCAACAGACAGGCAGAATATTACAGAAGCCGTAGCTGTCGTGAGAAGGTTTGCCTTCTCTTTTATGTTTTGCATGTTAGTCCCTCAAAAGTTTCCGATTTTGTATACTAGTATGTTAGCGAGGTAGCTCCTTTAAAATATGAGAGCTTAGAAAATAAAAAAATAAAATTTTAAAAATAATGTTTTTTTTTTCTTCCGAGAATATCATTATAGATCGTCGCTACTATAAGAAAGATTAAGAAATAAAGAAGAAGGAAAAAGAGTATATGTAAAATTATACTGTCAAAATAAAGTTGTATTGTTTTAGACGAAAATTATATTTTTTGAGATGAAAGTTACACATTTTAGAAAAAAATTATACTATTTGAACTAATGTTACATTATTTTTTCTCTTCCTTCTCCTTCCCCTCCGGTTTCTATTTATTCTGTGCCTATTCGGGACGACAAGAAGGAGTCGTACAAGGACATCACATTCACTTAATTAAAAATATATTATTTTTTTATTAAGTAAAATTTCTTGCGCTTTTTTGTACTGGGTGTGAAGAATGGGATGAAGACGATAAGGAGGTGCTTCTGCGGGCATGGAGAAAAAAAATGAGAGTTACACTTTTTAGACAAAAAGTACACTTTTTAAAATTAAGTTGTACTATTTTTTCTCCTTATTCTCCTATATATGCTTTATCGTGTTTCTTCCGCGTCCATCCAGAACGAGAAAGAAGAGTATGAGGGCCTCCCATTCACTTAACTAAAAAAAAATATTTTTTAATTAAGTGGTATCTTGTGAGCTTTTTTGTACTAGAAGTGGAAAAAGGAACGAGGACAACGAGGATGGGTCGTACGGCGAAGCATACCCTCCGCGGGGTGGAGGCAAAGCAGCCCACCTTCACTTTCGCCTCCGTCGCTCTTATCTTCGGCACGCATCGTCGACCCGAATCAGCCCAGAAGAAGTAAAATAAAGCAGAGGAAAAGGAGGAAAATGACGAGGAGGATGAAAAATAGTATAATTTTTATTTAAAGAGTATAATTTTAACCTAAAAAGTATAACTTTCATATCAAATAATGTAATTTTATATCAAAAAAAATATAACTTTTATTTAAAACAGTGCAATTTTTTTTGAAATAGTATATTTTTATTTTTAGAGTGTAACTTCATCATTTTCTTCCTTATCCTCTAGTTCTTGACTTTTTTGTAAGAAAAAAAAAATATTTTTTATTTTTTTATTATTTTATTTTATTTTTATTTTTTTTACTATCTTCATTTTTTTTCTCATTATTGTGGTTTCTCCCTCGCCCTCTATCGTAGCTACTGTCCTTATCGGATGCGTTTGTTGGAGAAGCGCAGGCGCGCCTTCGTTCTCACCTTCACGGACGACAGTGCACTGCCTTATGTACTACCTCATCACCTCCGTTCGCTCCGTTCTTATCCGCACTCGCGATAGTATACTTCTTCCTCGGCACTGGTGTCGACGTCAGTGCCTGCGTCGCCGAAGAAATAAAGTGGATGAAGAGGAGGTGGGATCATCCTCATTACCGTCATGGAAGGCCGCGCAGGCGGTGGAGAAGAATAGGAGAAAAGAAAAAACAAGAGCGAAAGAAAGAAAAATAAAAAAAGAGCATTTTGGTTAGTTTTTTAGAAATTTGGACTGAATCTACAAAATTCAAATTAGTGGTCTATTTTTGCAAAATTTCAAAATCAATGAATTTTTCTGCAAATTGACTTTTTTATTTTAAACATTTAAAATTTATAATTAACTAAATAATTATGTAAAAAATTTATTTGGCTAAATAACTCTACTTTGTCCAAATCAACGTTAGGCTAGAAAAATAATTAGAAAACGGTCAATCAATTACTTTCTTTAATAAAATTTAGAAGAAGGTGAATAATTTATCGTCTTTCTTATTTACGATAAATTATTCACTTCTTTTTTTTATAAAGGACAAAATGGTAATGCTTCTTCTATTTCTTCCTGTTCTACACTGATCTGATAAAAAAAAATTAGTTTGCCAAATGAAATTTTAAAAAATTTATTAACAAATTATTTTTTTTAAAAGGATTAACGGTAAAAAAAAAAAGGGGGTCTTTACTAATAGGTCCAACAAACCATGATGATAAGCTACAGTGTAATTTCCACATATATTAAGGACTATAGTGCAAAAAATAGAAAACCAAGAGATAGAGAGAGAAAGAGGAAAAAAGAAGTAAAGAGTAGTAGGGCCGGCGAGAAGAGATTTTTTTTTTTTGGATGTCAGACTCAGAAGCCCGCGGACTACCCTACCCTGTCGCCTCGCAGCAGGTACAGTGTATCCTCAGGGAAGTAGGCCCCACCAAAATAATCCAACGGCCCAGATCATCCCAACAGTACCACTCAGCGATTGGATGTGATAAGAGGCCGTGGGATGTGAGGAACCTTTCACTCCTTTTATGTTCTCTCTATCTTTGTGTAGCAGTTACTGTTGCTTTGTGGTACAGCAAAATTCAGAGGGGTTCTCTCCCCCCCTTTTTTCCCCCGATTTTTGGCGATTTTTACCGATTTTATCATCTGGATTTTGTTATTTGGATCGTTTGGACCCCGAAGGTACCTCCTTTTTCTCCTTTTGTTGCCTCTGTTGATGCTTCTACTGTGGATTGTTCTTGCTGTTTTTGTTTGAAGTGGTTGAAAATTGTGTTGAGGAGATTGAGTAGGGTGTTGGGGAACAGTACCATCCTGTTGGAATTGACAGGGGTGTGTGTAATTGAGCGGAATTTGGAGAATTTTGTGCTTGGATTTTGGAAATACGATGGGATGTGATTGATTGGGGATGATGGGATATGAATCAAATTGGCGTTTTATGCTGGAATTGTGATTAAGTTTGGAGGGTTTATTCAATCTGCGAATGCTTCTGGATGTGTTTATTTGAATAATTTGTATGGGATTCTCTTCAAAGTTTTGAATTGTTGGAGATTTGTGAAAGTTTGTGAAACTATGATCGAAATGAGTAGCTCTGGATAACTCAGGTGGATAATTATGAATGTTTCTGCGATTCGGAACATTCGGTGTTTATGCATTGATTTTACTACCGACTGATGGGGTGCTTGTATTCCAAAGGATGCATTGGAGAAGTTCCCGACTCTTCGGATGAATTGAGGAGTAAATTTAGCCGGAAAAAGGGAGTTGCCGATTCTTCTCTATCTCCGGCTTCTTCTGATGATTTGAAAGACGAAGAAGAAGACCAACTTAATCAGCTAAGTGGAACAAGGGACTCCGATGCCGGTATTAACCGTTTATCGAGAGTTTCGCAGCAGTTTCTGCCACCCGAAGGATCGAGAAAAGTTAGGGTTCCTATAGGGAATTATGAGTTGAGATATTCCTATTTGTCGCAAAGAGGATACTACCCAGAGGCACTGGATAAGCCAAATCAAGATAGCTTTTGCATACACGCGCCATTCGGAACTAGTCCGGATGATCACTTTTTTGGTGTTTTCGATGGGCATGGAGAGAACGGTGCGCAGTGTTCCCAATTCGTGAAACAGAAATTGTGTGAAAATTTGCTTAGAAACAGCCGATTTCACAGCGATGCTTTCGAGGCTTGTCATGCTGCCTTTTTAGCAACGAATTCACAGATTCATGCGGACAGCTTGGACGATACAATGAGCGGGACGACTGCAATTACGATACTGGTAAGGGGTCGAATGATCTATGTGGCGAATGCTGGTGATTCGAGGGCGGTTATAGCTGAGAGGAGAGGAGATGAGATTGTGGCTATGGACCTTTCGATCGACCAAACTCCTTTTCGGACTGATGAGCTTGAGAGGGTCAAGCATTGCGGTGCTAGGGTTTTGACTTTGGATCAGATAGAGGGTTTAAAGAACCCAAATGTGCAGTGCTGGGGGACAGAAGAAGGGGACGATGGCGATCCGCCGAGATTGTGGGTGCAAAACGGGATGTATCCTGGAACAGCATTCACACGAAGTATCGGAGATTCAATAGCTGAATCCATTGGTGTGGTTGCGACACCAGAAATATTTGTTATGGAGTTAACACCGTATCACCCGTTCTTTGTGATAGCTAGTGATGGGGTGTTTGAGTTTCTCTCCAGCCAAACTGTAGTTGAGATGGTAAGTTGCTCGATCTATATAGTTTTGCCCGTAAATTTTCATTCAATTGTTGCTATATGTGAGTTCATTATTCTCTCTCTCTCTCTTTCTCTCTCTCTCTCTCTCTCTCTCTCTAATTGAGATACTATACTTCCAGGTTGCTAGATATAAGGATCCTCGAGATGCATGTGCAGCAGTTGTTGCCGAAGCTTATCGTCTCTGGCTACAGTATGAAACTCGTACTGATGACATTACAATCATAGTTGTGCATGTTAATGGACTAACTGATGTACGATTTTGTTTTGCATTGTTTATTCTTTTTACTCATTTTTCTTCCTTATAAATGTTTAATTTTTGTTCTCATACTGAAAAGAAGTCTTTTCTACCAGACGGGATCTGTTCAGACTGCAACCACTTTGCAAATACGACCTTTACAGCAAGCTGTTGAAGTGTCTGGATCTGAATCTCCTCCCACATATAATTTTTCTCGAAACCAAAGAGCACGAAATGATCTTTCACGTGCAAGAGTGAGAGAACTTGAAAGCTCCCTTGAAAATGGACACTTTTGGATTCCCCCATCTCCATCACATCGGAAGACATGGGAAGAAAAAGTAAATATTCTGATCCATACTTTGTGTGATTTCTGATTCTTACATGTATATTCCTCTGCTATTTACTCATGATGTTGCTGCTAAATCTTAATTTTCATATATGCTCTTCAAATGTGACTTCTCTTACTGGAAAGTTCTTGTATCAAGTTATTTACGTACGTACCTTGATTGATGTCCAGGCACATATTGAGCAGGCATTACACGACCATTTTCTTTTTAGAAAGCTTACCGATTCTCAGTGCCAAGTTTTACTTGATTGCATGCGGAGAGTTGAAGTGAAGCCTGGGGATGTAGTGGTGCAACAGGTTATTTATTTTTTAGCTTTATGGTAGAAAAGCAATTATATGATACTTTGATTTTTTTTTTTTTTTTTTTTTTTTTTTTTTTTTTTTATGACAAAATAATATTAGAAAAGATGATAAATGCGTTTATGCAGGGCGGCGAAGGGGACTGCTTTTATGTTGTAGGGAGCGGCGAGTTTGAAGTTCTAGCTATTC
This sequence comes from Tillandsia fasciculata, assembly GCA_029168755.2. NCBI lineage: Eukaryota > Viridiplantae > Streptophyta > Magnoliopsida > Poales > Bromeliaceae > Tillandsia > Tillandsia fasciculata. The sequence goes on along the minus strand of CM054939.1, from coordinate 23,080,641 downwards.
AGGTTTTTCATTTTGCTAGTGAACTATCCATTTCTATCTTCTTGCTTTAATAATCATCAATTCATCGGGTTATTTTCCCTTCTTTTCGCAAATTGGAATTTTATTGATTTGATTAAGCAAGTAAGCCAATGGATTTTTGTTTCTCTTTAATCACAATAGACAGGCATTAAAGTTATCTTAATATATGACTTTGTTTGCTTAAAAGGAAATTTTAGTGTCGCTTCTCTATTGTACTTCATAAATCTATACATAAACTATTCAAGCTTGTATCAGATGACTGATAAAAATTTTGGGAGGGCAAAACTCTACTTATTTAGTGTGATCAGCAAGACTAAGCTGATTGAAATTGCTTGAAACAGGAAGAGAATGGGACGGAAGTGACAAAGATTCTGCACCGATATACAGCTGAGAAGCAATCGTCCTTTGGGGAACTAGCACTAATGTGAGTTTTTCTCTTTTTTTTTCCTCTTTGTTTTCTCAAATTCCTTTTTTTTTTTCTTTATTTGCTTTCGAGAAAAAAACCGCACTCATTGAAATTTGACCTTTGCATATATAGCCCTATAAATTATCCATTGACATTTGCATTCCTGCAAAATTCGAATATACATATTTTTCCCTTGAAAAATTTGATTTGTTGCACATATATGCTGCACTGTATGTGTCATGGTTCCTTAATTCTGGTTAATTTACAGGTACAATAAACCACTTCAGGCGTCTGTTCGTGCAGTGACAAGTGGAACTCTGTGGGCCTTAAAACGGGAAGATTTTCGAGGAATTCTGATGTCTGAATTTTCCAATATGTCATCGTTGAAATTGCTTCGATCAGTAGAACTATTTTCAAAATTGACAATTTTACAACTGAGTCGCATTGCTGAGACTCTCATGGAAGTTTCATTTGCTGATGGACAAGTAATAATTGATAAGGTGCCTGGCGGGAAGCCCGTACTCAGAATTTTCTTTTTTTGCTAAAAGATAAATTTTATCTTCAAATAAATTTTATCTTCTATTCGTGAAGTTTAAAAGTTGGTCAATCACTGAATTTATAATACTTGACATCTTTATAATCTTCAAATGCTTAATACGTATTGTTGCATGTAACCTTTATACATAAATTGCTTATGCATGAGAAATCGTAAGTTTTAGATCCCTAATACCTATGTGTCAGATTATTCGCTTTTGTTGCAGAATGACGATCCTTCTGGTCTCTACATTATTCAGAAGGGCCGTGTGAGATTGACATACAATCCAAATGTAGTAAGCCCAGTAATATACAACAGATTGCCAGCTTTGCCTGTGGAGGGAGATGACAGTGAAGAAATGGAAGAGCATGTGGTAGAGATAGAAGAGGGAAGCCATTTTGGAGAATGGGCTCTAATTGGAGAGAGCATTGACTCATTAATGGCGGTCTCTATTGGCGATGTGGTTTGCTCAGTTGTTACTAGGGAGAAATTCGATTCAGCAGTAGGGCATCTACCAAAACTTCCTCTTGAAGATCGATTGTATGTTTTTCATTGACTACTTGATGATAGTGATCAAATGTTTAAATATTCTTTTATTTATTGTTTATTTATTTACTTTAAGTCCATCCTTGATCCTTCTAATATAAACTCTAATAAATTGCACTTCACCTCCCAGGGCAAAAGATTCTCTGGTTCCTTTGAAGGAAGGCAACATAAATGATGCTCCTGCAATAGATGTGAAGGTTCAGTTCTCTGACTTGGTATGGGATTAACATGATGATTATATTATTTTGGATTTGTGATTTTATAATCAAGTGACTCAAGCTCTAATAATACAATTATATTAGGAATGGAAGATGAGCATTTATGCAACCGATTGTAGCGAGATTGGTCTCGTCGTTATCAGATGTTCTGGTAGGTGTCAACTGTTCACTTGCTCACTATACCATTTGATTAGCTTGCTTTCAACAAGATTTAATCACATCTTCCATGAAGAATGTGGTACAAATTGAATGATCTTTTAATGAAGAATTTATAAATTAGTTTATTTTGCAAAGTTTCACTTAGGTTGCTGGACTTTAATTTATTGCGATTGATACTGTAAACTTCGAGTTTCTGTTACACTTAGATCCAGCTGTCAAGTGCTGTTGAATTTTCCTAACAGGGAGGTGTCGCAGTTGAATTAGCTGCTTCATCGATGAATTATTGCATGATATTCTTTGGAATTGACATTGCAGCTGAACCATCTGTCATATCATCACACCGTCAGAAAAGATTAATGGCACTTGATAGCTAGACCCAATGGTAGCAGAAATTGAAGTTCGGTGCATCGGTTGCGAGGGATAAAAGTTCGGTGATAAATGTAGCAAGTAGTATTGCTATCTTGCCCTATTTAAATTAACAAATATAAAGTTTGCTGTTTTTGACTTCCCATCAGATAGTATATGCAGCTTAAAAAGATTTTCCAAGAAGAAAATAAAAGAGCTAGGGAGGGAGGCACAAGTCCTGAAGGAAAGAGACTTGTTGAGGAGTTTGAGCCCGTCAGCTTGTTTTTCGCAAGTTCTATGCACTTGTGCTAATCAATCATATGTTGGAATATTGCTGAATTGTTGCCTTACTTGTCCTTTGGCTTCTATACTTTACTTACCCCTCGATGAGTCCTCTGCACGGTTTTGCGCCGCTTCCGTTGTTGTTGCTTTAGAAGAGCTGCACCAGGTTCACCATCTTTAAAGTCCATTATATGTTCTTTATAGAGATATTTACATGTATACACCTGTTGAATTATCTATTTCATATATGCCCTTTAAAAAATGTAATTTTTTAACAAGTATACCCTTGTACCTGAATTTATACACAGCTTGAAAAAAACAAATTTCTATTAGACAACTAACTTCCTCGATGGATTGGTTAACTTCCTGGCTAGGGATGTCAATGGGTACGGATATCCGAAATTTTATCCGAACCCGAATCCGAACGGGATGGATTTATCTGATGTTAAACGGATATGGATTCGGATATGGATATAAGAACTGAAAACCCGACGGATTTGGATTTTGATTGTACCTGACCCGAATTCGAATCCGACCCGAACCCGAATTGATTTTACGTTATATAATATATGTGTATATAAATATTTGATATTATATTTAAATTTTTATTTTAAAATTTTAAATTTAATATAATATATTTTGAAATATTGTAAAAAAAAAAAGAAACAAAATTATTTCGGGTTTGAATTTTCAGGTTCGGATTCGGGTTCGGATTTTGGATTTTTGGTTGGGTTCGGATTTGGATATGGATTTTTAAAATCCGTCGGATTCGGGTTCGAGTTTTTAAAAATCCGCCCCGAATCCGACCCGTTGACATCCCTATTCCTGGCTAAGGATAAGGGCATGTTTATGACGGACAGCAGTTTCAAGGGGCATATATGGAAATTCAGATTTTTGGGGGTGTGTGTAAATGGATGGTTTTGCAGAAATGTACATGTAAAAGCCTTCTGCTTATATTTTTTATACATGAAAGTTAATGATTTTTTTGACTCCTAACTAATTATCTCTAATTTCAGAAATCTATTCTGTTTAGAGGTGTCTCACCAGATGCTATAATGCTTGATCGATCAGGACGTTTGCAGGTTACTTTTTCATATCTTTTAACTTGTCTAAATGAATGATCTCTCTCTCTCTCCCCCCCCCCCCCCCCATAACTTATGTATGTTTTGCAGTTAGTGGACTTCAGATTCGCAAAGAAATTGCCCGGTGAAAGAACTTTCACAATATGTGGAAGCGCTGATTCTTTATCTCCAGAGGTGGTTCTTGGTAAAGGGCATGGATTTGCTGCCGACTGGTAAGATTCATTCCAAGACCTTATTACCATAGATTTCCTTATGCTCAAAATGTTGTCTTGATCTGTCGTATTGGCATCAAACAAACAGTGGGCACTATGCACCAGCCAACTGTGCCAACATGCTAACACATCAGTGCTCTTTTACCTTTTAGTTGATGTACTTAGCTTCAATCTTCTACGAACTTTCTCAATTGATGGATTGCTTAGCTGAAATGTTCTTTTTCTCTTTTTCTATTTTTCTGTTGCTTAATGGAATTTTGTTCCTACACTAAGATTGAATAGATCTCTGATAATGCATATTCTAATTGATTAAGAGATAAAATGAGATTAGATAGGCAAACACTTAACTTAGATTAGCTTAAATAAAAATTATTTGGGTTCCCTTAATGATCTGTTGCATAACCAGGTGGGCCTTGGGAGTTTTGCTCTACTTCATGCTCCAAGCTGAGATGCCATTTGGGTCGTGGAGAGTAAACGAACTGGACTCCTTTGCAAAGATTGCCAAAGGACAATTAACTCTACCCCACTCCTTCAGCCCCGAAGTTGTCGACCTCATCACAAAGGTTCTTGTCACCTCCTTTTTTTTTCCCCTTCAAAATATCTACATTTTTACCCCTGCAAAATCATCTATTAACTTGAGTCCAGCTACTATACTTTTATGAGTAAAATCTCTTCATATTCATAAGTTTTCAGCCTTTAGATGAAGAAATGTGCGGTTAGAATTATAGTGGTTTTCTAGAATTTATACTGTTTCACCAACAACCTACTAAACCCTAGGAGAACCACTATCATCCTAACCGCACATTTCTTCATCCAAGGACGGAATAGTTATGAGTACAAAGGGATTTATATTCATAAGAGTATAGTAGCCCTAGGCCCATTAACATATATATATATATATATATATATATATATATAGAGTCCGGTTACTATATTATCAATAGTACCAAGTACTATTGATAACATTGTGCATTCCATTCTTTTGATCATTTCACGCTGCCAAAACTTTTCTCCAGTTACTCGAAGTCATTGAGACCGCACGGTTAGGAAGTGATGGTCCTGATTCCGTGAAAAATCATTCATGGTTCAAGGGCGTCGATTGGAAAGGAATTGCCGATGGTACTTTCCCGGTTCCTGAGGAGATAACTTCTCGAATTGAAATCTATTTGAAGAATAATGTGGACGAAGTCAAACCCATCTCCTCTCCGACTCATGATGTTGCCGAACTTAATTCTCCAGAATGGCTTGAAGATTGGTAGATGTCTTCTGAAGGAGAAATTCAGGCAAGCTTCGTAAGCAATAGCAGAGTCTCAGATGGACGACCGTATGTCTCCTGATCATTTTGAACTTGTCTCGTTCGAGCTACATGAAGGAAAAATCCCCTATAAACATCGCGATTTTCGCATTGCTTGTCTGAAATTCTACAACCATGTTTTTCCTTCTTGGTCTATGAGCAAAGTGATAGATTGCAGGAAAAGAAATTCTATCAAACACACCCCTCTTTACTACTGGGTATCACTCTGCCTGAGTCTTAAACCAGCAGAAAATGATATCCAACAGTAAGAAAGGGTGCAACCGACGGTGATGCGTCATATAAAAGGTTCTTCTTTCCCCTAGAAATCGCTTAATGGAATGCAGGTTAAGAGGTTAAAACTTAGGTTTTAATAGTCGAGAGGTCTCGAAGTGAAAATTGTGATATTTATATAGGATATTCCGTCAATTTGGGCTTCGAATATCGGCGACTTGTTAGAGTGAGAACCAGTTCGTCAGTCGCTCGTCACGACAATGTTGTTGAACTGAAGAAATCCAAATTGCCTATTCACATAGCTCAATTTGAAAGTGGCCATAGGACTACATTTGTTTACAATACTTCTGATGTGTATGTATGTATGTATGTATCTTGTTGTGTATATTACAAGGCAAATGAAGTGAATCAGGTTTATTGTACTTCATTAGAGGCATGTAATCAAACAAAGGTTTTCAATTGTTTGGAAAACATCTGGTGAGAAATTATCTAAGCTTATTGATCATCTCCTTGCATTTTAGTTACTCCAAGCATCATATTTTAAGATCTTAAGAATTTATCTGTATAGATTTGCGCTACTAGTCTCTGAATTTCTTTTTTGGAGAGAAAGGTAGCATGCTACCCGTTTCGTTTATTTTTGAAATAAACTTAGCTTGAAATGTGAAGCAACTAGGCTTCGAACTCGGGTTTCGGATATCAACCACCAAGCCTTTTGCCACTTGCACTAGGGACGGTTGATAGTGTCTGAATTTCTGTTCCAGTTTTATTTTAGTTTTCCAACTTTTGTGCTAGATATTTAACACCTCAAACTTTTAAAATTGCTCTACTTGTTTTGCATCTGTATATTTCGATAAAATTTTATCGAAAAAGGATGAAGATGAAGTTATAACATCATTTTTTAAAAAATATTGTAATCGATTTTTCCATAGGTGGTGAAATTAGTAGAGAGAAGGAGATAGAAAATTATAATTTCGAAGTTATTTATTTTTTATCAAATAAACAATACCCCCAAAAAAAAAACTAAATTTTAATTTAATGAAATTTATTTTTAATCTAACAACTATTCACTTGCATGATAGGTGAGAACAAATTCAAAACCCTCCCTTATTTCAAGTGCTTACGTGTAGCAATCTCATTGGTCCTTTCCACTTATTAACCCAAATAAACAGAGATCACCTCTCCGTTCCCAAAAGAGAATAGCGCCACGTGTCTTTATATACACGCGGCGAATTTCTAATGGACGCATGTGCCCTACTCGCTGATCAACAAAAATCATGTCATTGTAAGGGTATTTTGGGAATTCTACAACGAGCATGCAAAAGTGGACCCCATTTAACTCCATGTAAACCCACGAAGGAGTTTTATGGGTCCCACAGGTGATCTCCTGAATAGAGTCAAATTTTTGGTCTTTTTCGCGGTCCACTACGATAAACCTTATTAGGAAAATGCTTTGCGTACCCGCGAAGAATCAACATTTATTATACGACGTACGTAAATTAATTAAAATTTTAATATTATTTTTAATTAAAACTTAATAATAAATAAAAAGATAATAATTTATAAAATTAGGATAGTTGGTACTTTATTTTTATGCTCCTTCACGTATTTGTTAACTTTATTTTTGGACTAATTAAAAAGGTCTAATTTTTATTGCAAAGTAGCAATAATCTTTGGTGGAGCTTTTGATTAAAAAGCTAATCCAGAATTTTCAGCACAGAGTGAAAAAAGATTCTAAATCCTGAAAACACAAGTTGTAATTCGGTGTTACTATGGACTTTTTTTTTTTTTTTTTCTTTTTTCTTTTTTTTTTTTTAAAATAATCTTTAAAATTTTTATAAATTTTATATTTAGCGTAAATTCTGAAGACAAAAGTTCTAATTCAATGCAACTGCAAATCTTTTCTTCAAATAATTTAAGACGGTGAACAATTTTACCGTCTTAGCCCACATTTGAATATCTGATGGGTACGCATATTTTAATTTTATCTCTCTTCCCTCTTATATTAGTTATGAAATAATAACAATAACAATATAAATATCTTAAGAGAAATATATATATATATATATATATATATATATATATATATATATATATATATATATATATATATATATATATATATATATATATTTATTTATTTATTTTTTTGATTACCGTCCATTCATACATGTTCAACGGCTCAGATTTAATTATTTTTAAGTTGTGAACTGCAATAGCAGGTCACTTTGAGGGAGGTATTAACTACTAGGTACCCAAAATAGAATTATTTTGGCCTTTAGATTCAGGAGTAATTAAATAATTTTATCTACATTTTAAAAAAATTTATTTTCGTAAATATTATAAATTTAAAAGATTTTAACTTAGTGAGAGTTTTTATTTTTAAAAAAATTATAAATTATAAATATTTTAATTTAGGTATGATCTTAAATGATAATATTTTAATAGCCTTTATTTAATATAATTTGAATGATTTTAATTTTAGGAATCTATATTAAAATTTAGATTATTTTTAGGAATTAAAATTTAGGATCCTATTAATTTTTATTTATTTTTTAAAAAATAAGAAAAATATTTAGATTACTTTTTTTATTTAATTTGCTAGTTACTTTTATTTTTAATCTGAAGGCTGAAAAGTTTAAAATTTTATCAAATAGTAAAAAATTTAATGTGATGGATAAGATGTGTAGTATTATCTCAATTTTTTTTAATTCTTGAATAATTTATTGATCAACAATCTCTTTTATTCCACGAAACTATACTAAAACTCTTTAAATTAATACTTGTAATTTTTATTTTTTTTAATTTAAACTCTTTAAATTAATACTTAAATTATAATTCTAAAACTCCTTAAATTATAATTTTATTTTTTTTTAAATTTAAACTCTTTAAATTAATACTTAAATTATAATTCTAAAACTCTTTAAATTAATGTCTAAATTATAATTCAAAATTTTTTTAATTTAAACTCTTTAAATTAATATCTAAATTATAATTTTAAAACTCTTTAAATTAAACTCTTTACGCTAATACCTAAATTGTAATTCAAAAGCTATTTAAATTAATGTCTAAATTGTAATGCTAAAACTCTTTAAATTAATATCTAAATTGTAAGTCTAAAATTATTTAAATTAAAAATTTTAAATTAATGACTAAATTATAATTCTAAAACTCTTTAAATTAATGCCTAAATTATAATTTTTAATTTTTTTAATTTAAACTCTTTAAATCAACGTCTAAACTGTAATTCTAAAACACTTTAAATTAATGGTTAAATTGTAATTCTAAAACTATTTAAATTAAACTCTTTAATTATATTAAGCTCTTTAAATTAATGCCTAAATTTTAATTTTAAACTCTTTAAATTAACGGCTAAATTATAATTCTATTTTCTTAAAAAATTAAACTTTTTAAATTAATGACTAAATTGTAATTTTAAATTTTTTAAATTAATGCCTAAATTATAATTCTAAATTTTTTTAATTTAAACTCTTTAAATTAAGGACTAAATTTTAATTCTAAACTCTTTAAATTAATATCTAAATTGTAATTCTAAAACTCTTTAAATTAAACTCTTTAAATTAATGTCTAAATTGTAATTCTAAAATTCTTTAAATTAATGCCTAAATTGTAATTTTAAAACTCTGTAAATTAATACTTAATTTGTAATTCTAAAGCTCCTTAAATTAATGTCTAAATTATAATTCTAAAACTCTTAAAATTAATGCCTAAATTAGTGCAAAATTAATATCTAAATTTGTGAAAAATATATGAATCAAAACTTTCATTATATATTGAATTTAAAAATTTATTCAATTTAAATTTGTTTAGAATAGTGAAACAAAATTAATTTCTAAATTAGCGAAATTTTAAAATTCTTTATATATATTAAATATGTTGAATTTAATTATATACCTACGTTCAATTTTTTTTTTTTTTTTTTACAATATTAATATAAATTAATGACTAAATTATAATTCTAATATTTCTTAAATTAATATTTAAATTGTAATTCTAAATTTTTTTAAATTAATACCTAAATTGTAATTAATTCTGAAATATTTTAAACTATTTTTTTTAAATTAATGAGTAAATTGTAATTCTAAAACTCTTTAAATTAATGCCTAAATTTTAATTCTAAAATATTTTAAATTATTGCGTAAATTATAATTCAAACCATTTTTAAATTAAACTACTTAAATTATTACAAAATTACCGGCTAAATTAATTGAAGGTATTTTAATTAATATATATTTTTTTATTTTGTAATGTTTAATTACAAAAATATTATTTTTATCAAGTTCCTTGTTAATATGGTAATAAATAAAATTATATTTTTATCCTTGGTCAATCAATAGCTAATTTTTTTTATTATTTATTAAAAAACAATTTCAGAGTATTTTTCGTATCTTAAATCTGTCTCTTATCTCTTTTTCCTCTCTCTTATCTTATATTTTATATTAGTTAAAAAATAATAAAAAACTAAATTATTTAAAAACGTCTCTTATTAATTTTTTTCTTATATTATTTAGTAAACAATAATAATCTAAATTTTTTTAAAATCTCATCCTTATCCATATATTTATTTTAAAGAAAATTCTGGTCCCACACTGAATTACAAAAGAAAGATATTTTGCTAAATATATTTTTCATAGTGTTATTTATCAAATTATATAACTTTTGAAGTTATTATATTTTTTAGAAAAGTCATGGTACTATAAAAAAAAAAAAAAATTATTAAATTAAATAAATACAACATTTGGGGATTGCCACATCCACTGTTTATTCAGTGAACTTGCACAAATTTAAAAAAAAGTATATTCAGGGAGCATATATTAATATCGAAATATTACGGTGACTATCCATACATTTCACCCCACAACAATAATAAACAGAAACTAAATGCGGAGTGGGTAAAGAGTCATTTACATAGCAATATATATACAAGTGCTCAACTCCTCTCTCCTCCGCTTCGATCGGATACCCGCGGCGGCGGCGGCGGCGGAGGCGGAGGTGATCGGCGCCGCAACTCGCGGCGGCGGAGTCGTCATTGGGCGCGCGCGTCCGCGATTGGGACCGCCATGGACGGCGCCGGGTACGTAGGTCGCAATCCGAACGCGGCGACGTGATTTGATCCTATTTGGTTCAGCCTTCGCCCTCCATCATCTTAGGGTTTAGTTCTTAGGTTTTGATGCACCCTACGATCTCAGGTTTTTTCGATCCAAATCGAACGATGCGGCTTCTTCCAGTTCGAATCATCAAAAGAGCAAGCATCGCCAGGTTAGATGCGAACTCCTCCCCTTTTTCCTTGTATCGTTGCTATTACATGCTCTTATCGCTCCCAATGATGCGATTAGAATCGCTAAAGTTGAATTAAAGAAGGATCAGAGCGGAATCATAGGTAATCAGATTAAGCAGGTTATATGTGGTTAGAGTAAGAGAAAGAGGGAAACAAAGCCGAGTAATATAGAAAAGATTAAATTTTTAGAACAATTGTATGTTGAAATTTGAGTAGAGGACGGGAAATGGTGCGATAGGTTGTGTTGATTTTGGTCATTTTGTTTTTGCTAACAGATCAAGCTGTTCGTGAAGTTAAAATCGCTTAGCAAAATCATGCTCAATTTTGCGTTTTGGTGGTCATAGTATTTTACCTTCAGCTATTCTTCTTTCAGTATTTTGATCGATCGCCCATTTTCTTATAGATAGTGAGATAGCTTGGAAATGGGCATGACAAGATTTGTGTTTGGAAATGGGCATGACAAGATATAGATAGTGAGATAGCTTCACTTATACCCTGCTTGACTGGAACAACTATCTTAGGATTCATTTTGTTGTTCTTGGTTGCATAAGGTGAATAGCTTCAGTTATCCCCTGTTGTCTCCAACCAAACACAGAGATAGGATACATCTAGATGATATTCAATGGTGAATCTAGTGTCAATAATACTTTTAGTCATTCGCTTATTTCCTTTTCAAGTTTGTTACTTTGTTTTCTATAATTCGGTTTTATGTTCTAACGATAAACGAATTGCTCCAAAAGTATTCTTGTCACGATGTTCTTCTTTTCCATTTCAGGTTGTCCCTCGTGAGAAAATTAAAATTAGTGATGAGAAAGCACCACTTTCAACTGGGATTATCCGTGGAATTTCCTCGGCTTTGAAGAAAAAGCAAATTGGTTCCTACTATTTGGGTTGGCCACCGCAAACAAAGGTCCTGCAAATTCTTGAAAACTCACGAAACAACATTCCATTCCAACTAATTCCTTTGTGATTTACCTAATTAATATTATGTTGGGACTTCTACATACATATTCCTGCAAACATCATCTAATTATATGCGAACCCTTGTGGAACTTGACTTTCATACGAAACCCTTAGGAGTGAAGTATCTCATAAACATATCCTTATCATACGTCAGGAGTCATTGCAATTCAAGTTGTAAATTGGTTGTATAGAAAAGTTTTTTGTATCAGGTTATTCGAGAGGTGCATTTTGCAAGTCTAAAGGTATGCACTGAAGAAATTAAATTGAAGGGATTGAAGGGCGTGTGTGGATATTAGATTTTGCATGGGTACATATGTGAATAGATAAGTATGCAGGTGTATTATAGATAAATAACTCTGTTATATTTGATTTATTAAGCTCTTGCATTGCAGGGTCCTGTTCCCATTAATACAATTCACTCCAGTGGGAACAATGATTCCACAAATGGTTCAATCAATTACTCATTGGAAACTCATAAGCAAGAGATTCAAGATCTTGACTACTTTGATCAAGCCGACAAATATAGCCAATATGAAGATGCTGAAGATAATAATTATAATGACGAGTTGATTAATCATGAAAGCAACTACCCTTTGACAGCTAAATTTGACTCTTTGAATCTATCTCCAGTCGAGGAGGATACTTTATTATTGCCACAGAGGCCTGCACCTGAAAGCGCAAGTGATCTTAAGCAGATAGAACAAAATTATGATGAAATCGATGCAAAATTTAAGTCATTTAAGAAATTTGATATTGTTCGAGATTTCTCAGATCATCATTATGCCAAACACTCTTCATGGTTGAAGGTTAGCTAAGCTTTGGTTTTTTTGGCATATATAACTGTGCAAAAATATGAAATTACCTAAAAACCCCTGAGAAGTTATATTTGCATCCGTGACCTTGGAAAATTTACTTATTTCCATCTCTGTTCTCCTGCTAGAGGTATTTATGCAAAAACTATTTTGTGTATATACGCATGACAAGTGCATGAATGCAAATAAATATAGTTTTTATAAATACACATGCAGATACAAACTTTTCAGTGGTATTTACGACTTTCACATTTTTTCAGAGATGTATACACAAGAAATCCATCTGAAAGTTTAAACACCGTTTTTCCTATTCCTTTCCTTTTTCTTCGTATTCTTGAAATTTTCTTTGAATGCATGATTAGCCTGGGAAAGATTGGAACAAGAGGATCCAGCATGAGTGGAGTGTCCTGGAGAAAGATTTACCTGGTTAGCCTCTTCTTTGTTGAAAGCTATTGCAACCGTGGGAAATTTTGGTTATTTAGTCCTTTCTATATTGACCACTTGTTGATATTACCTCGGTCAGTTTTAAGTGTTTTATGGATCTAGTTTCTTTCTTCCTTTTCTGGATATAATTTTCCTCTTGAAAAAAAAAGTAATCCTCCCTTTTAATCATGGTTTCACTATATGTTTAGAAGTTTTTCTATGACATAATAGAGCCAATTTTACTATTGACACATTTGATTCATTGAACCTCGTTATTAATTGCTGACTGGATTTAACTAGATTCAGTAAATATAAGTGATGCACAGTAAAAGGGGCTTCATTAATAATAACACCACCACCTTGATAAGCACACATCATTATTTCACTTGACTGCCGCTATTTCACGTTAGCTGAAAATGAAACAATGCAGTACAGTTAATCAGGGCTTAGCGGTAAGAAAAATGTAATATATGCCAAGGTCCTTGATACCATAAGAAAACTATTAACATCTAACCTTTGAAAGATATGAAAAAAGCTTTTTGGCATTTTTGTGGCTAGCACATAATGCTAGCAGTTCTTGTGACTAGTCTAAGAATGTTGTTAAGTGTCAATGTAGTTTTCAAAGTGAAAGTTCTAGTGACATTTTTCTTTGGTTTTGATTATTTACTATCTCTATTACTCTTGTGTATACATTTGGTTTTCTAGGAATTCCTTCAGATTAAAAGATACATCTCACTATAGTAGCTTATGTTTTGTGCCAAATCTGCTGATTGCACCACTTCCCAAGTTTTGAACTATATGAATAATGTTCTTTTATTTCAAAACCATTCTTGTGTGACATATATGTAATCAGTTAGTAGAATTTATTTGAGAAATTCGCTTACACTAACATCATCTAACAAATTTTCATTTTATAGATATGATATATGTCAGAGTTTATGAAGAAAGAATGGACCTACTTAGAGCGGTAATTGTAGGGCCATCTGGAACTCCCTATCATGATGGACTATTTTTCTTCGACTTTCGGTTTCCTAGCAGTTATCCAAACTCTCCTCCTGTACGTATTTGTTTTCCACGATGAGTTTCTTACTTTCTTTCCTTAGAAGTCCACTCCTCTGGGATTTTGCAATTTTAATCAGCTCCTTTTTTCTTTTGCAATTTTGTGCTGAAACATCTTTTTATGGGCAAGCAGCAACGCGGCTGAATCTTTTATGCGAAATTTAGAACAAAGGCGCAGAGGATATTCTAGTCCCTGAAAAACGATTTAGGCCTGAAGTTGGGAAAACAGAAAGTGGAGTTAAATTGCAACTTTTCTTGCATATATACCCCACAAAGAAGCGAGATAAGTGGTATTTAAGTGTGGGCCTGCATAGCCGTATTTTGCATTCATGCCCCTGCCAGCTGTATACGTGCGGACACCATTTTTGCATAGATACCTCGGCAGGGGCACACACGTGAGTAAGCAAGGTTTCTAATGTACGCGTGCAAGTACCAACTTTTAGTAGGAGTAAATTAAAATAACAATACAAAAAGGAAAAAACACACTATTTGAAGAGGAGTGGACTGTTTTTGCACCAAAAAAATCTATCAAATATAAAACGTCTGTAAAAAGTCACCTTCTTTGTGTTGTGCAGAAAGTGTGTTATCGCTCGTATGGATATCGACTGAACCCTAACCTGTACATTTGTGGAAAAGTCTGCCTTAGCCTTCTGAACACATGGACTGGAAGCGGCTGTGAGAAGTGGAGCAAGTCGAACTCAACCATGCTGCAGGTGTTGGTCTCTATTCAGGCTCTTGTATTGAACGAGAAGCCATACTTCAATGAGCCGGGATTTGTAAATCTTGCTAATACGCCCAATGGAGAAACCAACTCTTTGGCTTATAATGAGGAGGTCTTCCTTCTGTCCTGTAAGACAATGCGGCACTCGCTGCAGAGGCCGCCGAAGGTAAAGGAAATAACCTCCTGCGTCCTGTTGTAGGCATCTAATTTTAAAACATAAAGGTTTTTTTGGGGGGGGCATATGTATCCCTTGCTAACATATGAAATCACCCAAATACCTCTAAAAACTTGGTGTTTCTACTCGTGTCTCTCAAAACTGCATTTATTTGCATTCGTGCACCTTCCAGGGTTTGTATGCAATACAATTTTGCATTGATTACCTCTGGCAGGGCATGTGCGCAAATTTGCAAGCTTTTCAGTGGTATACATTCACATACCAACTTTGCAGGGGTGTTTGCACACTTCCGCATACTTGTAGGGGTATGTACTGAAAAGACCTCAACTAATATCAAATTTTGAATTCCTATAAAATGCGTACTAAGGGCATGCTTGTTTCGCGGGGTTGCAAGAGGCTAGAGGTTGCGGGCTCCAGCCATACGCGGGCATATCTCGACTTGGTCCGGGTAGGGGACGAAGTCGCAACCTCAGGCCGTACACGAAGTTGAACTACCTGTATGCTCTAACCACTCCCATGTCTGATCTCCAACTTTGCCCTCATACATCGATGAGGTGGGGGACTTCCACTCCTAAGATTCGGCGAAACGAATACGCCCTAAATCAGTTGAATAAACCAAATTGGTTGAGTTTATTGTAGCTATTAGATGATGATCATGCACCATGCTAATGGGATACTTTGAGATCTATCATTCTTCCGCGCATCACTTTTACATTTTCTTCTACTTCAACCATGTAATAACTTTTACTACATTCCATCATGCAACTTATGCTCGGCTCTACTGCAGCATTTCGAGAACTTTGTTCCCGGGCATTTCCGCCAGTGCGGACGCACGATCCTCATGGCGTGCAAGGCTTACTTGGCGGACGCTCGGGTGGGGTCAGACATCCAGGCGGATAAGCAGGAAAAGGCCACTCGTCGCCTGAAAGACTTCAAGGCCTCGCTCGAGAAGGTCTTCGACGAGCTTTTGACAGAGTTTGGCGCCAAAGGAGTTGATTGCAAAGAGTTTCTTGATAAGAAGGAGAATGACGATTCGGCTGCTTCTTCTTCTGCTGCTGCTGAACGCGACTGAGGTAGCTGCAACGGGAACCAAAGCCGGTAACGATTCTTGCCTAGGATGACTTGGCGGGTAACAACTTAATATTTCCATTTTACGTGACAGGACTAACGTTGTTGCGGTGATTGATTCGCTTAGGTTATATGTCATATGTCAAAGTGTCTTCTAGATACCGGTTGTGTATATATCTCTAGGTTTTGATTCGATACTAGTTGGTTTTCAAACCTTACATTAGTTTCAACCCCGTGTTGATTCAGTTGCTTAACAGTGTGGGATAGATTTATAGTGCCTATTTTTATTTATTTATTTATTTGTACCAATAATGATCTACAAATCTCACAACAAAGTAGATAAGATAAAAAAAACCAAGTTGGGTATTTTCACTACAAAAGAAAGGGGAAAATGATTATTGATGGTAAATGGTAAACTACACTTCTAGTTCATGAAATTTAAAGTATTATAGAATTCGCGCTGCGCTGCGGATAAATGAATCGTCATTAATTTATACTAAGTATCAAAATAAAATTTAAAATATTTATATTCAAACAACAGTATTAAAGTTAACAATTATAAATATAATTTAATAGTAATGCCAGTCATGAGGTATAAAATAATTTTTAATTTTTAATTATTCATAATTTTTTTTAATAAATAAATAAATGACACTTATATAAATGACTTCAAATTTTTAGCATAATTAATTTTGTGTAAGAAAAAATACAAAAAATATATATTTTTTAACTACAAATATATATAGATAATTTTATTAATAAAAATATTTTACAGAGTATATTTTAAAATATGCATACCAAAATAGTAATCCATCCATTTTTTTCTTTTTTCTTTTTTGGAGTGTTCTTTCTTACTCGCGACTTTCTTACTCACGAAGCAAGAGGGAGATGGGGTGTTCTTTTTTGCTCGCGAAGCAAAAGAGGGAGATGGGGTGATAAGCAATGGCGTTGTCTTGGGCAGTGGCGGAGGCTTGAGGCATCGGCGACGGCAGCTTGAGGCTTGGATGACGGTTGCGACTCCTTGGGTGTGGCGGTGACCTGAGGCATAGGCGACGGTGACGGCTGCGACTCCTTGGGTGTGGCGGTGACCTGAGGCATAGGCGATGGTGGCAGCTTGAGGCTTGGGCGACGATGGCGACGCCTTGGACGACGATGGTGGCGGTTGGCACACGGCGGCGGTGGATACGATGGCAGCGACGGTGCATCGACGAAAGGCATATGGAGGAGTATCTTCCTTCTCCATTATTCTTCTTCACTCTCTCTTCTTCTTTTTTTTTTTTTTTTTTTTTTTTATTTCGTTTGTGAGTGTGCTGGATTACTTCGAAGTCATGATTCTTCCTGCATTTTTTATGTTTCTCATTTATAGACCTCAAGAGCTAGATATTTCAAATCTCAAGCTCTTGATGGTAATAATGAGACGAAATTTTTTTCAAATCGGACGAAAATTTTGTAAAGCTTTGATTTCGAATTTTTTAAAATTACCCCTTAGAGAAGAGTAGAAAAAGCATGCCCCTTAGAGAAGAGTAAGGAACGCGCATAGAAATTCCACCGCTGAGAGATAGGTGCTCCTTACAGAAGAGTAGAAAAATGCATGCCCCATAGAGAAGCGCAAGGGGCACATATAGAAATCTCACCGTCGAATCATTATTAGATTTGAAGTCTACGATGCAGAGACTGCGAGAAGAAAAAAAGAGTGGAGAAAAAGAGGGCATAAGAAAAACGCGATACATAGCCAAGAAAAAATTATCAATTAATAAATTTAGAGATGATTGTCAACAAATTTGATGAATCTGATTTGTTGTTATTAAAAAATAACTTTTAATATTAATTTCTTTCCAGAGAAGGATGCTTCGTGGTGTTGTGGTAGTGGAATTCTAAAAAGATTTGTCTCTTTGTGTGGACTCTGACTTTGACTTTCGTAGTAGGTACCTATCCATCAGGGTGGACTTGGTCAATTTTTTAATTTGTTTCCACTCTTCTCCAAGGACCACAATTAATCCAGTGAATAAATATCTGCTACAAATTATATTTCATTTACATAAAACAATTATTTTCAGATATATCTGATATTATATAATCTTATTAGTGCTGGATTGGATTCTCCCAAATTATATGTTAGCAGATTTTTTAAAAAATTAAATAGTACTATATTTATTTATATAGGAATGTTTTGATTCCTTTATTGTAGAATGCAAATGTAAATATCTACAAAATAACTTAAAATATTGAGAATTTGCTGTAAAAATAAAAAGAGTTTTGACTTACGTATTTCTATTTATTTATGTAATATTGAAATGTACCAATAAATTGCAAAATTAAAAACGAAATTTTCTCGCTCGCTTACTTGCTTCGGCGTCCGACCAGTCAATTCAAATTCATGTAATACATAATTATTTTTTAATCCAATAAATAATAAAATCAGAGTATTTGATTGTTGAAAAATAATTTTATTTTTTATTTTTTCGAGCACATATTAATTTGATTAGATACCGATCAGTCAATCCAACTCTATATAATATATAATTTTTTTAATCAAATAAATAATAAAATTAAAGTATTTGATTGTTAAAAAATAATTATATATATATATATATATATATATATATATATATATATATATATATATATATATATATATATATATTTAGAGTACTCGTCAATTTGCTTTGATTAGGTACCAAATAGTTAATCCAACTCTATGCAATACGTAATTCTTTTCTAATCCAATAAATAATAAAATCTAAGTATTTGATTGTTAAAAAATAATCTTATTTTTTTCTCTCAAAAAAAAATAATCTTATTTTTAATTTTTTTTAGAGTGCACATCAATTTGCTTTGGTTAGATACCGCCAATCCAACTCTATGCAGAACTAATGCCCCAAGTAGCCTCATTAAAGAAAAATATTCCCAATCTAGCCTTATTTTTAAAAAAATTTTCAATCTAGCCTTATTTCTATAGATTATAAAAAAAAATAATAATTAAGAATATTTACACTTTAATTAAGAAAAAAATATTATTTTTTTCTCTCTCCTTCACTCACTTTCTCTTTTTTTTCTCTCTCCACTGCACACAACTTTCTCTCTCTCTCTCTCTCCCGCGCCCCCTCTCCCTCCCCCAACTCTCTCTCTCTCTCTTACCTACCAATTATATAAAAATAATAATTAACTTTTTATTATAATAATATTTAATATTTAATAATAAAATTATAAAATTATTATTATTATTAGTATTTAATTTTACTATATAAAATCAAATAATTATAGATAATAATTAATAATAATTAGTAAAAATAATATTATTAATTTAAATTATCATTATTATTATTATTATTATTATTGCTATTATAAGTATTTAATTGATCAAACAAATCAACATGATCAAATAATTATAGATAATATTTAATAATAACTAATAAAAATTATATTTTTTAATTTAAATTATTATTTAATAATAATATTATTATTAATTTAACTAAGTAATTTATATTATTAAATATCTAATTGAACTATATACTAAAAAATAAATATAATATAAAATAATATAATTGTATATTAAAAATAAATAATGTGATAATGTGGAGAGAGAAAAAAAGAGAAAGTGGGTGAAGGAGAGAGAAAAAAATAATATTTTTTTTCTTAATTAAAGTGTAAATACTCTTAATTATTATTTTTCTTCTAATCTATAGAAATGAGGCTAGGTTGGGAAATTTTTTAAAAAGAAGGCTAGATTGAGAATATTGTTTTTTAATGAGGCTACTTAGGGCATTAGTTCCTCTATGCAATACCTAATTATTTTTTAATCCAATAAATAATAAAATCAGAGTATTTGACTGCCAAAAGATAAAATCTGATTTTATTTTTTTATTTTTTTAGAGTACTCATCAATTTGTTTTGATTAATTATCAACCGGTCAATCTAACTCCATGCTATACGTAATTCTTCTCTAATCCAATAAATGATAAAATCAGATTTTTGACTGGTCAATATTTTTTATTTATTTATTTTTTTTTAGAGCACTCATTAATTTGCCGTCTCGCTCACTCTTGGTCCTACTTTTTTTTTTTTTTTTTTTTTTTTTTTTTTTTTTTTTTTTTTTTTTTTTTTTATTTAATGCAAACTCCATGGCGCGCAGTTTCTAAACCCTTCACTTTGATACTCCAACGGTTCAATTCATGGCGACTCCCTCCCTTCTTCTTCCTACCTCCTACTCCTCACCTACACCACCCTTCCCATGGCGTCTCCCTCTCCTCCTCCTCCTCCTCCTCCTCCACCTCCTCCCTTCGTCCTCCTCCTCCACCTCCGTCCCCACCTTGGACTCCTACTCCTCCCACTGCGACCGCTTCGGCCCCAAATTCACCCCCCCAACACCACCAGCCTCCCCTCCTCCTCCACCGCCACCTTCTCCCTCTCCCACGGCCACTTCTCCGGCGCCGGTGCCGGCGCCGCTCGACCCTTCTTCCCCAAGTCCGGCACCTTCAGCTTCCACCCCCGCCAAATCAAACAAACCCTTGAACCCACCATCCTCCACCTCGCCGGAACCCTAACCCTGACCGGCCCCTATCCCCCTCTCACCGTCCGCCGCAACTCCTCTGGCCTCATCCGGCCCCTCAGCGCCGTGTTCCAGCTCGCCGGGTTCTGGTCGGAGGCCTCCGGAGCGTTCTGCATGGTCGGGAATGGCGTCCTCCGCCCCCTTCCCGACGGCGCCCCCGATTACCTCCCCGCTGTTCTCAAGCTCGGTTATCCGAAATCGGCGAACATCTCCACCTCTATCATCACAGGTACCCTCGAAACCCTATACCCCGCTGGTGAATCGAACCATTTCGATCCGATTTCGCTTGTAGCTTACACCCAGAACACGTATAACTACACTTTAATTCATAAGGCAAATGAGTCTTGTATTAATCTTCCTCGATTTAGAGAAGAAGAAGAACCATTAGTGCTCGATCGCGACTCCCTCTGCTCTACTCTCTACAGTTTTTTGAGTTATGGTTCATTCAAGTTGAGCTATAAAAGCTTCTCCTCTATGTCGCTGATTCTCCCTGTTTGCTCCGACGATGATGATCGGTTTCACCTATTCCTGGAGTTCTCGGATTCGGATGATTACAGCTACCGCGCAGCCACAGCTTTGGTTCCGGGGAAATCGATGGTCGGTGAGGGCTTCTGGGACCGTAAGACAAATCGGTTGTGCCTCTTGGCTTGTCCTGTGCTATCGGATGCTTCTACTGGGGACTGCTCTATTGGTCTTAGCTTTTGGTTCCCTTCGTATTTGTCAATTGAGACGAGGAGCTTGGTTCTTGGGCGGATGTGGAGTACCAAGGAGGAGGGCGACGGATCCTACTTTGAACAGATCGTGCTCAAGAGAGCAGGAGATCATCTTTGGAACGTGCCCCCGAAATTGAAGTACAAGTATACCAAATTGGACAAAGTGAAGAAGTATTTCAAGTTGAACAGCAGTGATGTAGCAGGAAAGAAGAGATACCCTGACGGCAGGATTGCTGATGACATGCGTTTCAGTTTCTCGTTTCAAGATTCTAAGGATGAGGGTGGATGGGGCAATGCCCATCTGCTCTCGCTTGGTGAGACTGACTTTGGTGATCAGACTAGCTATTGGGATGGTGAGTTCCCCGTAGGAAATCCGACACACGCCAAATGGAACAGTACTCTCTTGAATGTAACCTATACGATAAGCTATAAATTTTGGAAATCAACGAGTAGGTTTAAGATCTCGGCAGAAGGATTGTATAGTTCGTCAACAGGTCAGCTTTACTTGATGGGATGTAGAATTCTGAATTCATCGGTTGTTACAAAAGAAGTAAAGAATGGTAATGAATCTATGGACTGTGAGATTTTCATCAATGTGCAGCTCTCTCCTTTGAATTCCGAAAGGAATAGAGAAGCCAACGGCACGATTGCGAGCACAAGAGACAAATACGATGCCCTCTACTTTGAGCCCCTCGAGATTGCGTCGAACATCATGTACACAGTTCAAGCGCAGGGGGCGATACAAAGAATGGAAATCGAGGTCGTAATGGTAGTGATTTCTCTCACGCTCTATTGCCTCTTTACTTGTTTGCAGCTCTACCATGCCAAGAAGAATCGAGATATCATTCCCTCCATATCAACAACAATGCTGTTGATTCTTACTCTTGGCCACATGATCCCCTTGATACTAAACTTTGAGGCCTTGTTCTTTCCAAAACAGAACCCGCGGACCATCTTTTTGCAGAGTGGCCATTGGATTGAGACAGGTGAGGTTATCGTCCGTCTCGCCACTATGGTAGCTCTCGTTCTTCAGCTCCGCCTGCTCCAAGTTGCATGGACCGCGCGATCATCATTGGACGGCCAGAAAAAGTCACCGTGGGCCACCGAAGGAAAAACTCTAAAAGTGTGTCTCCCTTTATACATTATTGGCGCCGTGATAGCTTGGTTTGTTCACTCCACTCAGCAGCCCCTTTGGGAGGATCTTATCACCTACGCAGGATTAATACTAGATGGTTTTCTTCTTCCCCAAATCATCTTCAATCTATTCTCCAACTCAAACAATAAGCCGTTAACTCCTTTCTTTTATGTTGGTATAACGGTTGTTCGATCGATGCCTCACCTCTACGATGCATTTCGAGCTCGACATTACTTTCCGAAATTGAAGTCCTCTTACATATACGCAAAACCTGAAGGGGATTTCTATTCTACTTTGTGGGATATCATCATTCCTTGCGAAGGATTACTCTTTGCCGTTCTTATATATCTACAGCAGCGGTTTGGCGGCCAGTGCTTTGTTCCCATGAGGTTTAGAGAGGGTGCTGGGTACGAAAGAGTCGCTGTGGTTAGTACTTAGTGATCTCAGATCCTTTTATGCAATAAGATGTGCGCGTTCGCGTGCTTGTTCGCATGAGTGCCTTGATCTTTTATAGAACATATATATATGTGTGAATGCAAATATATTGCAGTTTGTGTGTGTGATCTTGTGACTACCTACATATATATACATGCTGGAGCTTGCTGTGTGATGTTGTGATTGTCTGTATTTCTATATATTGGAGAAATGTGCTTTTGTTGAGTTTGTACAGTTGGGATATATATTTGTGTCTCTTCTTTTGCATGTAATGTAATGTGCTGACGTGAACGGCAGGTATTAAGTTTTATCGACCTGAAGGCAGCAGAGTTCGCACAAAGTTAGGACAACTGAATTTTGTTTTTCAGCATGGCTGCTGAATCCCACACGAGAGATTAAGATTGAAAATAATTGAACCTATAAAATTATAGTGTCTCATTGCACTCTCTGTTTGTATACATTTTTTTTTTATTATACTTTTTTTATATTTTAATGGAATTAGTGCGAAAATAAATTATTTTAATATCGGACTTTCTCACCGGACTCGATGTTAAAAAAAAAGTTTAAGGGAGCAAATAGCAAAAACGGTATGGTTCAGGGACTAGCTTACAATTTTACCCCTTCTGCATCTCTCTCTCTCTCTTTCAGAATCAAATCTCCCAAAATCTCTCTCTCTGAGCTCTCGACTCGTCGACAATGGAGTCCTCTGCGCCGCCCCAACGCGTCCAAACCCTAGCCGAGTCGGGGCTCTTCCTCCTCCCTCCGGCGTACGTCCAACCCCCGGATCTCCGCCCCAACCCCTCCACCACGGCCACCGCCACCGTTCCAATCGTCGACCTCGCCCCCTCACATGGCGACCCCCTCCCCGAGCTCCGCCGAGCCTGCGCCGAGTGGGGCGCCTTCCACGTGGTGAATCACGGCATCCCCCTTCGCCTCCTCGACGCGATCAGGGGCGCGGGGCTCTCCTTCTTTGGGGCGCCCATGGCGGAGAAGCTCCTCTTCGCGTGCGACCCCTCGTCCCCCGCGTCGGAGGGCTACGGGAGCCGCATGCTCGCCAAGGACGACGGGGTGCTCGATTGGAGGGACTACTTCGACCACCACACGCTCCCGGAGTCCCGGCGAAACCCTAGCCGGTGGCCCGATTTCGTCCCCAGTTACAGGTGAGAACAAAAGGTGCCTCCTTTTTCCTTTTCGAACATTTTTAGTCTCTGAATCACGTACACTGCAATACAGTACTTCGCCATAAAAGAGATTATAATTTATCTTATAAAAGGGATCACTTTCTTTGGTTTACTAACGATAAAATGCAGTATTTTCTTTTAAGAATCACTTCATCAGGGAGTAAAGTGCAGTGTATACAAATGTTCTGATACTAGGAACCAAGTAGGAATTGTTATAATTGCATATTATAGTTATTTGATCTTAATATGCAAGGTTTATATAAAGCTTGAAGTGTAGCTTGACATAAGGTGACTAATTTGATCTGTTATGTGCTCTAAAATCAGAGAGGTAATCACTGCCAATATTCGACGTGGCATAGTATGATGCATGGTATTTAAGGTGGTAATTGATGAGTAATGTGTCGAACATAAGGCCTTATACGGTTGGAACAAGCAATTCATCATTACATGTTGTAAGTTTAAAAAATTCAAAATTTTTTCTTGTATCTTTACATGCAGGTTACCCTTCTTGGTGCAATCTCAATATAGTTCATTGAAAGGAGTGTAAATTTGTATTAGATAGCATATTTATCGTGGATCGCTTTCTCAATGTTCTGGCGAACAAATAGAAGCAGCTTGTCCTGTCGCTGGCTTTTATCAATTAACAAAAGCTGGTTATTTTCAAAATTCTGATGTCTTTCAAAATTGTTATTCTCGACTGTTCAGTTCCTCAAACAGCATGATGGTATGAAGACAATAACTTTGAAGTTGACTTGGGGTACCAAAGTTTTGTCTACTTAATCAACCAGCTCTTTTACTTCTACTAAGAGACTAAGACCATCTATACATTCTTCGAGTTCTTTTAGGTACTGCACCATTCCGAAGAACATGGAGTACAGTATATGAGATTCATTTCCTCCTTCCATTTGAATGGGGACCTTGTTAGCTTTTAAATAGTGACACAGGCCCTTGTTTTGAAGAATATTGCCACTTTTATTTCCTTGAAATCCCTTTAGTATTTTTGTTCAATTTGTTCAATGATTAAGTTTCTCAACATTTGGAGTGCTAATTTTCTTTAAAGACGTGAACTTCCTCTCTCTGAAATGCACAGGGATATTGTGGTGGAATATAGCAATAATATGAAAGAGCTTGCTCAAAAACTGTTACGTTTGATCTCAAGAAGTCTTGACTTACCGCCTTCATATATTGAAGAGGCAGTTGGGGAGGTTTACCAGAACATCACAATAAGCTACTATTCTCCTTGTCCACAACCGGAACTTGCTCTTGGCTTGCAAGCGCATTCCGATATGGGCGCCGTAACGCTTCTAATACAAGATGATGTGGGAGGGCTCGAGGTAGTGAAGGACGGGGAGTGGGTAACCATGCCGCCTTTATCTGATGCCGTTGTTGTCATCTTGGCCGACCAAATGGAGGTATTATCTCTTTTTTGTTTAAAGTTTAATATTTTATTGCTACATGTATATTAGTTATGGAATTGACTAAATATTCTAGTAGAGATAAGTGTTGCAGCCGTTGATATGCCATTCGACTGTTAAAAGCCTATAATTTAATGGGAGACTTTTATATAGGTCCCTAAATTTGAACAATATAAATAGCCTTTAGGTTTTCTCAACCACTAGATTAGTCCTTGACAGATTCTCTCATTATCTTTTTTTTTTTTTTTAATTTTATAAAATCCCTTGCACTGAATTGCTTCGTTGGCAAATTTCTCTTGTTCTTTCAAGTTGATCAAATAACTTACTGAAGCAGGTTTCGATTTGTTGATCATGAACTAATTAAAAGAAGGTTAAAATTGCCACATCACTAACCATCTTTTGATCTTAAATTAGTTCTTTCTAATGGTCACTAAAGGAGCTTCTCACTGTAGGGATTTAGGAAAGCTAAAAGAGTTTGTCCGGGGCTAACATGGTGATCAGGAAAAAGATTTTTTTTTTTTTTTTTTTTTTTTTTTTTTTTTTTTTTGTGTAAATTGACATATAAAGTGCAGGGGTTATTGATACTTCTATTTCAAAAAGAATTATGATTTCTTTTCGCTATCTTTATTTTGGAGCTCAGAAAATTCGCCCACATGTACCTTATAATTTCTGAATCTTCTGCAGATCATAAGCAATGGGGAGTATAGGAGTGCTCAGCATCGAGCCATCGTCAATTCCAACCGCGCTCGCCTCTCTGTTGCCACATTCTACGATCCATCAAAGACAAGGAAAATTTACCCCGCGCCGCAACTAATAAACGAGCGCTGCCCTGCAAAGTATAGGGAGGTTCTTTACGGTGACTATGTTTCTTCTTGGTACAGCAAAGGCCCCGAGGGCAAGCGCAACATCGATGCCCTTCTGATCCAATAATAATAGCAAAATTCTTCTGATATTACACATGATCTGTAAACATCTGTTGTAAAGTGCAATAATGTGTTCTTCATATCAACCAGGATTTATAGAGGAAGACAAAAATTGCTTTGAATTATGTTAACTTTTTAGTGATGTAGAGGGAAAATTGATAGATCAATAAACTGAATTCAGATTGAGTTCTCAATAAATTTTTGTTGGTGTATGTTTTGTCATATCATGATGATTTTTGTGCAGAATAATAATAAATTTTCAGATGGATTTATGGCTCTTTAAAAATTCGGGTCTGTACTTTTGCCCATGTGTCATTGTTTTAATATTTAGCATGTTCGTATATTCTTACTGCTCTCCATTGGTGATTAAATTCATTTCTCAAACATAAATAATTGTATATAATCTCTCTCTCTCTCTCTCTCTCTCTCTCTCTCTCTCTCTCTCTCTCTTAAATGTTTTTTTTGCGAGAAGATCTGTAGGCACATCTGCAACACCAAAAATGTATTCTAAATCATTATTTACTCCCACTGATGTTCTTACTTTTTAAATCAGTATTGTTAATGTGCTGTCAAATTTACATGACATTTCAAATTAGGTGTGTAGTGTAGTGATAACTCTTCATATTACAGTGAACACATCCTAATATAATGCAAGACGCATAGTTAGGGAATCCAAAATACTTCTCTTTTTAAATATTGTCTATTAAAAGAGGACAATGTTCAATTCGGGTCGATTCTTTGTGAATTCCTCTCTTTTACATTTTCTTTTTCACTAAACTGATTCTGTAAATATTTCATTGCTGATATGTGGCCAAAAAAGTTACTTGCTCCACAACTCTCAGTGTAATTGCTCAAAATGTAATCCCATTGAATCAACTAGGTTATCAATGTTTTTCTTTTGTAGTTTTGTGTATCCAAAGTGGTATAGAAAATTATGGATGCCATAATGGAAAGTCTTTTCTAAATAGTGGGAGTTTAATATAAGATCTAATTGATGCTTGTTTGGCCTGACTTCTGGAACAATTCTTTAGTTTGAAAAGTGTAAGACATGTGCTTCTTGGCCAAAAGAGCAAAACCTCTTATTTTAAAGTTCTGATTTTGTTGCAACATGTATCTTTTGGGAGCTTGCAGTGAAAACATTCTAGTGCTGCTGCAAACAGTTTTAGTTGAAAAGAATTGACGCGGAAGCTCCAATTTGTCTGACCAATTTGTTTGATTGTAGATGAGTGACCTCATTATAAAACAGAAGCTTAAACCCAAAATTTACCTCCTAAAAGAACTGATGCATTGACATTTCTAGCAATTGGGTTCATTTGATTTCTGTAAGCCCAAAGCTTCTTAGCTCATTAATTATGGATAATATTTGCTTTTGTACTATAATTTCAGGTTTCGATTGCAGGGTGGGTGGATATTACCATCCTTTCGCGTGTTGGGTCTATGTTGAGATCCCTGCATATAAGAAACTATTGCCTGCACCTCATACGTATATCTCATACACGGTATTCTTCTTCCTGAATTCAATCTTACTAGTGGGACAGCAAAGAGACAGCAAACTAAAATCTTCGCAATAAATCAGATTTCAGTTTTGATTCCGTAAAAATCATCATTTACAATATCTGGATCAAATACAAACTTGCATACTACTTTACAATACTGAAACCATGAAAGAATCGATTCAATTGTTAATCTGTTAATATAAAGAAAGAAGAAGATGTGAATGAAAATGGGAAAACTACCAACAGAAGTGGCGCAATCCGATCACTGTAGAAGATGAACAAACAATCTGCAACAGATTCTATCTCTTAGGTTTTTCACAAAAGCTTCGTACATGAATCAAATCGAAAAATGTTTGTTTAGAATGCTGGAGGGACAGTTTACTTAGACCATCTCATCCACAAGGCGATCTCGAGGACTGTAACAGAAACTAAGATGATGGCAAGGAGAGTTCCATAAACTGCCTTCCAGGAATCACCAGCACCTCCAATTTGAATTCCAAGAGCAATGTTGACTGCCGCGAGGAAAAGAGCAAGCCGGCCGACCCAGTGGTGGTACCAGTTCCAGTACTTGCGGATCTTCGACTCCTTATCCGGCCGTAAGAAGAATGCAACTACCTGAACAACAAGGAAGTCACAGTCACATCGCATTTCTCTTCTGCTATTGCTGCAAGTTCGCAAGGCAAAGACCCAGATTCTTCGTTCAATACATGGTTTTCCACCATTATAGCATTGTTACAGCTTACAGATGAAGAGAAGCAAATACACAAAAGTATAAAAGAAATAATAGTGATCAACAATTCGGGCAAAATAGAGGATTTTCCATGAGATTTCACTCACCTGCAGAGAACCTAGCACGAGGATAAAAATCCCGAGGCCCTTGTGTGCTGTGAAATTAGAGTGTATTCTGTTGTAAAGAGCAATTCCAGCTACCGCACCTGCGAGACCGATAACAAATCCCACGAATTGAATGATAACATGAAGGTAGTACCAAAGAGGATCTCTTTGTCTGAAGTATCTAGCGACAATCGCACCAATCGGTAGAAACACCCCCCATCCAATCATGGCCAGTGAACCATGATTCCTTTTCAACTCATATGGATAAAAAGAAGACGACGAAGACGAAGGAGAAGTAGAAGCAGAAGCTCCTGCAAAAGAGAGAAAAAGAACACAATTTATTTAAATTTTCAGAAATCGAAGTTCAAGGGAACTAAGTTCTTAATTGGTATGAACTCATGCGCTTTTTTACCTGCAGAGAAATCGAAAGAGACCGACGTCTTATCGTCGTGTTCTGTGAGACGGTAATTCACGGGCGGAGTCGTCGAGTAAGCGAATAGAAGCGCCTGGCGAGTAACAGGTGCTGGAAGCTTCAACTGAAATGCTAAGTACATACTAGCCCCGTAAAGTACAACTGAAGGAGCAACATCACTGCTGAGCAGCAATTTCCCCTTATTCGCAACGACTTGCGAACTAGTCTGGCCGCCTAAATAGAATTGTTCGACGTACGCCCGCCCTTCGTTACCGATCCAACCGACCATCGCGCTCGATCCTGTCATCATGCCATCATTAGAAAACCCGATCCCGACCCATCCCGACGCGTACGGAGAGGAGAGCACAATGCTCAGGATGTTATCCTGGTTCTGAGAATGCTGCAGCAGGTAGGCATTGAAGATAAGATGCAGAATTGCAGTTACTGTTTCTGTTGCGAGGATTCTGAAACTGTGCTTTTCAAGTATAGTAAAGCCTTAGATGAATTGGTATTTCATCACACGAACCCGAAAATTGAATGCAGGTCACAAAAATGCATGTTTAGTTGGAGAATTTCAAATATGCAAAAATGTATCAAGACCCGACGAATTTTTTCTTTTCTTTTCTTTTCTTTTTTAAATTGGCATATTACTTACTTTTTAGCAAATAAGACTAAAATGATAATGGATAATAGCTAACAAGGCTGTTAATTTCAGTAAAATTTCCGACATAACCATCTAGAGTAACTCAAATTAAAATAAAGTGGAATTTAACTGAACTATAAATAATTTTGAGTCGACTATCCAATCTCTCCAAATTTTAATCTTATTGTTTAATCTTTCAATTTGTTTGATTTGAGTCAATCAATTCTCGCAACTACAATTAAGTTTATTAAAATAAGCAATTGGCTTAAATTTTAAAGTTAAATTACTATTAGTTATCTCAAATCAAATAAATTAAAATATTGAGCAGTCAAATTAAAATAGTTTATAGTTCAAAAAAAAAAAAAAAAAAAAAAAAAAAAAAAAAATGTGATGGGGATGAGATTGATTACCCTAAGGATGAAGCTGTTCCACATGGGCCTACAACTGAGGCCAGAGGTGTTGAAGGGGGCGGGGAGGAAGGCGCTCAGATCGGCGCCGCAGCCGTCGATCTGAGAATGGACGGCCCCGATCGCCGCCGACAGGGCGAGGGCTAGGGCGAAGAGTGAAAACGTCGGCGACATCGGGGGGAGAGAGAGAGAGAGAGAGAGAGAGAGAGAGAGAGAGAGTTGAGAGTGTGGTGTGTGTGGTTTGGGGTAGCATTTGTGGGGAAGCGATGGAGAGGAGGGTTTGGTTTGGTGGTGGGAGGAATCGCTTCCAAGCGAAGCTCGGTGATGATGATGATGATGATGATGATGGTGGTGGTGGTGATGATGATGCCATGGAGGATGGTGTGGTGGTGGAGGTCGTTGTGGTGGCGGGAACCCACTACTAACCGTCATTTGAAAATAAAATAAAAATAAAACAAAAAACAATGTGAAATTGCATGGAGCCCCTCAACTATAGTTCATATTGAATCGACCCCTTCATTTTTACTTTGTGGTACTTAATTTCTTCTCAACTTTCAATTTATCAAAGAACTTTTGAGTGATCGTAAGCAAATAATTTCGGAATTTTATCAAATTCACGTATAATTTGCAGTAAATAAACTGCAACAATTCACAGTTAATAGCATCTCGAATCAAAAAAAAAAAAAATAAAATAAAAAAAAAAAAAAAAATTGAACCAAAAACCTTCACTTTGATTATCATTGTCACATTAAGAATCAAAATATAATTAATAACTTGAGCAAATGCTTCAGGTCAATTCACAAAGTACACAAAATAAACATCAAATAGAAACAAACTAGACATATATATATATAGGATTAATATATAACCAAGCTATTTTATTTACAATTACCACAATATTTTTTGATTTTTTTTTTTTTCTTTTTTTTTGGTTCCAATCTGATACAAAACAATACAATTAAGTAGAATAACTTTGTACAAAGAAAATTCAGAGAAAAAGAAGATCAAAATTGTATGAAACCTATGAAAAATAGACCTTAAAATGAGATGGAAGAGATTTACCGCTCAACATGTGATCAAATTCGGTGAACTTTGGATATTCGTAATGAAGTTTCATATAGACCTGGGCAGTCTGAAGATATGCTCCTCTCCGCTCTCCTCGTCGAACTTCCTCACCCACTTGCTTTTCCCGCGCTCCGCCTTCCTCATCTCCCTGCCCTTCTTCGCGCGATCAGTTATGCCAAATTCGTCGCTCTGGCCGATCATCGTCACCTCCATCCCCTCCCCGATCGGGTGCTTCACCGACCGCACCGCCGCGCCGCCGCCCCTCACCTTCCCGACGTCGCCGCACAGGCCTTCCCTCCCTTGGGCTAAGTTGTTCGCCACCACCACCGATTTATGCGGATTCACATCAAGCAGCTTCAGCAGGTCCTTGTAGGAGTCGGTCTTGCAGTCGACGAGGGAGAAGTCGATGTTCTCGTACTCGGGCAGTAG
Organism: Tillandsia fasciculata; assembly: GCA_029168755.2. NCBI lineage: Eukaryota > Viridiplantae > Streptophyta > Magnoliopsida > Poales > Bromeliaceae > Tillandsia > Tillandsia fasciculata. The sequence continues at coordinate 23,049,159 of CM054939.1, read as the reverse complement.
CTCGGTGGCCTTGCCGACCTTGAACTCGACCATGTCGTGTAGGCCGGACTCGTCGATCACCTCTTTCGACGCGGCCAGGGACTCTTCCTCCGGCAGAATGCAGACGAGGCGGCCGCCGGTCTGGCGGGCGGCGGCTGCGAGGGCGATCGTCGATTGGGACGCCTCCGATGAGACCTCCACGATGAGCTGCGCGCTCATGCCGGCTGCCAGGGCCGATATGAACTCATTCGTCTCCGGTTCCGCCGGTTTCGATGCTTCGCTTCGCCCCCCGTGATCATGCTTGCACTAAAATGAGAAGAAAAAAAAAAAAAAAAACAAGAGAAAAATTAGTTAGGCCCATGGGATCTCCCCAGGAGTCCAAAATTTTAATCATAACACTAATTGTAGCAACTAAACTACTTATGATCAACTTAATGACTATAGAAGAAATTATATCTCTCTTTTAATACATATGCTCTCTCTCTTTTTTTTTTTTCTTTTTTTTTTTTCAAGAGAAAAAAAAATAAAAGAAAAAAAAAGGTTAGCGGTCGTCTTTTTTCTCGTCTTTATTTTTTAAAAATATTTATATTAAAAAAAATGCTCTCTGCCAATTAGCTAGCACTCCGATAAAAATTTTAATTAATTCGACAAACTTGTGCGGATATTCGTAGAAGCCGAACGTGTATGCGACTTCAAAAAAATCAAATTTTACGACCACAATATTATGGTGTAAATTTTTTCACGCAAATTTTTTCACGCAAAACTAAATATTAGATTTTCATTTTTTCGTTTAATCTTAAATACATGAGAGATATTATTTTGTATGATTTTTAAAATTAAATTTTAAAATTTTTAAATATTTATTTATTTGATTTTTTTTTTCGCTGACGTCAAATCTATCCTCCAATCATTTTTATTTTTTAGATGATATTAATTTTTTTAACTATCTACTAAATTTTAGAAACCAACTATTATTTCTTTCGTATTTTTTTTTACTTAAAAATTAAAAATTTAATAACACCAATAACTTAATATATATATACTATTAATAATATATATAATTAATTGACAAAATAACAAAAAAAACTTATGAATGAGGGTGATGAAGAAAAATGATAATTGTTAACAATAAGCAAGCAAATATAGTTCAAGACAACGAACACAATTTAGAGTAAATTGTAACGTAAAAAAAAAAAAGTTATTTTTATTTTGAGATAATTAAAAAAATGCATATGTTATGCCATTATAAACGTTAAATCTTACTCTAGATCTGATAATAATTACTACACGATGCTTCCGTAAATATAAAAGATATAGAAAAACATAATGTTCAAGTATAGAAAAGATCGTAAATGCGTGCGCGCATTCATGACCCCAGAAGGGCCAGAACTGCTGTGGAATTATTTGTGCATAAGTCTCTAACCTCCTTTAATAAAAGCATAGGCCCACCAAAAACATATCATAAATAAATTAATAACACAAAAGATTTCATTCCAAATATATATATATATATATATATATATATATATATATATATATATATATATATATATATATATAGACTAATATATAACAGAAACATAAACGAATAATTTCTACAAAATCCATCATTCTAAGTACCAACAAAAATATGGAATAATCAAATGTTTGTTCACAAATTCTAGATCAGAATCCTTACCAGTTTAAGGGTGTCGAGATAAGCATTCGTTGCCGATTTGGGAGACCACACCATTATATTAATTAATTCTTCTCCAAAACACCACTTTCCTCCTCCTCCTCTTCTTCTTCTTCTTCTTCTTCTTCTTCTTCTTCTTTGAAGCAATTTGATTAACTGGTACTCTACGAAAGAATAGAATAATTGTTTTAGTTTATTTTATTTTTTTTGTTCCAATAAGAAATTTGAGGGAGATTTAGATATAGATATATATATATATATATATTAAATGAAGAGAGAGATTTTGAGTGGTGGTGGTGGGGTGGGTTTCGCTGTGGCCTTGGCGTTTTAATTTGGCTTCGTTGGAGCCGTTGGCAAATAATGGAATGCCACCGAATTCGGCAATGACTCGTCCAAACTCATCTCCGACTCTTTTGGGAAGAGGAGGGGAAAATATATTCCTTTATTTTTCTATTATTATTATTATTATTATAGTAAAAATATATTCATTTTCATCTGAATTATTTTATTAACGGATTTGATCATTTTAATTCGGTTATCTAATTTTTTTTAATTTTAATTTGAATAGTTAAATTTTAATTTTTTTTAAAAAAAATTAAATAATTTGGTGGCTCTTCTGATCTAAAATTTAATGAATTGATAGTTATGTAAATTATATATAAAATCATTAGTTCAAATCAAATAAAATTTAAAAATAACAGTTGAGGTAAGTTGCATATATTTTTACTAAAGAATTACAAATGAAGATGCATCAAATATGTTAGATCAAGCGAGCTGATACGAAATTATGAATTATATGATGTAAACACCAACACTCACATGTGACATATAAATATACCTTGGGGCACTCCATTCTTAGTAAGAATAGGTTAACAATTGATACAGAAACACTGTAACATCACAGTAGAACAAACAGGGGTGGCAATGATACAAAGTTACAACAACAAACCCAGTCATCAAGTTTAAAAAGAAAAGAAAATAAAAGAAAAGAAAATAAACAAAACCAAATTCACAGCCTCAGCTACAGAGATTGGGCATGCAGGCGCCGGCCTCGGCGCTCTGCTCCTCCTTCCCGATCCGGCCCGTGACGCGCAGCTTGAGCTCCTTGCGGTCGCCGCCGGAGAAGAAGAGGGCCATGTTCCGCTGTACGATGAGGCCATCGTGGCTGTCGCGGACCTTGCGGTGGCTGTCGCGGATGCTCCGCGGGGTGCCCTCCCACACCATCTTCCGCCCGTTGGCCCCCACCTCCAGGCTGTAGCTGTAGTTCCGCGCGTCGGCCTCGTCGCCCATGAACCGCAGGAACGCCATGTACACCGGCGCCATCCCGAGCTGGAACGCCTCGAAGTGCAGGCAGAAGTACTGCCCAAAGCAGTGGAAAACCTAGAGAGATCAAAGAGGATTAGAAAAAGGAAAAAAAAAAAGCTTGTTAGAGAGCAGTTCAAATCTAAAATTGCTTCTTATCCTGATGAGCTATCTTCACTGAAGAGTAAATCATGTACAGAGCAGAAGATAAACCGAAAAAGGCTCAAGAATAATTGTTCAGAACAAATTGGGTCGCTAGAATTATCGGGGAGCTACTACTATACCACCCACGAGAAATTATTGTGATCAATCACGCTTTCCCTATTCATCCGACAACGATTGCACATATCCAACATTGTTATAGTTACCGCCGTAATCATTACGGTCATCCCTATAACCTAAAACCAAATGGAGAATTACCTCTAGTTTCGGTTTTTCTGGAATAGTCGGATAACAAGGAATAAATAACAACCTGCAGAATTTGTAACCGAACAAAACTAGACATTAAGTTACAAACAGTAAGCAGTAGCTCTACAATAGTATACAAGCAAATGATGAATCAACATGAAGGCAAGAAACAATACTTACTGTGAGCATCCATGTAGCATTTTCGACCTCTCGCGGGTTGGACTTCACATACCGATGGTTGAACGTGCACCCGGTATGCATGTCGACTTTGTGATCGTCCCTTAAATGGTTGACGAGGAACGGAATGTCCCCAACAACTGAGCATTCCGATCCGGCATACGGGCAGTTGTACGGCCGGAAATTGCACTGCGCCTCGTGCTTTAGTTTGCTGTAGTATGGGAAGATCTCAGGGCAACCCAACGAGTAGTATTTGCAGGGGAGCTCGAGCGATTCGGCGACCTTCTCCAACGCCAAACACCGAATGTCCCCGAGCTCTTGTCTACAGGTAGGGCACCGGTTGTGCACCCTGGATTTGCAAGTGGAACACAGCGTGTGCCCGTTTTGGCACTGCAAAAGATCAAACAGATAGGAAAATAAATCATTATACGCCGCAGCTAAAACAATAGAGAAAATTCTATACATTACAAGAGGAACTCATCATTTTTTGAGTGTACACACAAACTTGATTTATTTCCATATTTCAACCCAAATCCAGATTTTAGAGTAGTCCGAGACGAGATCTCACTGCAAAAAATTAGGGCATCCCCAGTATTTTACTACATAGATAGATATGCAATTGAAGCCCACTGTTCCAATTTGTTTGTTTGTTTGTTTGTTTGTTTTTTTTTTTTTTGACCATCGATCCTTTTGAAATGGTGAACCAAAACTAGAAATGAAAAATTACAAGGAATGGCAAATAAGAGTGAATAGGAATATGGGTATGTGAACTTTTCGTTGTGCACATGGAACAGTTTATGCTCGAATTAGAGAAACCAAAACCAAAAAGCATGAAGAAGAGATCAAAACATAGATGATATGCGCACAAATTTAAACAACAATTTCTCCAAACTACGATTAGCTACAGATAAAATTGGCGTGCACGACAATATAATTGCCACAAGAGACCAAGAAATCCAAACCCTAGACCGGGAAAGATCTTGCCTTTGCACAATTACACCGCTCGATCTCACTACGACAAGCAACCCCCCCGACCCAAACCCTAGAATTGATTCCACGAGAGAGAGAGAGAGAGAGAGAGAGAGAGAGAGAGAGAGAGAGATTGAAAGTTTGAAACCCACCTGGTGGATCGGAGGGTACATGGAGTTAGTGCACACGGGGCACTCGAGGAGCTCGTGCACGCTGGTCGCCGGAGCCACCGCTGCTCCGGCGACCCCTCCGCCTCCTCCGGCGGCGTTCCCTCCTCCCCGCCCCGCCGCCGCCGCCGCCGCCGCGGCGGAGGGCTTCATGAAGGGGTGGGCGATGCGCGCCCCCTCGTCCTCGTCCATCGCATCGGGTGACGAGACGCAGTGGATGTTGTCGAACTCCATGGATCCTCTCCCTCGCGAAAGAGAGAGAGAGAGAGAGAGAGAGAGAGAGAAGGGGAAGAGGAGGGGAACGAGAGAGAGAGAGAGAGGGAGAGAGAGAGAGAGAGGAGAACAACCAAAAGAGAGAAGCTTTACCTTTTTGGGCAAAATGTATGCATAGTCCCTGTAGTATCCTATATTCACGATTTGGTCGGTATACTTTTTACTTCCACACTTAAATTCATAAATGTTAAAATACACTATATCTCAAAAAAAAAAACAAAAACACTTTTATAAAACGTACAAATATACAACTTGCATGCCTAGTTAACTAATTTTTAGTATATTATTACTAACACAAAAGTTTGCTGAATTTTATCAGTATTTACTTATTAAATCTAAATAAATTTAGTAATTTTAATCTATTTATAATCAGAGTATTTCTGATATTAATTATTATCTGCTAAAATTATTTTTATATTTCTATCTTTTATTTTAGTCAAGTTATATGATTTATTTTGATGTAAAGTACATATTTTTTAAAAAATAATTTAGAAATTTAAATGAAAAAGTTTAGAGACTACGATACAATATCCGAATAACACAGGACCTTCATTACATTTTACCCTTCTTTTTCTTTTTTTTTTCTCTTTTGTGCTTCTTTTTTTTCATTCTTTTCCTGGCCATTCGCTGGCACTCAAAGTGACAACTACGGGTGCTCTCATCACCGTTGGATTTTAAATGGACGGCGCTGATCAGTGTTGGAATATATGTGAGAGGTAAACGACTAAGCAAATGGGAATTTAAAATAATAAATTAAAAACCAACAATATATTTCCTTTTAAAGAAATATATTTTATTGCTGTATGTTTTAATAATAAATTAAATAATATATTAAAAATTACCTATATTCGTCTAATATTAGATTATATTTTTTTTATCCGAATTTAAATTCGGATAAAATACAACCATTTTTTTTTCTTGCGAATAAAGGGAATATGAATATTTCGGATAATATTATAATCCACAATAAATTTTTGTAGTCCACATCAATTACATTTTCAGCTAACAAGATCTCGTTGTCATAATTAATTTGACCCGATCTATTCAATCAAAAGAAAAAAAAAACTAAGTAAGAAATTATCTAACCATGTAATAATAAAATATATTATAATTAATAAAATAAATAAATTAGGATGAGTTACTTTAAATATCCTATTTAATTCAAATCATATAAATGTGAAGTGTTACAATTAACTTTAGAAGGTCATCAATTGGGTCAAAATTGGTCAACTTAACTTGGAAATTTAAATTTGGAAGTGAGTGAGCTACTTCAAATTATTATTATTTTTTATCATTAAATTTTGAATAATAAGGTACCAATTAGCTTAATCTGCATCTGAGCATAGCTGCAGCCTGCAGGTAGTAACATTGGCATTTAAAAATATAACTAGCTAATTAATTTCTAAAGTTAATTAGAATTTTATTTCCACATCCAGTATTTATTCGTTTTAATTTGCTTACTAATGATCATAACATACAAATTATTACAAGTAGTTGCTAATTAATTAGGATGCATGCATGGGGTGTTTGATCGATCCCTCGCATGCACTCAGCCTCTTCCTCTCCTTCTAGAAGCATAAACTGCTGTCCAGATAACGGAGACGGCGGCCACCGACGACACCCACACCACCGCCGGGCGGTGCCGGACCAGGAAGCTCTTCATCCGCCTCTCGTAATACTTGTGCGCCTTCTCAATCTCCTTGTCGATGGCGGGGAAGCTCGATGGGTACGTCGCGAACCCGTCGATCTTCTTCACCATCTCCAGCACCTCCACGCCGGCTTTCGACCCGCCGCCGATAACGCCCGCCCTCCTCAGCACCTTTACGTCCCCTATGTCCAAGACCAACTCGTTCATGAACTGAAAATACCTGATAATATAGTGATCAGTTTCAATAAATCTTTAAGATATATTGAATCTGAGGATTAAACTCATTCAGTAAATATTATTATTAAAAAAATAAGAAAGAAAAAACGGCGTACCTTGTTAACGGCCTCTGATGATGACCCCTGGATAACTCCAGCGCCATAAGATTCCTGGCCACGGTCTCAGCCTTGAAATCGAACATCAATCTGGGCAGGTTGAGGACCGGTTCGGTGAACTGGAACTTGGCCAAACAATCCAAGTCTGCAGCGGCGAACCCGACCCCGGCCCTCCGCAGCCCCCTCGCGGTCGGCGTGCTGTACACGAACCACCCGCTCTCCTCGGCGTCGCCCGAAGCTGTGCCACTCTGTTTGTCCCATGCATGCGTTACGTATCCGTACACGCACTCTAACAAGTTGCTCTTTTTAGCCGCCACCGCTTCTTTTAGAAGCTCCTTATTTGCAGAAGCATTGGGCGCCGCCTTGTAGTAGAAAGGGGAGTAGTAACAGCAGAAGAGATAGAACACTTGATTGAAGTTATCTTTTAAGAAACTCAAACTGTACTTGTCGATGGTGTTGTGAAGCTTCTGCTTGTCGGCGTCAGAAGGAAGGATCGTGTCCTTCGGCTTCTCGATCACGGCCTTCGCCTTCTCGACCGCCCCCTCGACGTTCTCGACGACGGAAACGATGCAAGCGAGGGGTATCTGGTTTCCAATCTTGATAATGTCGGTGACTATTTCGTGGCTCCGCGTCGACAAGTAGTTGCTGCTGATCTCCTCGCGGTCCCACTTTACTCCGATGGTGGGTTTTAGGGTCGGAAGGAATCCGACGACGAGGTACACCCCGTCGATGAACTCCTTCTGCTCGGTGGTCAGCTTTTTGATGAATTCTTCATTTTTTGGGTCGGCTTCTGCTTCACAACTTTCATGTACGTTACCATTAACTCAATTTGATAAATTTCCTAATTCAGCTGAAAGAATCATTTAAATTTGCCGGATATAAGATAAGAGTAGAGCTTATATACTTTCAAAAGCACAATCTAATAGGATTAACCTCGAGAGATCCGTATTATTATTTATCATAGGCTCGTTGAACTTGTGCTTTTAAAAGTATATAGGCTCTACTCTATAAGATAATATCCAAGCGCCGTATCTGGAGCTCACCAAAATTGTAATTTTTCGCATTCAATTCACCTTCTGCTTTAGATGTATCAAAATTTTAGCATGGTTTACTATTGAGGACAGCTTTTTCTCACCCAATTTATGTTTCCAGTTGTTACATCCCTCTAGCTACTTCCTCTATTGGTAGGTACTGTTACTGTTTTTGAGCAACGAATATTGCTTACAGGTTTTCTCAAAAGTTTTTAAAAAAAGTTGAGACAAAATAATTGAAATAGCAGATTAAGGAAATTATGTTACCTGGAGCGTCTGTTGCAGGGGCTGCAGCTGTTGGATCGCGACAAAAATGAGCTATCTCTATGAGCAGCCTCGAAGCCTTCTGTGTAGCTCGAGGATTGACATGAATCCCCATAATGGCGTGGTACACGACAGCCGCCTTCACCCAGAAGCTGTCCAGCCAGTTGTTGATGGTTTCTTTATCTTCTCCTTTGCTGCAGAAGAAGACCGTCTTCGGCTCCAACTCCTCCCTGGGCCTCTCTTCTCGCAAACGCTGATGCGCGGTCGAATTCAACATACTTGGTTGGGAAGATATATATATTTATCTTGATTTTGCGATTAGAAATGCTAATTTTCTTTTCGCGATTTTGCTGCTTACTTGTTTGGCTTCTATGTATAGTGAGGATGGTGAAGCATTGTGTTATATATAGTTACACTTGAGAGTTTATTCTTTTCTTTATTCTTTTTTTTTTTTTTGTAGTTGCAAGGAGAGCATAAGTGCAGGATGGGGAGGAAGGGTGGAAAGGTACTGATCTGAATATTAATTTGGAAGTTTAATTTAAGAATCAAGATAACTGAAGCAACATAGGTAAGTATCTCTAGGTAAAAGCAATCTCAAGAAGCACAAACATTTTCTCTCTCTCTCTCTCTTTTTTCTTTTTTTTTTTTACGTTAGAAATTTTTGATGGCTCAAGTACTGCTGAAGTTTGCAGGATAAGCTTCCACTTGGAGTTTCAATATTAATAAAGGAATTATATGGGAAAGAATACACTGGGGAGAATGGAAATATGCAATTCCTGTTATTCCTTTTTTTAAGGCTGCCTAACTGTTTATTTCGAAAATAATAACTATTTATTTTAAAAATAGGTATAAGTTTGAAAATAAAATCAATTTTATATTTGAATGAGAATAAAAAAAATAGCACTTAAACTAAGAATAATTAAAATTTTAAAATCATTATAAAATTAATTAATATAAAAATATTAATTAAATAATAATTTAACTTATTTAATTTTTTTTTTTTTTATTTTTTTTTTTTTTGAGAGAAAGGTAGCATGCTACCCGCTTCGTTTATTTTTTAAATAAACTTAGCTTGAATTGTGAAGCAACTAGGCTTCGAACTCGGGTCACGGATATCAACCATCAAGCCCTTTGCCACTTGCACTAGGGACAGTTGATTAATTTTAATTATTTTATAATTATGTAACCAGTGAAATTCACCCCACCCTAGGATAAGTGGAGTGTAAGATATACACCCCTAAGGAGGTGTACACTTATATATACCTTTTAATCAATTATTACTAGATAATCCTAAATATTAATTAATAAAATAATTAATAAATATTAATTGATAAAATAATTAATAATAATAAATAATTTAATAAATTAATTAATAATTAATTAATTAAATTAATCAAAATATTAAATTAATTAAAAAATTAATACAATAATTAAAATTATATTTACTTTAATTAAACTTGTTAGAACTTAAAAGAAGAAAATTGTTGTTTTTATTTATAACCAAACATATTTGAAAAAATAAAATTGAAACAAAGCCTTATTTCAAGGCTTGTTTCCGAACCATGATTTACGTGTCCGAGATTTGTAGTGGTGAGTTGGAAGTTAAGTTTAAATTGTTTCTGATAGAAAAAATAGAAAAGAGAACTTTTCATTCAATAATACCAAAATCAACAACAGATAAGGAAATAATTGCACTATTTCAATGTAAAATTAAACAAGTTAAAAGAAACAAGAAAAAAAAAACCACAGATGGATAGATAAATAAAGATTACATTTGATTTACCTGGTCTAAGATTATGATGTGTCCCTCTGATGAGAAAAAGATACAATTCCTAATCATTATCTGAATCCCATAGCCGAATCTCTGGTCTCGAATCCGAATCCGAATCCGAGTCCGAATCATCTTTCTTGCTTTCCTTACCAAATATTCTCACTGCGCCATCCGCAGCTTTTTCATTATTATCTGAATCATGCGCTTTACCAGCTATGTTATTATTGGTAAAATTGCCGCCATCTAAGATGCTATTGAATTTACTGACATCACTTCCACGATCATTAAATTTGTCGATTGCCAAGTCTACCACAACAGTTGTGCCCTCGATCACAGGTGAAACCCTTTTGGTGACATCTGGAAGAACATAAGTTCCACGGGAACTTGGATCTTCCGAATAGTTGGACTCAACCAAATCTGCATCTTTACTCTCTTTGCCGTAAGTTGGACTGGCCATCTCCGCATTAACCCTAGGCGATTTCTCCTGATCCCCGTGATCTTCGATTCCGTGCCCTGTAGGTGGAACATCAACTCTGGCAAGCTTTTTTGGTCTAGCATCCTCCATTAAGTCATCATCGTCGGATTGTTCACCATCGGGATCCGACCAATTAAAGTACATTTTAGAGAAGTCCCTGATAGCTTCTCGATCACTGCTCGTAGATGAGAGCAGATTAGGGTTTTGGCTTGCATGGAAAATGCTTCCCGGCATAGAGCTTTTGCCAGTTGGGGGGTCTTCCAGTGGAAGGGCTCTCGGGTGGATAAGAAGTTCCAAGGCAAGTAATGCATGCGCACAAAATGTTGCAAGTTCTGTTCCAGTTTCTAATTTTCCTGTCATAAGAAAGAAAATCCGTAAAACATTAAGTCAAGTAATTCCACTTCAATCCCAAGTTTAACGATGATTTAATCAGACCTCTAAAAGATTAAAACCTGCTCTATAGAAAATTTATTTCCTTATGTTTACACTGTTTAATATCTGACTTAATATCTGACTTTTGCCCACTCACTCTCTGGTCATAAAAAGAGAAACATTCACATATTACATCTTCCTTTTCCATTATACGATGAAAGTTTTGGCTATCAAACGGTGAGAAGGCTACTATTTATGGAGTATCATATGTTCATCTACTACTAAGTTCAGATTGAATAATTACGGATTTAAAGTTTGGCACTAAAACCTGTGAATTCATTTATACACAACATTGTATTGTAATTTCTAATGTGTTTCTTTACAAGGATAGACATTGAATGTAAATTGGTATGATATCCATTATACGTATCTGCACACATTAGGATATATAGTGCTAAAATAATTCTTAATATTTATGCATATCTTGCATCCATCTCCTCCTAAGATTATCAACAATTCAAGTTTTCTATCACTGGGAAAAAAAAACTAAACTTAATATTCACCAATTTGACATTATACGGATTAGGGTTAAGAGAAATTACCGGCAATGTATATTATTAGTTACATTTTTAAAAATAAGTCAAAGAGAAAGAAGAAATTGGTAGATACACACATAATACGGGTATCATAGATGGATTTACTGTCTAAAGTGTTTACCTCTGCGGAAAAGTTCAAGGCCCTGAGATAAATAAGGAGGGCGACCACGACCGAGCGAAAGAAGAGATGCTAGTAGTGCCTTTAAAGCAGCAAGCTGAAAATCAGCTCGGGAGACGGCCGATTCCTCTATGATAACAGCCAAATTTCCCTCATAACCCCATCCCAATTCACAGGCCTTTGTTGCAACAGTTATCAAAAGGCAGTCCACATCTGGCCGCCTTAAAGAGTCCAACGAACCACCCTGTGCAATGCCGCAAATATTATAGGAAAATACAAACAATGAAAACTAAAACACAAAAAACACTAACATCGCTAAAAAAAAAAAGGAAGAAGAAGAAGAAATGCAAAAGTCGGAAACAGTATAGATGTTAAGCATACCACAGTCAAAAGAGCTTCCAATGCTTTTAGAGCGGCAATCTTAACTGAAAGTGGAGCTTCCATCTTTCCCACATCTGGTGCAATATCAGAACCAACACTATTAAACTGTTGTAATGGTGCTCGAGAAATATTCTTCCTCTTCCTTGAGCTATTCTGCCGCACCGCCTCACTTACTATTGATGTGCATGTGCTGGGAAATAGCAAATTGCCTTTGTTACTATCGTCTAGATCAGCAAAAGCACTTTTTATTACTTCTTCAGCTATGTATAGTGCTACCCCTGGTCAAGAATCAAACCTGCATATTAGTAATGAATATAATGTGAATAAATAACAACATACAAGCATTAAAAGTAGAGAAAGGAAAAGGAGAAAATCAAAGAACAAAGAGATATCAGACAGTTTGCTTTCAAGGTACAGACATAGGAAAATAGAACCAAAGTTCTGTTTCTTTTTTGGTGTTCTTATTGTCTGAATAAAGACACAATCATGAAGTTTCTGTCCTGTAGCTTAAATACTTTTCATGTGTCACGGAAATAATGCGTAAGGGGTCTGGCGATAACACTGTATATAGCTGGCTCAAGCAACAATTTGAACAAAAAATTACTTTCTAAGTTGAAAGCAGATAGCTAAAGTGTCACTAGAATTGCCACTCCTAGCTTGAGAAAGCATGTTATTATTCCTAGATGCATCTCAGCATGTTTTCTAGCATGTATTAAATGTTACAAGTTTTACCAAATCTGACGCCAAATTAAGGGCAGTTTGATAACAATTTCATTCTAATTTATACTTCAATTATTGTGATATTTCTCCATGCCAAACACCAAAGAAAACAGTATCACCAGCAATGCAATATTGGCCATTGAGTAAATACAGTTGAATTTTTATAGACCAGCTTGATCAGGGGAAAAAAAAAAAGGAAAAAATATATATTAGGCATTAAAAGAAGCAGCTAGCACCTACCAACTCCCATGGAGATTAGCAACATCTGCATGATAGAATAGACTTTTATCCTTATGGAAGGCAATTTAGCTCTCCTGAAGAATTCTGTTAGAAGTCGCACAACAGTAGCAGCATGAGGCAAAAGCTGGCTGCAGTAAAATAAAAAAGATAATCAGCATATGCAGCATACAAATCAAAGTAATAAAATTTGATTATCGCAATGAAAAATATACATGACCCAGAAGTCACATGATCACAAAATGCTTTTAGTCATTCAAACAGGACTTGGATATAAAAGTTTCTCAAATATCATTATAACTAACTAGCAGTTCATTAAAGCAAAAAATATACAAATTGAATCAGATTGATAGCCAAGATCCAAAAAGATGAAGTGAGATCTGCAATTTATCCTCACCTTCGAACTCCTTTAATTGTTGAAATCAGCAGATTCAAGAAGTCCAAATGTAGAGATGGAAGTTCGGAGCAGAGAAGTTCTTGATCCAATGCAGTTGTGAAAGGCAGCAAGGATCTAGATAAAGAACCATCCATAGTAAGCACTCTCCTAATCACAGCTAGCAAAGGCCGAAGTGGGACATTCACCTACTCAGGGATAAAAAATAACGAGGCAAATTTAGTCACAATCAATAAATTATAAATACATGATTACATATCAGTAAATGTATCCCATGCCGAGACAAGGCAAACAGTGACAGGGGCTTTTAGACATATCCCAGCAAATATTACTATGAAATCCAGATTTTCATGTATAACCCTTGAAAGTGCAGTTTCTTACAAAATAGCCTTAGAGTTTTAAGTTGGGAATTCGTCCGGTTGATTTTTTTTTTATTATTAAAAGGGGAGAGTTGGTTTTGTATTATGCAAGTTTCTCAGAAAGGGACATTTCTGGAAGTAGAAAGACAAGAGCATGTGTAAGGAAACTGAGTTCTTTTAGGAAATATACGAAAATTCAAAGTTTGCAGGGAGATATACATTAAAAATATTATTTTAATGTGGGTAAATATCTCAGTACGATATACCTGACCAAATAACAATACAGACAATATGTGACCTACCTGAACTGGGTAAAGATTCGTAAGCATCATACAGCAGCAATGAATAAGCATCGAAATGGTAGGTATCATGTAATCACGTAATCTTCTAGTTGCATTATGTGATCGTTCTTCTAAGTTTTGCTGACCTCCCAGTGGAGGTGGAGTGCCTTTTCCTGGAGGAACTAACAACTTCATAACCTCTGAACTTTTGGCTTCTGAAATATATATAGCAGCATTTTAGTTCTCGAAGGCAAAGAAAAGGAGACACAGATAATATACAAAACTCTATTATGAATACCGTCTTCTAGCCCTTGGAAAGCATCATCTACAAGCTTTGTTATAACAATCAATAACTTTTGCATCAAGAGAGACCAGCTTTCTTCATCACCTCTCGCCTTTGGTAGTAAAGCTAAACAGCAGGCAAATTTCTGAAAGAAGGTGATCAGGTGCACAACTTTCACTACTTCACTTCAATGTACAAATTATCAAGCTACATTGATATCGTGACAAAAATCAACTCCTTACCCGTGATGTATGTGTGTCCAATTTTCCAGACATAATCTTTGATACAAGTGTAGCTTCAACCTGCAAACATTACCATTAAGGTAGCAATGTTAGAACGGTATTAAGACAGAAAGTTTATTAGATCAGAAAAACTGAACACTATCAAATGCACACATTGATATGAGTCAATAGTTAAATATGACATCCAGTAAAATTTGTTCAGCCAACCTATAAAATAGAAGACATAAGGAAAAAAAAAAAAAAAGGCTGGAAATAGTTTATCTTTGCCTAGGTGTCATGGACGCGGGGATGTACCCCGCGCGTCCGCGTAGGACGCGCGTCCATGCCGCTTCCGATAATTCCATATATTATTGGGATTAAGATAATTTCAATTGGATAAAATTAAATAGTAATTTAATTAGTTGGTATGTAATTTATTTATATATGGAAAGTTGAATTTAGTAAAAATTCTAACTTAATTAGTTGGTGCATATATTTTCACATAATATTATAATTTAATTTATTATATTATAAAATTAATTAAAAAATTAAAAATATAAAAAATTTAATTATGAAAATGTAGTCCTAAATTTAAATAATTTTTTTTATCTCATCTCTCTGCTAATTTTCTCTCCAGCAAAACTTTAAAAGATATTTTTTTTACAAAATTAATATATTATATATAATGAACCGTGTCCTTGTCGTGTCCATGTCCTTATTTTTTAGAATCTGCCGAGTCGCCGTGTCCTTATTTTTTTAGAATCTGTCGTGTCCCGTGTCCCATGTCCGTGTCCGTGATACATAGATCTTTGTACTCAAAATTTTATAAGAGACTTAAGGCCAAAAATTGTTTGAGTGTAATTTTAGACTCGGAGTTTCAGCATTATGAGAGACCATTATTTCCTTAAATTGATTAAGATAATAGAAAACTCTAACTCAAAGTAATCCCAACATAGCATTAAATCTCTTTAAAATAGATTAATGTATAGATGAATAAATAGTACGGTTATCTATAAAGTGATCTTACATTATCATAATATCGTTGCACTGAAGATGGATAGAATTGCATTAACGTGCACAATAAATCAATGGCTCCTCCCTGCACAGAATAAAAAAATTAATAGGAACTAACTGCTCTTGAGTATCAGTTATATAGAACTAGCTGCTCTTGAATATCAGTTATATAGAAGAAGCTCTGTACAAAAACGACACTCACGCATAAAGTAAATGGTCCATCGTCATTTAACAACTGAAGAATTGGTTGGACAAGTTTCCCAGCAAAAGATGTTGAATCTTTCTTCAAATTTGAAAATTTTGCTAACCTGATATCCCAAGAAAGAATTTAGAGAACAACAAATAAAGTGACAAAGATGAACTGGCACACTGTTTCATCAATAGTTTTAACATAACGCAGAAATTGTACAGGGTGTTGTCAAATTATGCAGTAAGGATATGTACAAATATAATGGAACCAACAACTTTTCATGAATGTGTACAATTAATATAACAGTTATGGTTGATTAGAATATCAAAGAGGATTGTATACACATATTGAGAGAACTAAAGAATTGTTAAAAAGAATGAGTTTATTCTCTGACATTATAATCATGAATTGCTTATCAGAAATTACTTAATTAAAGAGCAAACAAGGTCATGTTTCAACTTAATTTGGAAACTTTTTTGGAAATTCTCCTCAATAATTTAGTTCACATGAGAGACTATGATGTCCCAATAGTACAAGAAGTTGTTCCAGCTGAATTATATGTGCCTGACTTCAATCAATCAGCTATGAAAAATAGGTACTGACTTAATATATGCTAAGTTCACTTTTTTTATTTTTCAGGTGGCAAAAGGAACTAAACTTCCAAGATAAAGCAATTGCAAGAATTATATTCAGCAAACCTTGTGAAAAGATCAGCCAATGCAGCACAAGAAGCCACTTTGACAAAATGGGTGGTGGATGCTTGCTGTTCAGAGAAAATGAAACATTCAGTTAAAAAAAATACTTGCAGGATTTGACATTTCAAGCATGAAGATTACATCATAGGAACAACATAGAAAGTACGAGAATAACTAACTGAAACAGAAAAAACAGATGGAATGGTGAAAGAACAAATATGTGATAAACAACAACAAGGACAGTTTGTCACAACTCCAGCATATTTCAGCTCCTTAATATTCTTGGAATCCTCACTCCTTGTATGCCTTGTAATAAGGCACTAATCAACATCAAGTGGTTGTAGGTCAGAGAGACAATTTGTTATGCTCAATCATTTATCCATCTTTAATGGGTTAACTTGGTCATAATTAAATAAGTCATTTGTTGGCTCTTTGACCCTCAAAAGGTCTTTCATTCTCTCCTTTTGACACATTGGCCGAAATTGTACGAGTGGTTCACAACTTATTCATGAAATGACTTCAGCTTGCAGTTCTTCTTTCTTGAGCAGAACATGATCGCATCATGATTAACAATGCAGTAGACAACAAACATTCCTTTCCTTCTACCTTAAGTACGTAAATGGCCAAGTTATCCTTGACCATTATGAGATACTTCACTACAGATAACTCCTAACATATTCTTCGGCTACTTCTCAACAGAAAGTTTTTAGCGGGTAAATAAGAAATAGCAACAATGCACTATGGGTAGTGAGAACAGGATTCACAGGCATAGAAACCATGGAAAAGAAATAATCTGCTTATATGGATAGTTATAACCAATAAGGCCCACCAATTGAGAACATTATAACAGAAAAATCAGCATACAACACCTGAATATTTGGCAGCAACTTCTGGATCCAAAGAGAGTATGACGCGACGAAGCGCTCCGAGCTACATTCCTCAACAGTCACACCCAACAAGCAGGCACCCGCCCAACGTTTGTCTGACTACATTAAAAAGAAAGAAAGATGAAAATAGATGGGAAAAGTAAAGTAGCATACAAAAAAAAAAGTAGTAGAAATATCTTGATGACAAACTTCCAAAATACATATTCAAATTAAAAAGGCAACATAATTTCCACAAGCAACTCTCTTTGACTTGAAAGGCATTAGCACTACCCAAGTCAAAACATTATACACACTACAACTTGTAACAAATTGCTTCAGAAGAAGATCTAAGGAGATCATTTATTTGGTCCCATAAATTTCCATTGATTCTCCAACGAAAACAACAACCAAAAAGCCTTTAGTCTAACTATCTGGGGTCAATTATATGTATCTTAGTCCTCCATCAACATCTTTTTCAAGCAAACTCTTTGTCAAAGAAAGTACTTCTGTGCCTATTCTTACAACTCTTATGATTGTTTTGCTACCCTCTAAAGTCATCGTTATCTTACAGATGAATTAACTTATTCCCTACTGCAAATGTGGTTTTAGATGCTTCCTAACTCCATTATTCATGAGAAAAGGATAAAACACTACAAACATAAGTAAAGAAACTATAAAATTACAGCTTTCTTACGCTTTTCCTTACGAATTCAGCCAAAAAGAACGAAAAATTTTCTACAAAAATATGGTTTTTTTTTCAGAAAAGAAAAATAATACACTTCTTTTCTCTAATGAAAGTTTCCTGAAGTCCAAAAATATCAAAACTCTTAATGAAACAAACAATTCAAACATGGGAGACCAAATTATGAAGATGAGATAAGCTTTAAGGAGACCGGAAACCCTACCGCATTGCTCGAAACCAGCGAGAGGACGCGATCGGCCCACGCGTCGACGGCGCCTCGCCAGGACTCGGCGAGCTCCGGGTCGGGGGCCCCCGCGGCGGCTGCTGCGGCGGCGGCGCGCGCCTCGGCGAGGAGGCCGTGGGTTTTTACGGCGACGAGGACGGAGGAGAGCTCGGCGGGGGAAGGGGAGGGGCGCGACTCCGACGCGCTGTCGCCGCCGGGGAGGCGCTCGCGCACCAGCGAGCGGAGGAGGCGAGGCTTCAGCTTGTGGTCGCCCATGCCCTCAACGAAGTCCGCTATCGCCATGGGAGGAGGGGTACGAGCTCGCTACGGAGCCGAGGAGGAAGGAGAGGAGGGGTCGATCACCTGCGGAGGCGATGGGTGGAGGAAGAGACTCGGGGGCTAGGGTTCAGGGTTTAAAGGCTAAATTGTGCGGGTGGTCCCTGAACTTTTTGTCTTCTTTCATGTAGTCCTCCAGCTTTTGAATTCAATATTTGAGGCCCCAAATTTCAGAATTAATTCATTCGAGTGGGGTTACAGTTAGGGATGTTAGGGTACGGATACCAGAAATTTTATTAGAATTCGAATCCATTATGTTAAACGGATATAAATTTGAATATGAAAATAACAAATGATAATCCAACGGATTTGAATTTGAATATGAATTATGATTGTACCAGATCCGAATTTGAATTAATTTTATTATATTTAAATTTATATTTTAAAATTTTAAATTTAATATAATATATTTTAAAATATTGTAAAGAAAAAAAAATAATTATTTTGAATTTGAATTTTTGAATTCGGATTCAGATTTTAAATTTTTAATCGAATTCGAATTTGAATATAAATTTTTAAAATTTGTCGAATTCAGATTGGTCAGATTCAAATTTAAATTTAGTAGTCGGATTTGAATTCGAATTCGAATTTTTAAAAATTCGTCCCGAATCCGACTGTGAACATCCCTAGTTACAATAGAAGAAAATTTATTACTTGTATAGCGACGGGCGGCTGCAGTCAGCAATTTTATCTACTAAGAATATATACATATTAGGATTAAGGCAAAATAACTTTAAAATATTGGGCATTAAATGTTAAATTAAAAAACTTTACTAAAAATTCTGTAATTTATCTATAATTTTACTATTAACTTAAAAAAATGAAATAAAAAGATTGAGAACCTCACTAACTAAAAATTTTAGAATCATTTCAAACTTTTCAAAAAGATCCAGTGTTCCAAACTATACCTCAATTTTTTTTTTATTTTTTTATTTTTTAATATGATCTGCCCCAAAAGCTCTGAACAGAAAAATGAGGATCTCAATCCAACATTCATAAGGGTTACTGACTTACTGCTGCTTATTTAACAGCACAAACTTGTGAAGAAAACAAAGAAACCATCATATATGGAGAGTTGCAACAAAAAATTCATAGCCTAACTAGAGAAAGCAAATGGCTTGGTAGGTGGTAGTAGTCTTTTAACTTGGCGCATTTTGCCCCACTTCTTGAACACCACAAAAGAAAACCCGATTTTCCTAAGAAAACCTGGACTTTTTACAACAATTTTTTGTGCTGTCAGAGGGCCATTGTGAAAGACCCGGATGAACTCTGTTCTCTGTCAATGAAAATAACCGAGAACTTGGCCGCCCACATTTTGCTTGATAGCTTCCTCGTGATCCAAAACGCCGTTAGGGGTTGTGATCACGACATAACCCCACTGCAAAAACAGTAAAATAAAAACCATCATTAGTGTTTCATTATCCTTCTAGGTAGTTCGTACGTTTAAAATAATAATAATAATAATAATAATAATGATTGCGAGCGATCCCAAATTAACACATCCAGCCAACGAAACAGAAAAAGTGGATAACCCAAGTAAGTTCGATAATGAATGGCTCCAGTTTATCTTTGAACAATTGCCGGCGAAAAGACGCACTGCACCTTTCACTTTGGCGTTAAGTTTGGAGGTTATATCCCAGCAAGAATCAATTCGTCGATTTATTCCCTTTGCATGCTACACTATTCTTATACAGGGCCCAGATATAATAATCCATTAATTTACACCAAGAACATAAAAATTAATTGCATGAAAAAAAAAATTCAATTAATTTGATTTCTACTTCCCTTAATCAACTAGCAATGAATTTTTTTTAAAAAAATTGCAGCAATAACAAATTTACAACTAATACATTTTTCATGGAAACTTCAACAAAGAAGGCTACATCAACATGGACACAAACCTGTCGTGTTGGGAGAATTCGCAGCCTATAGTTTTCTATGTCGTCAGCCTTGATGTCTTGTCTGTATGTAAGAGCTCGACAATCATTTATCCTGCCTTGCAATTCCACAGTAGCTCTCCCCACTCTATGTGGATCAAAGACCTCAAAATCTTTGATATACCCTGTAAAATAAAAGTATCGCATATTGAAAACATATTAACATAGAGACGGTAACAAGGTTCAAACTTAATACACAACATTCATACACATTAGGACAAACTGATGCCATCTGATGGATTCCAATAACATATAAACTAATGGGAATAAAACTTTTTCGACTGATTTGTTATTGACTATTTATCATTATTCATTAATAAAAAAAAAAACTAAGTTGCACTTTAATACACTGACGCATTGTAATTATGGGTTTTTCTATGTGCCCATTTTCCCGACACGCATTACCGGACTTGAAATTAACTCTAAAAACAATACCAACACTCTCTTAGCTCACATTAGTCGAACAAATGGAAGCGAGCATAATCATTGATTACAAGCCCCCTAATTCCATCTACTAGCCTGAATAAGATCTCTTCATTGCAGTTGGGGTCTTTCTTTTGGGAACAAAAAGAATAATATAGACAGAGGAAGATTGCAAGAGATCTTCAAGTAATAGGCCCAGTTTTGAATTTTAAAACGGATTTCATAGTTAAAAGGCACCTTCTAGATCCTTTTCGGGCTCCAAAATAAGTTCACAATGAACTAGATCTGTGGGTGGGTGGAGAACTCAAATTATGAAGAAGTCAAGCAGGTAGCTCCATGGTTTAATAAATAACTTTTCAATCTTAAATTTCAATTTCGCCACATTATTTAATCACCTCCTTTTTAAAACCTTGCTTTCACTTTACAAAATAAAGTAAAGCACATGATCTCTTGAACTAATTTACTACTTCTATTAGGACTTGCTTGAATGATGTTGACCTCCTCTAGATAGTTAATTTGTCATTTTATTTCTCAAAACTCATGATTCATCGTATGGCTCATTTGGTATCGAGGGTCATCTAACACAACAGGGCAACAAGGAGCTGAGGCGGAATCGTATAGAGATATGCTTCTATGTTTTCAGATGGAACTGTTAACTGGCATGATCTGTGCTATATGTTATCACGTATGTAAATGATTAGAATATTTTCGAATCGCACCTTCCGCAATCCTAAACAAAGCCTTATGTCAAAGTAGATAATAGAATCGTACACTACATAGAACCAGAAAATGCTCAATAATACGCATCTCCGTTTTCCGGCAGGGTCGGGAAAATTACATCTGTAACCAAACTAGCACAATCTGGGCGACGTGCTATCACTTCCGCAAACAAAGTGAATATTTTTCCTACAGCAGCTTCTCACGACGAGTAATGCATTCTACCGCAATCCCAAACAGAGCCTTAAATCACAAAAAGTAGATGGATCACAACAACCTACACTAAATTGGAGCCAAACAAGTATTCAAAAGATGATCTTTTTAGTAGCATTAAGCTGAAACAGCTAAAACAACCAACCATTGCGGCATTAATCTCATTGATGAGATCGAAAAACACGAAAATAAGATGGGAAATGGGGATTTCAATACCTCGATGCTTCATGATGTGGAGGAAGGAGGTGATGGCGGCGGAGATGGGTTGGAGGGTGGCGGTGGCCTTCCCCCTCCGCTCCGCGTTCACCATCTTCCTCAGCGCCTCGTTCAGGATCCTCCGCCCCATCCCCCCTCTTCGTACTCGCCAAAACCCTAACAACGAATTGGGCGCGTTAACGATCGACGGGGATTCTAGGGTTAGGGGTTTTTTGGTGTTCGCGGCGCCTTTTAAAAAAAAACACACGGCCCGGTCCAGCGTAGACCAGTCCGAGTCTCTTAGACTCCTAGTTAGAGACTGTAGTACCAGGCCGGGCCGGAGAGAAAAATCCGCTGAGCCGGGGTTGCCCGTTAGTGTTGGGCCTTTTCGGCTCTGTTTGGCCTGTTTAGGTTCGCCAGGTGTGGCCCATATTTTACCGGCCCAACAAACCAAACTCGGCAAAACACGCTTCCCGCCCTTAAAAAAAAAAAAAAAAAAATGGAGCAAAGAAACAAACGGCATCTCTTCCCTCCCCGCCAAGAAAGCCCGCCGCCGTGACCCACCACCACGCTGACGTTATCTCACACGAAATCCAAGTACGCTCTTACTGACTCCACCACCTTCCTCCTCACTCACCTCCTCTACTGTCCTTTTTTCTCTTTTTTTTTTTTTGGTTGGCATATATATATATATATATATACCCTCCTCCCACAAAACCCTAGAGGAGGAGGAGGAGGAGGAGGAAACACTAACCCTAGAACTTTGGACCGCCATGGAGGAAGCGGCGGAGTGGAACTTCCGAGCGAACGCCGCGCTGCTGAATGCGTCGTCGCTCTCCGTGCGTGGCGTCCTCAGCAAGATCATGGCCGGGATAGAAGACGAGAACGGGGGAGCGGGAGACCCCAGGGCGAGGATCCCCCTCGGCCACGGTGACCCCTCGGTGTTCCCGTGCTTCCGCACCGCTCCCGACGCCGTCGACGCAGTCGTCTCCGCGCTTCGCTCGTCCCAGTTCAACTGCTACGCACCCTGCACCGGTCTCGCCCAGGCGAGGAGGTGAGGTTTTTCCAGTGATTTGATGAATCGTTTGATTTCGTTTAATTGCATTAGACGCTCTGTTTTTGGCTCAAAATTCTCATGCGGTAACAGGAATCGATGGTTGAGGTAAGAGATGGGAATTTAACCCATTAAATCGAATTCACACGACATCATACGACACGCAACGGTCCTAGTAACATATTCTATATTTTCAGCTAGCATTTGACTTTCATCCGGTAGTGTGGCATTTCTACTGGTTCTGCTACTAGCAGAAGTTTTTCAATTTGACACACGCATCCGATGTCGCTCTGTCTGTTTCGTCCACATCTCTTCGTTGCCTTAGGGTTGCTAATTCTATTTTCCTCAAGGACACTTCTGTCAGGCCTGGCAAGATTGGGTTTTAATCTGCGCTAACGATTTTGTGTTGTGTTTATGTCGCGTCCTGATGGAATTAGAATTTGGCTTTTCTAATAGTCGCGAGCTACTCTGCCTACCACTTGCATCAGCTGCCATATTCTTTACATCAAATTTACCATTCCTAGCTTGTAATGCAAATGCATTCATGTGCATTCGTCAAAGAGCCTGATGGTTTTTCTGATAGTCTGCCATTCTCAGGAGTATTGTAATTGAACCTTGACCTATTTAAAACTGGCATTCTTGGAAGATACTCAGCCATATAAACTTTATATTCTACCACCTACCAATACTAAGGCTGAAATTTGTCATTTTATTTCAGGGCTATTGCAGAATACCTGTCTGGCGATCTGCCTTATGAGCTATCTCCTGATGATGTTTACCTGACCAACGGATGTTCTCAAGCAATAGAAATCATTATCTCTGTCTTAGCTCGACCCGGTGTCAATATATTACTTCCGAGACCAGGGTATCTATTTTATGAAGCACGGGCTTGTTTCAACGGGATAGAAGCTCGGTACTTTGACTTACTGCCGGACAATGGTTGGGAAGTTGACATTGACAGTCTAGAAGCACTTGCTGATAAAAACACTGTAGCTATGGTCCTCGTCAATCCTGGCAATCCCTGTGGTAATGTCTTTACCTATCAGCATTTGGCTAAGGCAAGTAATATATTGCATGTGGACTACAATTGCTAGATCTCGAGTAGTATACTGTTCTACAGGATCTTTTATATATGTATGGCCCTCCAAAATCATCTGTATGCATAGAGACGCTTTACAAGTTAAATTTTCAAATATTGCACTATTCTTAAGTTAAAGAGTCGTCAAATTCATCAGAAAGTTTGGTTACATTTATGTGAGTACAAGAAGTACAAGCAACAAGATAATGTTTTGAAGGGTATATTCAAGGTATATATATATATATATATATATATATATATATATATATATATATATATATATATATATATATATATTCAATATTTGTAGAATGGAATTTTATAATTTTGGCTTGATCCGTCGATGTAGGTTGCTGATACTGCAAAGAAGCTTGGCATATTAGTTGTTGCAGATGAAGTATATGGCCATTTGACTTATGGGTCTAACTCTTTTGTGCCAATGGGAGTATTTGGCGAAACTGTTCCAGTCCTTACACTAGGGTCTATATCCAAAAGATGGGTAGTACCCGGTTGGCGACTTGGTTGGATAGTGGTAAATGACCCTGCTGGCATATTAAAGCAAACCAAGGTAACTTATTCTCTCCTCTCGTCGAGTCTAAATCTATAATGTTAAATAGCAAGATCGATGGTAACTTACGAGGACAGTTCTGCTTGATAACCGGTGAGGATAAATTTCGATATCTTAAAAAGTGATCGAAAATGCAAGGAAGGCTAAGTCGGCATTACTTCAGGAAATTTGGAAGTTAAACTTCCAATTTAGTTGAAAGAGAAAGACCCCTATAGCCAAGCATGAATCATTGTGAATAAATGCTTCATTATTGTTGTATGTTGCACTAAAGATTAGACAATAGAGTTCTTTGGTCCTTGGCTTGAGAAGGTGACATGCAATATATTATAAGTGGAACCTTTTTTGCACCTGTTAGGAGGGCACATCAAACAATCAAATGTTTGCTACTAATTGCATTTTAAGAGAGTATGTGAGCAAGGATGTATAAACTCTCTGACACCAGAGCATATATCTTATCTAGTAAAATTTATTTGGTGCCTTTTTTCATTGTTCTTCAGGTAGTGGAGAGCCTCAACAATTACCTTGATATCTCAACAGATCCTACAACTTTTGTTCAGGTTAGCACTGCCATTTGCCTCTTTTTTTTTTTTCTCTTTTTCGGAAGACGTTTTTTTATGTACTCCAACCTAATTATCTTTTTATAACTTTTTACATATCTCTTGCGCTAATTTCTCAGGGTGCAATACCTCAAATTATAGAGAACACAAAGGAAGATTTCTTTTACGAAACCGTCAACATTCTCAGGCAGACAGCCCATATATGTTATGAGAAGCTGAAGGAGATAAACTGCATCACTTGCCCCTATAAACCTCAAGGATCCATGTTTGTGATGGTGAGACATACTATAATTCTATATGGTCCTCGAGTAATTTGCAAATATGGTTGATGGATAGTTTGGCATTATCATTACGCAGGTAAAACTGGATTTGTCTCAATTAGAGAACATACAAGATGATCTTGACTTTTGCTGCAAGCTAGCTAAAGAGGAATTAGTGATCATTCTACCAGGTAAACTGAATTTGGTAGCACCAATTTTCAAATGTTGTTTAATTTTGAGTAAAATTATGGGTTGTCCCACTATGCTATTCCGGTATTGCGAATCGGTCCCCATACTTGAGCATTGTAGTTCCTGAACATTAATTTTAGGACTCTAAAAGCCGAATCTCTAATTTGAAGTTACTGCTTCTATTCTTGCAAGAATATGTAGAATAGTGCTTTTACTCGAACAACATTCCTGCAGAAGCTCCAGCTGAGCAAGCTAAGGAGGCCCTAAATTGATAATCACAAGATATATTACTTGCTATTGAAACTAAAATTTCTTTCGTTTGTTTTCCTTCTCTTTCTTTTGTTAACATGCAGGACGTGCTGTGGGTTGTAAGAATTGGCTTCGCATCACCTTTGCTGTCGGGCCATCTTCTCTCGAAGATGGTCTCAGCAGGCTGAAATCCTTCTGCCTGAGGCATAAGAAGCTGGCGAAGTGATCAAGGATGTCACTTAGCAAACTGTCATGTGGTGGTGACATGAAAAATCCTCGTAGGGATCGTCAATAAGTTCTTATCTGGGTGTATGCATTATCTTGGTGTATGCATTTACTCATCGGTAAATGCTATAATGTTCAATAAGTTATTATCTGTGTGTATGCATTTACTCATCGGTAAATGCTGTAATGTAGCTGTTGCAAAACTGTTGTATGGTGTTGTTGTGCAAAAACTCTTTTCTGGTTCCTGTTATGTATGAAACTAGCTTCAAACTGGTTGTTGTTGCACTGTAATGAATTTGATTAACAGTTTGTTTACTATTTAGTTGTGTATTGGATTCCCCGTTGAATGTTCTTCCGAAATTTACAAGGTTTTAATGCCCTTAAAATCTTTTTTATATGTCAGTACTTGCTTTTAGATATGTTTTGTAATACCAATCAGTCCTGGCCTTTTCGGCCTTTGGTGGCAACAAAAATGTGCCGATTTCAGGAGACCGAAAACAGTCATTCTCCACTATTGTTAGAGGCGGCCCAACTGGTGACCATCCTTGTCAGGAAAAATGAATCTTACCTCAAAAAAAAATAATGAAAGAAACAGAAAATAATAATAATAATAATAATAATAATAATAACATGGTCTTCTTTAAAACTGCTAAGAGTGCATGGTGTCACTCAAAAATTTGTCAACAATTACGATAAACTGCTCATTTTGTTCGACACAACATCCAGTTTGGTACAACGACACATGGTGAAAATGTTCATGATGCTCTGAGCACCTCGGGAAGAACAAGAGAAAAGGCTTAAAAGCAGCTGCTCGAGTTGATATCAAAGGAAACAGAAATGGGAAACAATTAAACAGATATTTCAACACGGTCTATATCAGATTACATATGTTCCTCAGGTTTATGACAGACTAAACTGACTAAAAAAAAAAAGAAAGTGATGGAAGATGGAGTCAGTTTTTCCTTCTAACTCTGAGCTAATCACCACTTTAAGAATGACGGGGTTTCTCATTGTTCTTAACTTCATGGCCAGAATAAACAGAATTTGCATTATACGCCATCGTTTCCGGCTGCTGTAAAATAGTGAATTAGTACTTCGATCGATTGACTTCGCTAATGAACAGACATACTTTTCATTTGTTGTAAATAAAGGCATCCGACAAATCAATTATTTACATGTACGATTTACTTTATGCAAAATTTAAAGAAGATAGCACTTGAGATTATGCACAAATTGTAACTATAAATAAAATGCTTAGATTACCGCTGACAGAAAGAACTAGTAAAAAGAAAAGCTCCTATTCAGGAATAATTATGACTTTCTTAAAGTACAAATTCTATCTACTCTACAACTGAACTACACAGCCTACATTCAGCCTAACGAAGTAGATAAAATAGGAATTAGAAGGTCCTTCAATGCTTAACAAACAAAAAACTAGTCAAAACTGATACAAACACCGAAATGAAACTTCGATGTATTGCTGCAACTAGCCCACTAGTCTCAGCAATTTAATGGACCTAAATCACATAGCCTGAAGTGCTTAACCCCAACTTACTTGGTATCACGATCCCAATGGAAATGGAAACGAATGCTGCTAACAACCAAAGTAAAACCTGTTCGCATGCAAGAAGTGGATCTTGCATTATATATACTGTTTTATTAAATTGATTTGGTGTCTGTTAGTAGTTTTCAAGATGCTTAATAAACAAAGATGATTAAAAGAAAAACCAAATAACAAAACCTGTATATTAGTGAAGGATCAAAAGATCTTCAATAATCTCAGCATAAGAAAACAATTATCCTGGATTCCTCAAAGCTACAAAATTTTCAAGAACAGAAGAACATTGATATTGTCTACCATGCCCTCAATGCTGCATTACTGATAGTTCAACTATAGCTTTCATTCTCAAGATGTTAGAATGATAGGCACTTAATAAGTATAAATAGAAGAAACATGAAAACACAATGGAATCATAGGAATGGCCTAATAAATGGAAAACATAGGCCATACCTCAAACCATGGTAAGTATTCTCAACCTCTTGTTTAAGTCACAAATAAAACCAAATAATCATCGAAATAATCTAGTTATTCACCTTCTGGCTCGACCTTCATCTAGTTTCATCTCGTCCTACAAAAGGGAAAAAAAGAAGAAGAAATGTGTTCCTTATATCAAAGAAAGCTTGAGAATGGGAAATCGACTCAACATGAGAAAGGGAAGATAACAGATATACAGACATTAGCAATACAGTAATTTATTCACTTTCTTTATGCAAACATAAATATTTTAGAGTAAAACAAGACAATCTGCTGATAAACATAGAGTAATTAGCATTAACCAATGGAAGGACTCTTGGTCAAAAACTAACAATTCAACCACAACAAAACCTAAACAATGCAGTATCATAACTGATGAAAAGCAAAAAAGTCAAAAATTATCGAAAGCCATTGTGTGGTAGACAAGTTTCAGCTCCAATTCAATATTTTGAACTGAATTATTTGCTCAGAATTAACATTTGGCCTTTTTTTTTTCAGAATTACAAAGTGATGGTATGGTATACAATATAGTATATACAGTTTCAATACGACAATCAGTGAAAAGGAGCACTTTTCACTAAATTTCATATAAGAATCTAAAAGTTTGAGGATTCAATAAAGCTTTGCAACCTTAGTTTAGAAACCATCGATCGAAAACAGGGTGTCCATGTTGAGAACCCAAAAAAAGGAAGCATCAAGGGCACAACTTCAAAATGTGGTGATTCATTAGTTTTTCCTCGCACCTTGTTTGTGATTATAAAGCAGAATCTAACACTGAAAGCATCAACTGATCTAAATAAAAGATGAGAATCCTGGTCAGCAATTACGACAATGATGCCACTATTAAGGATACCTTAAGCAACGTTCTCAAGAATAACCTGTGAATGCGTTGATCCTATAACAAAATGGCGAATTGAGCTTACTGACTGTTACCTACTCAACCATCAATCATCAACCAAATTTTTTTATTCTTCTATAATCCTTCCAAATCTGGGCCATCTCTTCCTAACAAAATACAAATATTCCTTCGGAGTATGCGGGGTATAATAGAATTGTAAAGCCAAGAGAAATCAAAAGAGAGAGAGAGAGAGAGAGAAACCTAGCGAAGATCAAAGTATATTCAAAGTTCAAACTAGCTTTCATCTCCATTAGATCTATCATAGTAGCAATTTACGGTCATTACATGCAGGATTATCAGTGCATGCACGAGTGCGCAAATCCATACTCTTCCTCTTTACTGTAGAGTTAGCTACTTCATATCAAAAACAAAAAGTCTCTGACATGAATTTCACACCATATTGGTCGCTTAGGTTCCTCCACCAATTTACTCAAAGTCTTAAACTAATCCCCAACTAGATCCTACCGTAAAGACTCCGATCCGGCAAACAAAAAGAAGAGCTCAGAGCATTCCAATTCCCATTCAATAGATAAACCAAGGAGAAGAGAGATTCGGAATAGAACAGTACCTTTGGAGAGCAAGGCGTAGCCGGAGCGGGAGACGGAGAGCAACGAGGTCATCACGGCTGCGGCGGTGGCACTGTGCAGCGGCAGGAGCGACTCCACGCAAAAGCTGCTCTCCACCGGAGACCTTCCACAAGGCATTCTCAGAGAGAGAGAGAGAGAGAGAGAGAGAGAGAGAGAGAGAGAGAGAGTGATCTGGAAATTTACCTGAGGAGACGAGGAGGAGGCGATGGCCTCAGCTTGGGGAGACGGCGGAGAGCGGCGCCGCCGCCGCCAGAGGAGGCGGCGGAGGCGGCAGATCTCACGGCGGGGGCGGCGCCTCGGAGGAGGGACCTGGCGACGGTGGCCATGGTTGCCCCGGAGACGAGCTCGACGAAGAGGGGTTTTGAGAGCCGGGGGAGGAGTGGTGGGGGACGACGGGTGATTGTCGAGGGTTTTGGGCTTTTGGCGTTGGAGAAGACGCGAGTAGCGCCTTCTTATACTCGCGGATTCGGGTGTAGATGTTCGATCCAAATCCGAACACAATCTCTTATTAATAATAATTTAAAATTTTATTTTAAAATTAAAATTTAAGTATGGGATTTTATAATAAGTGCGCGACTCAGAAGCGTAGCATAAGCAAAGAGCATCATTTAGTTGTTAGTTTTTTAAACTTGGTCTAAGAGAGTTAAAAAGAGAGATCTCTTTTCCAAATTTTTTTCGTAATTAATTAATTAATTAATTAATTATTTAAAACCCTAAAAACCCTAACCGTGCGAAGCTTCGCCTCAGCACGTCCTCTTCCCCGCGCCGTGCCCTCTACGTCTCCACCCTTCTCCTTCGCCCTCTCTGGGCGGCGCCGCCGCTCCCAACCCCCGTCCTCCTCCGCCTCCTCCTCTGCCTCCGCCTCCGCTGCCCCTCTCGTCGCGGCGCGTACAACAATCGCTAGGGGGATCTTGGAGCAGGACGGGAAGACGACGATGAAGGTGAAGGTGATATCGCGCTCCACCGAGGAGTTCACACGCGAGCGGAGCCAAGACCTACAGGTGAGATCTGAACCCTAAACCCTAAGCGCTCTCTCTCTTCGTGTTGCTTCGATTGCTTCTCGCAACTTAACGTGCATTGCTTCTCCCAAAATCTGATCATTATTTGGAGACAATTCGTTCCGCAGTTGAACGTTGCAACTAGTTGTTACTCCAATACTCTTTGGTTTGGTTATGGATATAGTTATTGGTTTGAGTTTGAAATTTGTTGTTTGGAATGAATTGCCACTGTTCTGAATTGTATTGCTTCTTACCGTAATCATATTTAAATTCATGGCAATTTGAAAGAGAGACCGTCGAGTTCTCTTGTTGATGAGAAACTAAAATCACGGCAAATCGGACCTCAAGTTGCCGGATTAGCAAACACATTTTGAACTCCACCCAAGTCGGTGGAAATCGTTGTGAATTTTGGAAAAATGAGTTTCCAAACAAGGGAATTAAGGAAAGTGAATTGGAATTCCATCCAAATATGTTTAACTAGTTGTGACTATATTTTTAACATCTGGGGAGTTCTTAAAGAAAGAGAACCTAGGTCAGATAGATTTTTGTACTGTGTTGCATGGTCTGATTCGTTTTAATCGTCTCCCAACAGAAAGTTTATCGAAACTATGATCCGATCCTTCGGCCGCTGGACAAAGCACTTGAGTATACAAGGGCTGTTAATGCTGCAAAGTTGGATAATGTAAGTATCTGCTTCTCCTGTTTTAGAGTTGATGTTCTCTGTTTATACTTCTTTTTAAAAGTTTACTGTGTTTGTCAGATATTTGCGAGGCCTTTTATCGGAGCAATGGATGGGCATATGGATTCTGTCTCGTGTATGGCTAAAAATCCGAACCATCTTAAAGGAATATTTTCTGGCTCAATGGATGGAGGTACTTTTATTTTCCCCCTTTTCCTTCCTTTATTGAAATATCAAGGTTGCCGTCTTGTAAAAGGTGGCAGTACATGTTATCTGTATATGGGCTACATTTATCCACTCTTTTCTGGATTTTGGTCATTATTTAAGGTTGTTTTCTCCTTTTTGTTCCTTATGTTTCAACAATACTTTTTTATTTTTATTTTTATTGATTCAATAATTAGCCAGCCATCAACTCGCCAATTATAGTTTCATGTACTTTGGACTCTGGAAAATTTGAATCTTAGTCTCCTTTTCATCTTTGCAGATATTCGGTTGTGGGACATAGCCACAAGGTACTGTGACTAAGATGCACTGGATTTTATTTATTTTTTTGGCCTTGAAGAGATATCTATTTGAGACTCTTGTTTTTCTTGTTTTTCTTGTTTTTTTTTTTATTTTGCTGCCGTTTTCTTATGTTATTAACAGGGCATATTGGCCTATTCTTCCATTGTGAATAACTTTTACCAATTTTTTGCTATTTATTCATTATTAATCTTAAAAAAAACAGGAAAACGGTTTGCCAATTCTCTGACCACCAAGGTGCGGTGAGAGGCTTGGCTGCATCTACAAATGGAGATATTCTTGTATCATGTGGCACTGATTGCACGTAAGTTGCATCTTCTTCCTTTCTTTTTCTTTTTCAACATTGTTGGTCTTCATTCTACTGGGCATAAGAGAAAAGGTTTAGTAGACTAGGTTTATCTGTATATAAAATTGTTTTGGGTATATATATTAGGTAATTCTGCAGTGACAATCTAATGAATATCTAGTAAAATACCATAAAGAATAATGTGTGGCTTACTGTATAATACCTTTGCGAGAATTGCAGTGTCAGGCTCTGGAAAGTTCCTGTTTTAAAAATGGTGGACTCTAGTCATTCAGCTGGAGAAGTTTTAAAGGTATGTTGCTTTTGAAAAAAAAAAAAAAAACTTTTATTACATCTCTACTTTTCCTTTCCTTTTCTGCCAATCCCGGAATTCTTATGACTGCCCTATGGTTTCAGCCATCAGAACGTTATGTATGGAAGCATGCATTCTGGTGAGTATTCTAATTTTTAATATTGTTTGTTTATATATTGAATATTATGTATGCTTTCTGTCTATTTATTCCTCTTTGAAAGCACTGTTGAGTTCTGCTTGTCCTATGTATAAAGGGCTGTGGATCACCAGTGGGATGGCGCTCTCTTTGCAACAGTTGGTGCACAAGTTGATATATGGGATCACAATAGGTACTTGACTTTCCATGGCCTTATTGTTCATTTCTTTATATAATTATTGTTTTTAGAAATCCACAAATTTTTTTTTTGGAATAAGGTCGGTGCCAGTGAACAGTTTTGAATGGGGCAAGGATACGGTCATATCTGTACGATTTAATCCTGGAGAGCCAGATATATTGGCCACGTCGGCTAGGTAAGAGTCTTAGTTTTCAACGTATTGTAAGTTGTAAGTTTTTTAATCAAATCAGTTAGCTCTATGATTTGTTGCCTGATAATTTCCCTTTCTGAAATTAGGAGCATGATTTTTGTTTATGTCATTAACAACTTTGAATGTCCATATACTTTGTGCATGGGTTTTTTTTTTTTTTATTGCTGTCAGTGTACGTGTCTGTTTGTGGATGTGTGCACATGTTTGTGTGCATGTGCTTGTGTTAAAATTTTCTATACTTGTTATTAAATTTATTTCTCACTTATTTTCTTCGTATGTTGGTGGATCTTTTTTCTTTCTCTGAATTCTTTATACAACTATCTTGCTTATTAACATTTTTTTTTTTTTAATTTGTAGTGATCGCAGCATAACATTGTATGATTTGCGCATGTCTTCCCCAGCTAGAAAGCTGATCATGAAGGTTACTGAATTTTCTTTTGCTTGCGGATGCTAATGTTGCCTCTCTATAGTTTGAACCATCTTATTTATTAACTATATTCTGCCTTATTTAGAATCCTCTAAAAGTTGAGATATTTGTTAATTTTCCCTGATAGTTGGTTTGTTTGGCTAATCTATTTAATAAATCTTCGACTTTGAGGTGCTCTAGATCAATGGAACAGTTTGTTGGCGATACTGGAATGTGATAATTTGCGTATAAAGGATTTAAACATTACAAGCCATCAATATGATGCCTAATGATTTTTCTGAGCTTATGCTATTTAATGGTTTTGCAAAATCTGGACTGTAACACACAGCAAATTTTAATTTATCAATTCATCCAAGAATAATGGAGCTCTTTGTTCTGTTGGATTCAACAGTGAATATGCTTGAATCTGGGCATGTCCTATTCTTTGTACACACTTTACTACTTTTACTATTGGAACCCTAATTATGAAGTATATCACAATTTTCATAGTATATCTATATGGCTAATTCAACTATCCTTGCATGTGGGGCTAGACAAGCATTGGGTATCCTCTAATATATGTATGGAATATTGCATGATCAACAAATACATGTTAACCTTCCTACAATCATATTGTTTTGGGCAAACCGATGCTTCAAATTCTATGCTTTATCATTTCGGAAGGTATTTGCTTCAGAAAATCCTGTAAAATATTGATAGGCTTTCAGCTTTTCTTAGGGATCTTGATTAGAGGCTTAGTTAGGATATTTCATGCACCTGCATTCAAGATGATAAAAAGTTTGTTGGATTGACAAGTAGTTCTTTTGATTATCAGATGTATCAAATGTAGTCACGCTGTGCTCGCTAGAAATAGTTCTCATGTTTTAGTTATATAGTTGTCTCCTTGGAAACTAATTTTCAGATTCTTGACACAGACAAAGACCAATTCGATATGCTGGAATCCTATGGAGCCGATGAACTTTACAGCTGTAAGATTCCCATCATTTTTGTTTCATTTGGCAAATAAGCTTCTTTTATTTTTATGTTTATAAATCTTAGTTTGTCCCTGTTTGTTGATGCTTCTCGAATCATTATCTTGGTCTATTTTGCAACGTTGTTTGGATTTCCTGGCATATATGTTTTGTGTCATGATGCAACTGCATATCACTATAAATGTAGAATATCAAATTTAATTGTAAGTACAATAAATTTAGAAAATTAGTTTGGGAAAAGAAAAAAGCTATGCACTTGGATTGGACAGTAACTCAACTTTTTTTAGGTATACCTGATACATTGAATCTCAACCATTTCTAAATTAGACCTAAATTTAACTCCTAGGTCAGTTTTATTATGATCTTATGCATTGAATATTTTGCATTTGGGAATCAAAAACTTGTTCTGCAGAGCGTTCTGTAATGTGAGAAATATGTATGATGCTTGAAATGCTTTGATTGACAAGTTTACCGTTCCAGGCAAATGAAGATTGCAACTGTTATAGCTATGATGTTAGAAAACTGGATGAGGCCAAGGTCGTGCACAAGGATCATGTTTCTGCAGTGTATGTAACATGTCTCAATAAACATCATATTATAATTCTCTTTTTTTTTTTGAGCTAGGGTATATATCTTAATTAGGCAATTTTTATTTGCAGAATGGATATTGATTATTCTCCCACAGGACGTGAATTTGTTACTGGCTCTTATGATAGAACAGTGAGTTGCAAACTTTATCTTTTTTCCATGTTGAGAAGCTTACTCTGAAAGTGTACAACAGCTTACCAGTTCCTACTCTACAATCTAAAATTTTACTTAAAATTTGCAGATAAGGATCTTTAAGTACAATGGTGATCATAGCAGGGAGATCTACCATACTAAGAGGATGCAAAGGTTCTTTCAAACTCCCGATGTCACTGACTCATATCTCTTGCTTATCATTTATTTTATTCTTCTTGATGCTTTTTTTCCGTTTTCTCGGAATACGTTAACAAACTTGGTTAGTTGGAACTGCAATATTTGTTTTACTTACCATAAGCCTGCGAAGAAGTGTATTTAGTTACGCCTGTGAAGTCCATATTCGCAAATTCAGTGTTATAATTTTTGAGATTTACACATTTACCTTTATCCTTTGACGACTAGCGAGTGTCGGTTAACTTTAATTCTACAGTAATAATGACAATTTACCTGTTCAGTGTATTTTGATTATCATCGCCCTTCATCTTTTCTACTCTCTCTTAGTATGCAATTTCCTAATTCACAAGGACATATATGTGAATTCCCCATATAACTCATTATTTTGTTGTGGCTACTTCAGTTCCGTAACTTCAATACTCCCTTGTTTTAATCACGTCATATGTGCAATTACTGTCAATATTCTATTTCCATTTCTTTTTATGACAAAATACTCGCCCTTGCAGAGTTTTTTGTGTAAAGTACAGCTGTGATGCCTCTTATGTCATATCTGGAAGTGATGATACCAACCTTCGGCTATGGAAGGCCAAAGCTTCAGAACAACTAGGAGTTGTGAGTTTCTTTTTCTTTCTTTTTTTTTTTAAACCATGTATCATATCGTAAAGTCTTTAACTTCCTTTCAGAGCTCTAAGATGCCTATCTATGTGCTTGAAATTTCTTTTGTCTTTTCCTTGAAAGAAGTGATGCTCATGATTCCTAATTCACATCTTTCTAGTTATTTTCACTTCACCTACTTGGATTGCTTTGCTCTACCAAACCAGACACAACAACTCAGACACGGGAGTTGCAATTATATACTTATTTTCACTTCGCCTACTTGCAATTATATACTTATCTAGGTATCAAGGACACTGACACTGGACACGACATAACTCAGACACAACAACTCAGCAACTTCCAAAATATTAGGACACGAAGGACACGGCATAGACACCGCTAATAAAATATTATATTATTAATATAATAATATATATTTATTATATATAAAATATTAATTTTGGTAAAATATTGTTATATTTCTCATACAAATAAAAGTTAGCAAAATTTTCATTGATAGTTCATTTGTTTTAAGAAAAGAAATTCTCTACCATACGTAATTTATTTATATTGCCCGAAAATGATTTGTATGAATTCATCAAAAAGCTAAAATATTTATCAGCTTACATTATGTGTGCATAAAAAAGTAAAATAAAAACATGTATATATTTTTTAAATTGTATGCGCTTAGGACCCGCATTGAGCTCGCGTCCAAGGACGGCCGGACACGCGAAACTTATAGAAGTGTTTGTGATACATGGATACTTATATATGTTCATTCCATTTGAATGGCTTGTTTAATTTACTTTTTTTCTTCTTTTTTTTTTTTGTTCTTCATAACTAATGAATTCTAAAGGTGGAGAGTTTAGACTACTAATGTAGTCTGTTATACAAGAAGCATTTATTATTAACTTTTGTCTTTGAGTACTGATGCAGCACAAGGAATCAGTAATCTTTCTGAGTTTCATATTCATAATTTTGCTCTCCAGCATTTTCTTTAGCGATTAAATCTGTCTACACAATAACTGAAACATTTGAGCTCACTGCTTGTTCCAAGTCAAATAGTGGTGTTTTTCCTTTTGGCACTCTATTGACAAGTTAAATAAATTCTTTTTGTGAAGCTTCTTCCAAGGGAGCGTAGAAAGCATGAGTACCAGGACGCTCTCAAGGAACGATATAAGCACCTCCCTGAAGTGAGGCGCATCATGAGGTAAGCTATCTACGATCTAATATCTTTGCAGTATTGAACTACTTAATTAAGAGCATTTCTACATTTTTTTTTTTTTGGACAAGCAAAAGAATATGTTGACATAAGCAATAGAAATGAGCAGTCAGAGTCATCCCTCCCTTTTTAGGCTTCATTCAATTTTTAAAAGATTCATGGATTATTTGAATGGGAATATGGGCAAGTGGGATTAAACTTCCCACTTCCATTACCTGATCTTTTTCTGATTATTTTGATTTGTCTGTGAGAAATGAGATATAATTAACTAGATGTTTCGCAAGGGACTTAGATTTGATAGATGCCAATTCTTAATATCAATGTGTATGGATTCTATCCTGAAAATCTCAAACAATTTGAATTTGTCCTTTTTTACTACACTTTTTAACTCCAAGTTCTCTTGGTGATATCTCTTTCTTTCAAATCGAATTTCCTGCACCTGGATATATATAATCTTTAGGTTAAATAGCAGGAAACCCTACATGAAAATATCCCGATTTGCACTATACCCTGTCAAAGTTTTAGAAACTACTTGAACCCCATAATTTATTTGAAATCTCTCTGAGGATTATCATTCACCCAGGGACTAAATGTCAAAAATACCCCTGCC
>CM054939.1:22921473-23006473 GCA_029168755.2 Tillandsia fasciculata | reverse complement strand
GAGAGAGAGAAAGACGAGTTAGTATGCTTTGCCAAGCAATAGCTTGATCCGTGCTTTCACTTTTTCACCAATCAGAATGCCTTTTGATATCTGATGAAAACATCAATTAATGTGTGTTGATTAGGCGCACAATTTGTGATCAACGTATATAGATGGATCTCAAAACAAAACGAACGTGTGAAAAAGTGGAATCACTCGTGAGCTGGCGCTTTTTAAAAGAAATGTGTAGCTCAATTTAGAATGAGAGACATATTATACTCTTTGGTAATG
The DNA here is from genome assembly GCA_029168755.2 of Tillandsia fasciculata. Taxonomy (NCBI): domain Eukaryota; kingdom Viridiplantae; phylum Streptophyta; class Magnoliopsida; order Poales; family Bromeliaceae; genus Tillandsia; species Tillandsia fasciculata. The sequence continues at coordinate 23,006,203 of CM054939.1, read as the reverse complement.
GTGGTGCCAATAAGAAGGATCGGGCGGCAGCGGCGGAGGAACTGGAGTGTGAGGAGGCCACGGCGGTGAAGGAGACCGAGGTGCCAGATGCCGTCCCCACATATGAACCAGTGGCGGATCGACCGTCGGATGTCCCCACACATGTAACGGCCGGAAATGCGGAACTGGAGGGGGCGGAGGGAAGCCGATGGTTGGCACGAGCCACGGGTTCACGTCCTTCTTCGCACCGCCGGGGCCGCCTACTCCGTACATTTGCCGCCTTTCGCTCCACCGCGCCGCCTCAGCCTCTCTTGCCAGCAAATGCTTCCGGTGAGATCTATATTTCTGAAAACAAAAAACTAAAATGTTAATCTATATTTATATACTTTATATTTACAAAATGTAAATATATATATAAGGAAAACAAAATACAAAGTAAATATTGATGAGTTCATAGAATTTATATATCCTACATACACACAAGTGGTGTTTTACTTCTTTCTTTTTTGGGGGGTCAGTTGCAGAAACCATTGAGGAAAATAGGAGATCTGAGAGTATAATTAGTGAAGATAAGAGAGTTATCTTTGAAAAATGCTTGCACCGAAAAGTTGAAGTGAGATGGTGCAAGTTTTTGTTTGGAAGGATTACAAATTCCTTGGCTGGTTTCAATAATGGATGTGTGATTTCTGTCAGGTACTTACATATCCAGCAATTGCTACATGTGACTCCATTTATCACTTTAGGACACAGTGCGGTGCTGAGAAAATTATCATAAATTGATCCAGAAATTTAAAACTTGTTTAAGATTAAAATTTGAACCTCAAATTAAAATTTAAACATTTAGGTTGAATAGCATGGACAGTTTAAACCAATAATTGAGGAAATGAGAAATCCAACTTATATTTTATGGAGCAGTGCTGCTCCTGCTTGAAACTACTGAAACTACTGTTGGGGGAGGATCATTTGCCAAAAAAAAAAAAAGAAAAAAGAAAAAAGGGAAATTACTATTGAGGGAGAGGGGGGACAGGGATTCAGTATAAACACTGCATTTTGCATGGCTCACAGATTCAAGATTCTTTCTTTAACTGGCTCCTCTGTGGACCTGAATATTCCTCAAAACTATTTAAGTACTATAAATTGAATTCCTCAAAAAAAAAAAAAAAAAAAAAAAAAAAAAAACTTAAATCCTCCTCTTGAAAGTTTATATATGCAACTATTTATTCTCAACCTTAAACTGGAATAAAATGAGATGGAAGTGAACAAAAACAAGCAAAGTAACGAAGAGACACAAATAAAGAAGAAGGATATAGTATATATATATATGTGTGTGTAGTACTTGTAAATGGCTCGCGACGTTGTGGCGAGTAAGGCAATCGATCCCCATGAGCTCCAGAATCCTCGACGGCACCGCTTTGTCCACCCCGAGCTGTTCCACCGCTTGAACGAATCTCCGGTGCAGCTCCGGCGTCCAATCCACCTGCATGCATGCACCATTAAAAGTTTGAAGAACACGAGAAGAGAAAAAAAAAAAAAAAAACATAATATTACATATAAATGATAATAATAAAGTCCAACATCTTATACAGTGAATCCTTTTTATCAATTAATTGTTCTAGTATATATATAATTTATTCTCCGAGATCTAAGTACAAAAACTAATTAATTAAATAGCTAGTATATATGCTAGCAAAAGGCCAATCTTAAATGAATATGTTACTAATTAAATTGAGTTCCTGATCCGTAATAGCTTTATTTCTAATAGATCAGATCTACCTATAAATTCAGAGCGAGAGAGTTGCACTTTTTTGTTACCCAATTTTTACGAAAAAAATCGATTGCAAAAGAAGATAGAGTTGCACTACCTTCACTTTCCGCTTCCCGTGTGAATTCTTCGCCGTCGCCGTCGTCGCTGCCGCGGCCGGAGACTTCCTCCGCCTATTATCCCCCTCCGATGATGACGACAACGACGATGACGGAGACGACGACCTCGCGTCCACCGCCGCTGCGTTACCACCCGTCGAAGCATTCGCCATGCTCACAACCTCCTTATCCTCCTCCTCCTCCTCCTCACCCCCACCACCGCCCTTATTGCACTCCTCCTCTCTCACCACACCCTCCTCTGCCTCATCCCCCCCAACACCGACACGCGCCTCCGCTGACGTAAACGTTGCGACCGAAGACGGTTCACAGGCCGAGAGCTCGGCGAGGATCTCCGCCGGGTCCACCACCAGGTCGGGGAGTATGTCGCCGTCCTCGAGCCCCACGAAGAGGTCGCTGAAGTCGATGTCGTCGAGCATGTCATCGCTGCCGTCACCGCCGACGACGACGAAGTCGTCGACGAAGCCGTCGCCCGAGCCCACGTCCCCATCGCCGCCCCTCTCTCCTCCGTTGGAGCTCCTCAACGGCGACACCGCAAGCATCCCCAAGCGAAGAAGAAGAGAAAAGTGCGCACTTTTATTAAGAGATTGAGTATTTGAGATGGAGATACATATATATATATAGTGGTAGTAAACTAATAGCTATGTATGTGCGTTCGTATAGCTAGAGAAGTGTCCTGTGTATGCGAGTACGTAAAACTAATTGCATGGGAGGTTACAGAAAGAGAGAGAAGAGATTCTTCTTCTTCTAATTAGGTTTTGCAGTGGAGGTGTGTGTGCATGCAGAGAGAGAGAGAGAGAGAGAGAGAGAGAGAGAGAGAGAGAAGAGATGGTTTAGAGAGAGAGAGAGAGAGAGAGAGAGAGAGAGAGAGAGAGAGAGGATGAGCACCACACCTTCCTCAAGAATTCTTTGATTTGTTATAAGGGGCATTTGTTTGGACCTTCTCTCTTATGGTTTTTCTCTCTACTTGTAATAATTTGAGGGGTTTTGTGGATGAATAATATTCGGAATTTTATATAGTTTAGAGAGAGAAAAGGAGTGGGGCGGGGGGGGGGGGATGGAAACTTTGGCATGCACCATGGTCTACTCAGAGGGTTCTCAAAAATTGGAAACCTACAAATTTTAAAAATCTAAATATAAAACTTAACTTTGGATTTGATCGATAACATCAAAATTACTTCTATATTTGTATGAAAATTTCATATCATTTGAAAGTCTATACATATATTAGTTTTATGTACAAAAAGGATGTTAAAGTATCAATTATGAGTTTCAAATATTGTAGGGCTTTAAATAATGCCGCTACAAAAAAATCTTAATATAAGAATGTATACGACGCATGAAAAAAAATGTCTCTAAATGTCCCTATAATATAAAAAATACGATGTTTCAAAAAATATTATTATATTAATATTTTTTTATATTAAACTAATTTATTAAATAATAAATTTTATTATTATTTTTAATTTTTTGATGTTTTAAATCGTTAAGATTTTAAAAAATTCTTACGCTTTAAAACGTCAAAATATATTTTATCGATACTTAATATAAGTGTCGGTATATATGTTGGGGTAGTAACGAGCCGAATACAAACAAACTCGGGTCGGCTCGTGTTCGTCTCGTTTAATAAACGAGTCAAACACGAGCTGGCTCGTTTAAATATCGAGCTGAAAAAATTGACTCGTATTCGGCTCATTTATTAACGAGCCGAACACGATTTGGCTCGCGAACAATAAGTTTAATTTTATTTCTGCTATTAGGTGTAAAATTAAAAAAAAATTAAAAAATTAAAATTTTAATATAATAATTAAAATTTATAAAAAATTTGATGGTTTAAAATCTAAATAGTAATATATATATATATATATATATATATATATATATATATATATATATATAGACACACACACGAGCTGTTATCGAGCCGAACACGAGCGAGTTGACACCAGCTCGTGTTCGACTCATTTATTAAACGAGCTGAAAATTTTGGCTCGTGTTCGGCTCGTTTACTAAACGAACGATTCAATCTCGAGCTCATTTCGAGCTGAACACGATCGAATTGGCTCACAAACAGCGAGCTGAATTGTCAATCCTATATATACGTAACAACTCTTTATTTGCCTACACTTTAACCGACATTTTGAAATACGACGATAGATTATTTTGAGACGCTTTTAAAAATCATAAAGTATACTAAAAAAAAAAAATTCTAATTATTTAATTTTTTGTAGTGTGCTCATTGTACTTTGATAGAACGTAAAGATTAATTGTTTGTTCTATATATGCATGTGCTGTTGTACTACAGATCTAACTTCAAGCGTGTAGGATGAAAATAATGATTTGTAATATCATTGCACATGCATCATCTAACTCGACGCTACAACCAATTCCATAATAAAAGAAGGTCGACGTACATGCTTCAGATGCATTGAATATTTAATGTAAATTTCAAACCTACGATCCTACCAAACAATTGAAGGCTTGGATTCGGTATAGAACTGAAAATAAAAAAAATATTTCTCTTATTTTTTCAAACGTATCAGAAATCAATTGGTATAATTTATTTCAGTACAACTAGAATAAGTGAAAATTATTGTTCTCACTCTTCCCAACTACCTCTTTTATTTTTTTGTCTTAAATATCCTTCCACGTCTACCGAGGCATCATCTCTCATTTTATTATTACATAATAAAATTTGAAGGCAAATAATTTACTCCAATTAAAATTTTTTATTCCTCTTATTCCTCATTTTCATACCAAACAGAAAATTTCTTATCTCTGAAACTATTCCAAACGCTTTTTTACATTAGTTCCGTACTTTATGTTTATTCCTGAAATTATTAGTTATGTCTTATTTCGTTACCAAACGGTCCGAAGAGCTTAGAGTGATAAGAGATAATCCAGGCATATATTTAACAACAAAGAGTAATTAATACCTGCAGCCATTTATATTTTTCACACGATTTTACTTACATTTGAAAATGAATTAATTAAGCATGGTGTATGGACCAGGGTGCGTGCAATCGTAATCAAATTCTCTCTTGGGTTGAGGTGACCCGTGAGCCGTGACCGTGTTCCAGGGAAGAGCCAAACGAGAGAGTCAGACACGACAGCGGCTGCATGCATATCCACTGGAGCCTGCAGATAAAAAGGAAATGTTAAAAAAGAAAAAAAAAAAAAAAAAAAAAAAAAAAAAAAAAAAAAGTAAGAGAGAGAGTAGAGAGAGTAGAGAGGGAGAGAGAGAGTCTATAGTGGACTCCATGTTATTGTCTTTTTCTTATAATAATGGACGAGGTGTCGTTTTCCTCTTTAACCTATGCATGGTTACCCTTTCTTTGTAGGTGTGCCCATTTCAAAATCAGTGAATATTTATAAGAAACTGTTTGAAAACTTCTCCCTCTAAATCTAAAATATTACATATTTATCTTCCACGCTTTAATATATATATATATATATATATATATATATAGAGGGAGAGAGAGTAGTTACAATTCTTTTAAAAGGATAGAGCTTTTTGTTCTATTTAGTCAATTTACATGATGGGAACTCTAAATTAATATTAATCGACAGTGTTACTATTAAAAAATATTTAAAAATTAAATTTTATAATTTTTAAATATTATTATCAAATTTATCGAAGAATCAAATAATAAACGATAAAAAAACGAATAAAATTTTATAAATAGAAATTAAACTTTCTTAATTTATGATGAGGATCATTAAACATTATCTAAATAGTATTAAAAAAAATTTATCAAATGTTCAAACAATTTGAATTATTCTACACCGTTAAACGAGTAGATAGCTAATATAGATCGCCAAAAAAATTTAATTTTGTGATTCTTTAATCACTATATAAATAAGCTTTAAAAATTATGAAATTTAATTTCTAGAAACTTGAAATACTCTAAATCAATTTTAACGATTCAGATTATCCATTTGAGATCTCTATCATAAAAAATAATTTGATAAGACGAAGTTTTGTGTCATCATAGCTGAATTCTATATATAAATTATATATATATATATATATATATATATATATATATATATATATATATATATATATATATATATATTTGTAAATTTTAATTATTTATAAATATAATTTTTGGGTAGTTAAAAAATATCATATTCCACCTAAAAATATTTTTATCCTACTGATGGTACATATATACCTAATGCATAGTTAGGAAGCACTTGATGGTTGATATTCAAAATCTCAAGTTTAATGCATGATAATTATTTTATATATATAACTAAATTTATATTTTAAAAATTAACAAATAAAGTAGCTTACTATTTTTTTTTCTCTCCAAAAAAGGGGGAAAGAAAAAGCCTCTTATCGATCTCACTAATCTCAAAAAAATAGTAATAAAAAATATTTTGGAAAGAACCAAAATAGATCAAACAGTTTTATTTTATTAATGAAAAACGTTATAGTATAATCTCTCATCAGCACAATTGATCGTTGTTGTTATGGTAAGTTTTGACCAATGGTAGAATATATTTATAAGTTTTTAAAGGTAAGGAACATATCTAAAATATTTTTAGAAGTTTAGAAAAGTCAACATATAATATTCCCACTCTACCGACATATATATGTATGCAATTATTTCTTAATAAAGAGAAACGGTTGTATCAAAATATTTATAAATATTTATATATATTTATAGAGCAAATAATGTTACTTGTACGCTTTAATGTATACTGTACATCTTACTCTCTCTTCATTCATAAATTATTATTTTACTACTTGTTATATTAACTTTTTTATATTTTCATTAAAAGCTATTTAAAATTTTCTGACCTTAAATTATGAAGTGTAAAATCTACACTCTTTTGGAATGTACAACTGGTATTTTTCATGTTTGTAGCCTCAATTTTAAATGCTCGCTACATGTTTTGGTATGTAACTTTAATATATATAACAATAATTAGCTGTGTTTCATGTCTCTAGTTTAAGGATTTGATTCATTGCCCTATGAATAAATTAAGAAAGGTTAGTCAAGTTTTATAATGCAGCGGATCTATATTTTGAGTTTGAATTTTTTTTAAAAAAAAAAAAATAGCATACTATCTGTTTTTTTTTTTTTTGAAATAAATTTTATTAAAAATATAAACAAACTAGATTTTAAATTTGAGATCTCGGTTATTAACCGTCAAACACTTTACTATTTTAGTTAGAATTAGTCCATGAGCTTAAATTAATTGTTGATAAGACTACAGTTACAGTTTTGCGAGTGCATTTATAATCTCCTTTGAAGCTTTGTATATATATAAGCCATTGCGGTTAGAATTTGGATGCAGAGAATTAAAGAAAGTTACAGGCATAGAAAAATGGGACGAGCGAAAGAGATGTGTAAACACAGATTGAGGTTGGGTGCAAAGAAAAATAGAAAGAGCGAAAAGGATGTGAAAAGAGTGAATGTGGTTGGGATTACAAGAGAAACTTTTTTTATATATAACATATAAACATGAATATCAAATATTAAACTTTAGGGTAATGCTATCCATACACTCCAAAATGGAGCGTATGATGCACACTCCACCCTTCCAAGAATGGGGCTTCCTTCACTGATTACTTCGATGTGACTAGTAAAATTCACCCCATCCTAAAATGGGTGGGGTATATAAGATGTACACTCCTAAGGGGGTGTACACTTATATATATCCTAAACTTTAAGTCATACGAGTAGCATATAATTATTCTCTTTGTTACTGAATTTCTTCGAGAGTAGTGGGATTAGGAAATGGAATATCCTAACAAGTGCTAACTGTTGGGATAAATTCTAGAATTTGATTTTATTTCTCAATATTTGATTAAATTTATTAAAAGATAAATATTAAATTTATTAACAGATAAATATTAAAATATGAATAAATATAAATCAAAAGACAAAGGGTTTCGAGAAATAGTCTGGTGACGCGTGCAATGCACTAACCTAGAGTAACTTTAGTCCCTCTGCGTGCGAGTCTCTAGTGTAGTTTCTCTAGCGATACAACACATCGGATTATCCCGATCTCCTTGATTGCACGGTCTCAGAGGAGTGCTTGATTGAACGCAATCCGGCTTTCAAAATCTCAACTCAAGATAATATAAAACAAAATAAAATGATATGTTGATTAAGATTCTTGATATTTTTCAGATGTCATCTCATATTCTATATCTTTATTTTCCTTTTATAATAAATAGACGGTCCAAAATAACCGTTGAAATACGTTTCCTTAAAACGGAATATGAGAAAGCGGGGTACGTTACCCCTTTTTCCGAATAGAGGCGAATAGAGGAGAGAAAGAGGGAATAAGTAGATATTTTTCTCATATTAAATAAATATATTGAATTAAATTTTAAATTAAATCTTTTAGATTAAATTTAAATTTTTTAAATTCACAACACTAACTATATATATACTATGGCCCAAGATTTTAGATCCTTAATAGAGAGATTAATTGTAAATAATCATGGGGTTTAAATTTTTTTTTTAAAACACTTACTATTATCATACAGCTATATATATAGCATTTAAAACTAGAGAATAAAAATATACTGATGTACGTATATCATACATCTTCTACTTCTTCTACTTCTTCTTCTTCTTTTTGAATGTAGAAATGAAAATTTTCTTTTGCATTGCTCTTTTTTCTACAGTAGCATGTCATGTCAAAATGGTTTGTACAAAGTGAGTCCATTTCCAGACTCGGAGTAGGGCCAAAGTGTTGCATTTCAATGGCAAGGACGGCAGTGCAAATAGCAAGAACGATGCCGGAAGGTGGGGGATAACATTTGCGCTCGATGACACACGAATAATTGTCACCACTGTTGCATCAGTTTTGTCTCACATATATACCTTTGGGTAATTATATATACAGCATCTGGATGTTATACACAATTGGATTTTTGACATCTCAATTCCACATCAGTGATGCTTGTTTACTTGTTTGCTCGGTTTCGGTATTTCCTTTTAAAATCTTGTTTGGTGCATGCATCTACATTCTGCTTGTTTTTTGTTTTTTTTAAATGAAATTCTATATATAAAAAAAAAAAAAAAAAAAAATTACAAGAGCTGATTCTTCAAACAGTATTTCTGGACCAGAAAATGATGCTTATATATTCCGCAGTATTTCTCCTCACGTGTGAACTCGAGATTGGTAGGATAAAATTCAAACGCTAAATCTTCTGCTGCTCTGATATCATATGAAATTATATGAAACAATCGTTATACTATAAAAACTTAAACTGCTAGATAATAATACTTATATATATTTTATATTCAACAATTTATAATTTTTTTATGAAAAATATATATTTTACTTGACAATCAAAGATAAAAAAAAATTATTTTTTTTATTTTTAACTTAATTTTAAATAAACTAGTATATGTCAATTAGTCGAATGCATTATAAACTAATCAAGTGTAAAAAAAAAAAAAAAAAAAAAAAAAAAAAAAAAATGTTAACCAATGTGGCCTAAAATTTGTACCTCTACTACTGAAAAATATGTTGTTAAAAATTAAAGCGTATCAATATAACATATTCTTTTTATTAATAATTTTTTATATATTACTTTTTGATAGTATTATACTTTATTCTTGTATTACGTATAGATGAATTGATATAATTGACTGGTCATTTCAATTTGACCGTTATTTAGATAACACTACTTAGTCATAAAGTAGATGATATAATAGAATTAAAAAATTTTGTCCTAAAATTTTAAAATATGCTGGACCGGTATAATGAATAAGTGAACGTCATCTTCTTCGGTAAAAAAAAAAAATTTTAAGTATATCAATTATATTAATAATATGGTGTCTCCAATTTCACTCATTTTATAAGGCTTTTTGAAAAAATATTTTTATTATTCTTTTTTTTTTTTCAAATAAAATAATTTGATTGATTGGAATATAGGTGACCTGATTGGGCTGTATATAACATAAAAAACTTTCTCTTTTACGTGCGCTGGCTCATGGCAAAATTTTAGGAATAATTATATTTATATTAACATAGAAAACTTCCTATCTTAAATTCGGCAATTTTAAAATAATTTTATTTATACATATATTTTTTTAGTTGGTTTTAAAGAAGAAAGCAAATGTGAAAAACCAACTCCAAATGTGAAGCAAAGCAAGAGGAAGGCCAAAATACAATATATATATAGAATTGTGCTGGAATGTTATTGATAACACTAACCCAATTTTGCCACCCATTTTATAGCCATTGGATCGCATTGAGATTCGTGCAAGTTCTTTAATTAAAAAGAAAAGCTTTTTACTTTTTACTTTTTCTTTTTACTTTTTTTTTTTTTTTCATTAAAGAGCCTGCACGAATCTCAATGCGATGATGGCAAAGTTGGATTGGTGCTATCAATAGCATTCCAACCCAACTCTCTCTCTCTCTCTCTCTCTCTCTCTCTCTCTCTCTCTATATATATATATATATATATATATATATAGTTTATTTTTTATTTAAAAAAAAAATATTTACCTCTATATAATTTAAAATTATAATACTAAACTTAGTATTATTATAATTTTGTTATTATTCTATGCATAAATTATGCGGCACAACTGCATAAGTAATAATATATACTTATTAAATTATTAAAAATAATAATAATAAAATTAATTAATAAATAGTCAAAAATATTTTTTATTCAATTATATTATTTGAGAAAACATAAGATTTTTCTATATTTTCATCATTTTTAAGAATATTACGAGTATCTTAGTAAGTTTTTCAATTATACGATGCATTTTATATATGTGAAGTAGTAATGAAATTATAACGGAGTGAAGTGCTACAATGGTAAATTTTAAGAGAATAAAATATAAAGTTTTAAAATATAGCGGTTACATAGATCACGTGATATTTTCAACCAATTAAATTATTTTTTACAAATTTTTTTATTTCATCATAATTTTTAAAAATATACTTTTATTATAATTTGTTTCAAAAGAAAAATTATAATTGACATAGTATAGATGACATAAGGTGACTGTGAAATAGTGAACTTTCTCGTACAACAGATCCAAATACTGCTAGTACAAAATCTGATTGATCTTTTGCTGATGTGAAATTTCATTTCTCAAAATAGGGATCAGGAACCTGCTCAAATAGTTAAGAGCTCTTAATCAGAAAATAAATTTAATGAAGAGGAGAATTCAAATTATATCTCTCTAAAGTTAGAATATATCATGTTTATTGCTCCAAACTTAAAATATATTATATATTTCTTTACTTTTTAAAACTGATAAATATATTTTTTAACTGGTCAAAAAATAATATATTTCACTTAAAAGATAATTATTTTGTCCTTATCAAGCTAATTCAATTGTAATTATAAAATTAACAATTAAAAATATTCTATAAGGAAGGTAATTAAATAGATCAAAAGATCTTAATTTATTAATGAAAAAAAAAATAGAATTTAATATCACCATACTAACCAACGGTCATTACTGGTCACGATAAATTTAAAAATAGCCATTATACTAAAAAATTGTAAATTTTGACTAGTTTGAAAATACATTTGCAAGGTTTTAAATTTTGTAGGACAATATAAAATATTCTAAACTATTTTGGTATAAAAAAAATGGTAGCCAATAAAAATAAATATAAATTATGGTGTAGAAATTGATAAGAAAATCATAGTTTTATAATGTTCTTATAATAATAATAATAATTAAAAAAAAATGTTGTAATTGAAATAGAATTCACCGATTTTAGTAATTATTATTTAATTTACAAGAATCAAATTTTAATTTTTATTACACTTCGAAATAAAAATCGATCTAATTCACTTATAGTCCAATTTTGAATTCTAAATATACCCCTTTCACAATAAATGATTTAAAATATTTTTTAACAAACGTTTATTTCTTATCTCGATTCCATTATATATATATATATTTTTTCTAAATCAAAAATTCCTTTCAAAACTCTAAATATCTCAATTATTTATTTTAATTTTTATTATAATAATCAATTAAATATTTGTAGATGAATTGTAATTTTATGTATTTATTCTAATGTGAATGTTTTTTTTGTGTGGGCACCACTGTCTCACACAGGCGTCCTGTGTGCCTCCTGTGTGCACTCGTGAATTAATCGAACGGTGACAGGTGTAATGTCACTATGAAACGCTGGAACAAAGTATCAACTGTGATATATGCAAGGACACCATGTGGGGACGTCAACTTATTTGATTCGGATGGAAATTTTTAAAAATTCGAATTCGAAATTCAAACTCAAGGCTGAATTTTACAGATTTAAATATTTATATTTATATTTATATTTAATTTAAAATTAAAATTTTAAATTTCAATCCGAAAATTTGAATTTAAAATAATTATTTTTACTTACTTTATCATATTTCAAAACATATTACATTAAATTTAATTATGTAAAATACATATTCAAATAATATATATATATATATAGAGAGAGAGAGAGAGAGAGAGAGAGATAGATAGATAGTTCGGCTACTATGCTTGTAAAAGTACCAAGCAATTGGTAGTTTGTAAGTTTTTTACTGTTAGATTTTTTTTTTTTTTTTTGACTAATTTCACCACTTAGATGATATTATTTCACCAACTACCCACTAAACCCAAGAGGTCACTGTCATCTTAACCGCCCATCCCTTCATCTAAGGACTAAAAACTTACAAATATCAATGATTTTGTATTTTCGTAAGCATAGGAGCTCAATTATATATATATATATATATATATATATATATATATATATATATATATATATATATATATATATATATATATAGTAGAGCTTATATACTTTCAAAATTATAAGCCAAACTATACTTGTAAATTTTTTATCATTAGATTTGCATTGAGATTTGTGCTATTATAAAGTCAACTAAAGAAAAGAAAGAAAAAATAAATAGCACAAATCTCAATACAAATTTAATGGTAAAAAATTTACAAGCATATTTGGACTTATACTTTTGAAAGCATATAACCCCTACTCTCTCTCTCCCCCACCCCCCCCCCCCCCCCCCCCCCCCCCTCTCTCTCTCTCTTTCTTTCTCTCTCTCTCTCTGTATGTATAGTCCGGCTAGAATACTATCGATAGCACCAAACAATTGGTGCTATCAAGTTTTCAGTCGTTAGATGAAATGATATACGGTTGGGATTATAGTGGTCCCCTAAAATTTTTACTATTCAAGCCAACCACCTAGTAAACCCTAGGGGCCCACTATAATCCCAACCGCATATTTTTTCATCCAACGGCTAAAAACTTAATATAGAGAGAGAGAGAGAGAGAGAGAGAGAGAGAGAGAGAGAGTTCGGCTACTATAATATCGATAGCACAAAGCATTTTGTGCTACCAAATTTTCCACAATTAGATCTACCATTTAGATCATTTTCATTATTTAGATCATACTATTTTCCTAACCATTCACTAAACCGAAGAGCCCTATTATCATCCTAACCACACATTTTCTCATCCAAGGGTAAAAACTTAATAGCATCAAAAATTTTGTACTATCGATAGCATAGTAGCCTAGCTAGTTCTATCTCTCTCTCTCTCTCTCTCTCTCTCTCTCTCTTTATATATATCTCTCTCTCTTTCTCTCTCTCTATATATAGAGAGAGAGAAAGAGAGAGAGTAGAGCTACTGTCTTTTAAAAGTACAAGCCAATTTATGTTTGTAAATTTTTTACTATTATATTTGTATTGGAATTTGTGCTATTGTAAAGCCAACTAAAGAAAGAAAAAAAAAAGAGTAAAAAACACACACAATATAAATCTAATGGTAAAAAATTCACAAGCATGGATGAGCATGTGGTTTTAAAATTATATAAGCTAAACTCTCTCTCTCTCTCTCTTTCTCTCTCTCTCTCTCTCTCTATATATATATATATATTGAATTTGAATCCTACAAGACTTTTAATTTTTAAATTTTTTAATTTAATTTAAATATATGTTTTGGATCGCAAAAAAATTAATTTAAATAAAAAAATATTAAATATGAAAATATAAAATATTATCCTCTAAAAAAAACATAAGCTTTTGAGAAAAATACTTTTTTTTTTTTTTTTGACACATCCACTCTGTCACCATGACTTAGGAATACATGATTGTGATAGGGCCATACATCTGATCACTTCTCGATCTACACACATCCTCTCTCTCTCTCTCTCTCTCTCCAAACGACTCGGGAGTACATGATTGTGATAGGCCCGTACACGTGTTCACTTCTCTACGGGATAGAAAGGGTATATATAAATGTACATCCCAGTATACATTCTAGACTCCACCTTATTTTGAAATGGGATAAATTTCATACCTCACTTGATATAACGGATAGAATAAATATACATCTCAAAGTGGGTGGGGTGTAGAATGTGCATTTCTTATGGGGTGTACACCTAGCATCATCCGGAGAAAAAGTTCGAATGTTTGTTTGTCCATAAAATATATTATATATATTTATGCAGCTATAAAAAAAATTAAAAAAATTATTTTTATAAATTTAAAACATAAATAAATATTTTTAACCTGCATAAAAAAATTATTTATTTTTATTTCACCGAATCAAACAATATGAATTTTTTTTTCTTTCAATCAAATAAATATTGATGAATTTTTTTTCTACAAATCAAACACTATAAAATATATATAAATAATTCTATAAAAAATTATTATTTATAATTTTCAATAAATTAAACACCCACCTTAGCAACAAATGTAAGGCAATCGTAGCTTAAAAAAAAAAAAAAAAGAAAAGAAAAAAGAAGAGAAGAGAAAGAAGAAAAAGGAGACTATTTCACTTAAAATCTCTTCTAGAGGATTTTGACACCATCGAATGCATGGTCTTTTAATCAAATAAACATAGCCATAAAAAATCTTATGCACTACACACAAATATAATTATAAATATTTTTTAAACATCATTTATTATAAAATTACTATTTTATCTTTAATCAAATCCTTCGTCATCTTATACCAAAAGTATTTCTATAACTATCTATTTTTTAACTTTTTTTTTTTAATTTACTCTTTCAAAAATTTTAAATTGATCTATTAAGTTTCCCTCCGGTGCGTATTCCGTCGCTGTTTTATTTATTACTTATCATTTATTTCAAAAATATTTTTAAAAAATTATTTTTAAAATTTAGGTTTTTGGAAGTCAAAAAAAAAATAAATAAATAAAATTATGTAAATATTTTTTACATAGGGTTACTAAAACTAATTTAGAGTACGTAATATTATGTGGTACAATAATTAAGAAAAAGACTTCATCGTATGAAAAAGGGCTTTGGTTGATATGTATTGGTCAGATGCATTAATTCGCTTGCAATGCGTGACCCGACACAGAAGATCAGATAATTAATGGCTTGATATAATATCAACTGTTCACCACATTCCTTTACAGATACGTAAGCTCACGTGCGTCTACTGTGTATGTCTGCAGGAAGTACATGTACAGCGAGATGTAGATGATTGGTCTCATCTCGTATTCATCTCAACTACCATTTAATTGATTGGGGCCATACATGTTCCAGTTAATTGTTATTTCGACAAGAACCAGGTAGTAGTAGTAGTCCAACAGTAACGTGTTCGATTTTCCAATCTAAGATCCCAAAATTCGGGTCTGTTTGCGTTTATTTGGGTTCAAACCCCAGACTTTGAATTTGCTATCGATAAGTCTATAAATAATTATTAATTTTTGTAACTTTTAATCAGCCTGATATGTTTTGCATACTTACCCGTGGGACTGACTTGTCACTCAATATTTTCTGTTTATTCATAGATTTATAGATATTTATACTAATTTTTTTAATCTAAAAGATTAGAGACGAAACGGAGTGAATATTTATTAAATTATGAATATTTTGAATAATCTACTAGTATCCGTGAGTACCGACATAATATATATATATATATATACACACATACACGTAGGGCTACTATATTCTTATGAGTATAAAACTCTTCATACTCATAACTATTTTACCTTTGGATGAAGAAATATGATGATAGTGGTCTCCCTAGAGAGTTTATTAGGTTGTTAGGAAAATAGTATAAATTTTAGAAACTACTATAATCCTAACCGCACATTCCTTCATCCAATGGTAAAAAAGTTATGAGTATAAAAGATTTTATACTCATAAGAGTATAGTAGCCGGACATATATATATATATATATATATATATATATATATATATATATAGAGAGAGAGAGAGAGAGAGAGAGAGAGAGAGAGAGAGAGAGAGAGAGAGTCGGACTACTATATTATCAATAGCACCAAACACTTAGTGCTATCAAGTTTTCTATTATTAGAACAATTCTTTTGACTATTTTTACTTCTTAAATCATACTATTCAACAAACCATCCACTAAATCTTAAATGACAACTATCATTCTAATCATGCATTTTTTTCGTCCAAAAGTCAAAACCTTAATAGTACCAATGATTTGGTGCTATTAATAGTATAATAATCTAATTTTATAGAGTCTGACTATTGTATTATTATTGAGACCAAATTTTTTGTCACTTAAGAAAACGACACGTGGTTGTTGAGATCAGAATTTTCGTCACCTAAGGAGGCGACACATGACGTATACTGTCAGCTGAGAACATCAGCCGATGAAGGAAAGGGTCAACCAATCAAAGAATGATCCGCATCTCGATCCAGACCGATCTCAGTTGTCTGAGAACGCAGCACGCGATGCATGCCATCGGCTGAAAATATCAACCGATAAGAAAAACAACCGACAAGAAGACTATCGTCTCATCCAGAAGCTATTTCAGCTAAAGAAGGGTACCAAACCGCCCGGTCAAGCGACGAAAAAGGCGGAGTTAGAGTCAGCTTTTGGCTGATCAAGTCTAAAGAAGAAGGCTCTAGAAATGAAGGGCACGAGATTCGGGGCGCGAATCTCGTAACTAACTAGGGAACTGCAAGCGGCGTCCAGCAATGAAAAATGCCGAAGATCATGCTCCGACGCGTTAATAAGGGGATGAATATGAACGAAAAAATAGCTATTATCCTATTTGAGGAAGTTTCGATTCGAAAAGAAGTAGTTTTCACAGTGATTTCTCCCAAATCCCACCGATATTTCAAACCGGTGTCTGTAGGTATGGTTCGGGGAGTGTATAAATACCCGAACCATCGAAGAGAAAAGGGTCCGGCAACCTCGTAAACCCAGTACTACCCCAGCTTCTTTCATATTTAGAAGTAGGTTAACTTAACTTTTCATATATGCTTTTAATGCTTTTCTAGGAGTAGGCTTAATTGTAATTTCTATCTCTTTCCTCTTCCTTGTATCTTCTTCTCCAAGCAATATTAAAGATTTAATCAGCCCATCAACCGTGTCATTATTTTTATCTTGTTCTATAAAGCTTTAATCGGCTCCTTAGTCGTGTCTTTATCTTTGTCTCTTTCACTCGGTTTAGCTACTATAACTCGAAACCGGCAATCTTTCTTTACCTCCATAAACCCAATTCGGCTATTCTAAGCCGAACGGTCATGAGTGTTACCAGAGGATAACCCGACCGCGCAGATCCCTCCACGGCCCGATCGCTTGATCTGTTGACACGCGGCGCACTCGTCATCTTTGAGGGTCACTCCCAG
The DNA here is from genome assembly GCA_029168755.2 of Tillandsia fasciculata. Taxonomy (NCBI): domain Eukaryota; kingdom Viridiplantae; phylum Streptophyta; class Magnoliopsida; order Poales; family Bromeliaceae; genus Tillandsia; species Tillandsia fasciculata. The sequence goes on along the minus strand of CM054939.1, from coordinate 22,988,744 downwards.
TGACCAATCACGCGCAGCCACTTTTTGGCCCCAACAGTGACGTATACCATCGGCTAAGAACATCAGTTGATAGAAGAATGAGTCAGCAAAGTAGGACCCGCGACCGACCCCAGTAACGTGAGGATGCAAGCACGTGACCTCCGTCATCGGCTAAAGGCATCAGCTGACAGAAGAAGCAGCCGAGCAAAAGGATTGTCGCCTCATTCAGAATCGATCTCGGTCGAAGACAAAATATCAAACCGGCTCAGTCGAGCAACGCAAGAGGCGAAGCCAGGGTCAACCCTCGACTGCTCAAGCCGCAAAAAAAAAGACTCTGAAATGAATAAGTACGAGATTTGGGCGCGAATCTCGTAACTGACTCTAGAACGGCAGGCGGCGCCTAGCATTGGAAAGTGCCGAAAATCACGTTTCGGCGCGTCGATTGGGGGATGAATTTGGACGAAAAAACGGGTACTATCTTATTTGAGAAAATTTGGCTCAAAAGAAGATAGTTGAGAAATTTACAATGATTCCCCTAAATCACAACGATTATTCAAATCGGCAATTATACGTATGGTTCGGAAATGTATAAATATCCGAATCATCGAAGAAAAATAGATTTTGCAATCTCATAAGCCAGTGGCCATCCCTACTTTTTTATATCTTTTATTTCTATATTTATTACTTTTCTAGATAAATTTCACACCTGCATTTACCTTACTTCCTAGGAATAGATTAAATTTTAATTGGTTCCCTTGTTACCCTATTTCAAGTAATACAATTCTTAATCGGCTATTTGGCCGTGCCAAATCCTTTGTTTCCAAAATTCTCATTCGGCTCCTCTAAGCCGAATCATGTGCCCCAATATCTCAGTTCGGCTCTTTTATAGGCCGAACTCTATTTGTCTCAATCCCCCTGTTCGGCTAATCTAAGTCGAACTGTCTCAAGAGTTTGATTGAGAAGAATTCGGCCGAGCGGATCTCTCCTCGGTCCGATCGTTTGATCCATTAGCACGCGGCGCATCACATCCAGAGGGTCACACTCCGGAGCCGATCACGGACGCGATATTTTCAGCCCCAACAATTATTAATAGCACCAAACATTTGGTGTTATCAAGTTTTCTGTTGTTAGATCTACTCCTTTGACTATTTTTATTGTTTAGATCATACTATTCCATCAAGCACCCACTAAATCTTAAAAATCACTATCATTTTAACTGTACATTTTTTCGTCCAAAAGCAAAAAACCTAATAATATCAATAATTTGATAAAATTAATAGTATAGAAGCCTAATTTTATAGAATTCGGCTACTATACTATCAATAGCACCAAATACTTAATGTTATCATATTTTCTGCCGTTAAATATTTTTTTTTTTTTTTGACTGTTTTCAAATATAAAATGTGCTGGATTATCCCAACTCATTTTAATTACAAGCCGAATTAGAACTCGCTCAAATTATTTTCGCGCCATTCTCAAGCAGGTCGCAGCTTGTCCATATACGGCTCAACGACAGCCCTGTGATTTATAGGACATGGGGCAGTAAAAAAGAAGAAAAGAAAAAAAAAAAAAAAATTCCAAGTGACTGGTCCCAATCAGAAATAAATTATGTTGGATCTAAACCCAATTTAAAATAGAATGCTTGGATCCAGTTGAACCATATGTTAAACCAAAAGTTCAAAAAAAAAAATTAAAATTTGCATATTCAAAATAAAGATATCACAATAGTAGAGACATTTTTATAAAACTAGACTACTATGCTACTTAATAGCACAGGTCATTGCTGTTATTAAATTTTTAGTTATTGGATTAAAAAATGCGTGGTTAGGATAATAATAGTCCTCTAGTATACAGTGAATTAATGGAACAGTATAACTTAACGGATGAAAATGATCAAAAAAAAAAATCTAACGATAATAAATCTAACGGTAAAAAATAAATCTAACGGATAATAATAGTCCTCTAGGATACAGTAAATTTTAATGTCCGAATCAGATTTGACGGAGTCGAGTAGTAATTTGCCAGTGCTTTGTTGGGTTTGAAAGAGGTCGCAGACTCGAAGCATTTTCTTTCAAAAACTGAAACAGTTTATATTTCGATTTTAAGGCCTCTAAATTAGTATTTTGAAGACCGATTAAATGCTGCAGTAAAAGCAGTAATTTCTCGTAGTTTTTTTTTTTTTTTTTTCTTTTTTTTTCATCTTAATTTTCTGAGTTTGGGCCAGGAGAAAACCCCAGCAAGCCCAAAAATACAGCTGCAGAAGAGGTCAGTTACTCAAATCCAAGGTGAAAATTAAAAGGGCCCTATCATCTGAAAAAAGTTAGATAATTTATGTATCTTGTCCTTTTTCTTTTCCCAAGATTCCTGCAGGCAATCCTCAAACTGTTGCTTTCAGTTTTGGGCCATTGATAACCGTGCTGTTCATGCGTTACACTCGGTGATTTAAAATATTGGAAAAGCTTTGGATACCTCTCCTTACATTTATCACTTTTTTGTTTTATTATCATGTAATTTTAATAAGTTTAACAGAGGAGCTCAGGAAAAAGCTAATGAAAAACGAAAACAAAAGCTGCGAGGATACTTAATTAGTAAATTTGTAGGAATTTCTTGCACTTCGGAATTAGTCGGTTATAATTTAGGCTACCCGGAAACCCAACTGTTAGGGTTTGATTAATTTTGTAATTAAATCTGAATTGAATTAAGATTAATATTTAAATATATTAGAGATAAATTAATTTAGATTTAAATATTAATTAGAGTATAATTTTAATTTAAATAAATTTTAATTTATTTTGGACGGAGTTTATATATAAAGCATATATATATATATATATATATATATATATGTAAGTACATATGATCTTGAAGATGATCATACGATATTAAAAAAAAAAAAAAAAAAAAAAAAGAGAGAAAAGAGAGAAGTCTTTTAAAAGTACGTATGATTTTGAAGACGATCGTACGATACAAAAAAAAAAAAAAAAAAAAAGAAAAAAAAAAGAGAGAGAGAAGTCTTCTAGATTTATAGAAGACGAGAGAAGGATGACAGAGATTTAGTAAGGCTCGGATTCAGGGTGCGGATTGAGGGTGAGAGAGATTCAGGATGGCTCGGATTGAAACTACTCTATTGCTGAAGAAAAGAGGAGTCGGTGGGCTCGGATTGAGGGTGAGAGAGATTCATGAGGACTGGAATTGAAGCTACTCTATTCGCCCTCGAATTGAAGCTACTTTATTACAGAAGAAAAGAGGAGTCGGTGTAATTCTTTTCTTGATGAGTCGATATAATTCTTTTCTTGGTTAATGAATCTTATTCCATCCGCATATTTTCTTGTATTGATTTTTTTTTTCTTTTTGTTTGTATTGGTTTCAGTTTTGTTGAGGTGACAGATTTTTGGTAAAAAAATTAATTTAACGTTTTCGCTGCGGAATTCTAACTTTATGCAGTATCGAAGTGGATTGCGATATCAGAACGAATTGCGAACTCACAGAATCTAATATTGGAACGAATACCGAATTTTCCCAACACCAACAAAGAATCATAATGTGACTAGACAAATTCTGAATTCGGTATTGGACGAATACCAAATTTTCCCAACACCAACAAACAATCATAATGTGACTAGACAAATTCCCGTGACTCGGCTTCTAGGAAAAGTCCATGCTTGTAGTAGTTGTTGACGTGTTCTTTTTCAAAGAGGTGAAATTGAATTAAAAGATGACTTCCAAAAAAATTAAATTAGAAAACTTGTAGGCCATGTACAGTAGACTTATTTGGCTAGCTCATCCACTTGATTGGAACTGCAGTTTTCAAAAGTAATTTTGTACAGTTTGTTCTTATCTTTTCTGCCAACCAATTGTTCAGATCCACTGTCATGGCCTTTCAAAAATAAATTTCTTTCGATGGGTTTTAATTTTATTACCATTTTCGGGTGAAGCAGTTCTACTTGGTGTCAATTTTGTGGGGATTGCAGTCTCTCTCTCTCTGTGGTCTTGACGGATTGTATGTATCTGGGAAGTCCAATTCAGATTGTCTGAATGCGTCAGATGAATTTTTCTTCTTTTTTCGCACAGAATTACACCTAATTTGGTCTGCACCGTTTTGTACATGAATTTATTCATTTATATAGAATTTACTTTTGCGTTATTTAAAAGCATCCGACTTTCACTTTTGCGTTATTTAAAAGCATCCGAGGATCGAGTCCGGTATCCTTAAAAATTTTGATTTGAGTAGAAAAAAAAACTTATTTATTTAACTTCGATTTGAGTCCGGATTCGAATACTTGAGTTACTAATATGCTTATTGAGCTTATTTGAGCGAATCTTAATAGTGATTAAATACGAGTCGGTCCTGATCTGGTATGAATATTTGTATGTATATATTTTTTATAAATTTTATTAAACAGTGTATAAACAAATTATAAATTTTTCGCTATAAAAAATTCGTATTCTAATGAATTACATGTAATCCAATAAAATTCGTTCAAAAAATAAAATAAAATATCTTAATACATGAAAGGCACCCCACTTTTCATAAACACAAGAGTCATAAAAAAACTAAAAAACTATCATATTTTATCAAGTATAGAAGTGTTTGTAGACCAAGTCTGATCTGGATGATTAATATATTGTATCTGTATCCTAAAAAAAATGAGTAGAAAACAAAATATATATCCTACCCATTTAATTTCGGTTAGAGTCCGGATCTGATTACTTAAGTTACTAATATATCCATCGAATATATTTATGCGGTTATGTATGGTGACTATTCATATACTGTCTGCTTAAGACCGAATATGGATCGAATACGTATCAAGCCTAAATCGGGTATTGATACTCGTATGCATATATATATTTGTTTATAAATTTTATTAAACAATATGCATCTACCATATACTACAATACACGTTGGTGCAAAATTTATGCATCAATCATAATATGATAATATGAACCATATACTATTACAATACATAGAGGTCCAAAACACATGCACCTATTATTATATAGTTAAAACATATATTTTTTTTTTAACTCAATTTTGTTTTATTTACTATCGAATACAGGTATTTCATCGGTCCGAATCCGGATTTAAAAATGATTTCAGATCTTACTCATTAAAAGGTTGGATTCAGATCGAGTCTAAATCGAATATGAATATAAAGTATCAAGATTCATACCCAAAATTTTAATAAATAATTTTTTTTACCCGTGTATATATATATATATATATATATATATATATATATATATATATTTCCGATCCGGTTCAGATTCGGTTCTTAGTCGGGTAAGGTTCGGACCGGATAAGATTTGAGTCAGATATGAATTATCAAATATTTTGAACAACTTTAATCAGGTATTACTATTGAATATTTTACCGAATCCTGAATTAAAAATGATTTCGGATACTATTCGTTAAAAAATCTGATTGTATCCGAATCAAGTATCAATATAAAATATCTATACATATACCTAAAACTTCAATGGGTAAGTTTTGCTTCTGGTGTACTATATATTTTTTTATAGAATCTGATTTATATGATATTTCGAACAACTTCGAAGTTATCTGATTGGATCATTTAAAAAAATTATATCTGTAATAGAAAAAAAAAAAAAAAAAAAAAAACATTATTTTGTTTAGAAGCAGAAGACCATGCGGAGAGTTTTTTATTTTTTTTATTTTGGTCGCATTATCTGATTGGATCATTTAAAAAAATTATATCTGTAATAGAAAAAAAAAAAAAAAAAAAAAAACATTATTTTGTTTAGAAGCAGAAGACCATGCGGAGAGTTTTTTATTTTTTTTATTTTGGTCGCATTGTGCGGTCAGCGTTGGCTTACGAACCGCCGCACCAACCCGACGCGCTCGGAACCGAGTCCGAAAGAGAAATTCGGAAACTTCCTCCCGGGAAGCCCGCGGCTGTTTGACCGACTTTACCCCCTCACCTCCCCCACTCTCTCGGTCTCTCCTGTCCCATCCCAGGGGCAGCTTCGTCCATTCACACTTGCATGTCACCCACTCTCGATCTCCCTTCTCCTCTCCCAACGGATAAAAGAAGCCAACCAATTCAAAATCTAGCCCCCGAGTCAAACAGACCAGTCTACTCGGCGAACAAAAGAAAATTAAAAGAGTAGAAGATTGAGAAGGACTTCGAGAAAAAAAAAAAAAAAAGAAAAAAAAAAAAAAAGAAAAAAAAAAAAAATCAAAACATCGATGGAAGACTGCAGGCCGCTCGGATTTTTGATTGGGCTGCCGTTCGCCGTCCTCGCTTTGGCATTGTCCATTGTCGGCGCCGTCGTCTGGATCGTCGGGTCTGTAATCTCCCTCACGTAATTTCAGTTATGCAATTAAAATGACGTAATTGAATAAAAATATACACGCGTGCAGGAGTGCTGTGAGTTGCATCTGCCCCTGCTGCATCTGCTGCGCGGCGCTCGCGAATCTGGCCGTCGATCTGATCAAGCTCCCCGTCCGGGTGATCAACTGCTTCATTGAGCAGATCCCCTGCTAATTATTTACTTTTGCCGTTTTTGGTAAATTTGAATTGCGGAGATTCAACGTCCCTCAGATGGTTCATTGATGTTAGTTAGTTTAACCACATGTTTCATTATTGTTTCCTATTTTGGTTTGAATTCCCTTCTCCCTTTTCTGGGTTTTGATTTGATCATAAAGTGGAAAGAGTTGACTCGAGTTCATGCGACGTCTCAGGAGAAAATTTTTGTGCACCCATTTAACATTATTTTACAGATCTTTTGTGTTAATCCATGTTGCTCTTGAAATATGCGTACATATATTTGAGACTTAGGAACTGCTTTGCTCTAATGTTCTAAGCACAATTTCTCCTGCGTTGTGAATTGTTTGTGAGTTTGAGTTGTTCTTGCTCACCGCTAACCTCGATTTGAAGTGAGATCATGAAAATTTGTCTACTTGTGTATGGCGAAAAGTTTTCCATTATACATGATTGATTTTGCGAGAACAATTATATATATAGGCATCTCATGTAAGTGTTGTGTACCTGAAAGTTATATTCAGATAAGAGCATTGTAGTTCTTTTCAACCAATGGTTGAGAAAATTTGAGTAGGTTGTTTTCGATTTGTGATTTTGTTCCAGGCCAGATGAGGTTTTCTTTTGTATAATTGAATGAGTTTGAACAGCTTGAGTATGAAGTATGATATTCCATAATCAATTAATGGAATAATTAAGAGTTACACAACAGATTCACAGTAATCTGCTTATAGATGATGAAGAAGATACCAGAGATTCTGGGCACATCTTTGATGAGTTTGGCTTGTTCTACTTTTTACCGTACTTGGCGCATATTACAAGGGGGGAAATTTAAGGAATTGAGATGGCAAAAGTGATGTTTTAGTATTTGCGGTAGAGCATGTTCATGCCTATCTGCTGTGGAGCTAACCATGGGAAACAAATTTTAGTCGCTGATAGAATATAAGAAACATACCACATTACCATCATGTATATAGTAAGGAACGATTTGCACAAAGAATCATAAGATGATGAATTGCCAAAAAGGCTCCTCTCCTTATTTACCATACTTTTCTCAATTACATATATAGCATACACATACAGAACAATATATAACTGATGAAAATTTTCACTTTTAATGACATATCCTAATGCACCTAAACTATGCATTGACTTTTACAAAGTGAACAATCATACACTATACACAAGTATATATGATTGGTTTTACTCTAACTTCCTTTTCCTATATATATTATATATACTTATTTGGACGTACAAAACAGGAATTTTGCATAATACGAGCAATGATGAAGCTAAGAACTCATATTATGAACTGAGCTAGGAAACAATTGATCAACCGAGGCGGAGCCAGAAGCTGATGGCGATGAAGGATGCTCGCAAATGCTACTACTGCTGTTCAAAGTTTGATAACTCGGTGGTACGTAGTGGAAGCATAAGCTCATCTAATGCTCCGAAGGAAAAGTGTCTGTTTAATCGAGTCGAGGACCGATGAGATGGTAATCGCTCCACTCCGACAAGCCAATATTCCTTTCCTCCATAACCATTGCCCCTCCGATATGTTCATTGTTCAATATCATGAGTTGCGAATTGTTAGAGCTTTTTGTCTTCTCCTCATCTGTCTCTGGTGGAAAGGAACCTTTTTGTTGAACTCGACATAGGACCCAGTCATCTAACTGATAGTCGGAAAACAAAGTTTCGTTAGACGAGAGACGATATTACCGTTAAAAATACGTAATAAGAAATGACTCAGGAATAATCTTAAAACCTCTATATATATTCCACTTGCATTGTGAAAATCAGGCCACATGAACAGGAGAGGTGACCGGAGTACTGTGACAGGTGGAGATTTAGACTATTAATAGTCATGTTGGACTAGACTAGATGTGTCCCACTATTTTTTTTTTTTGAAAACTTAAGAGGCTTAGATCTTATCTGAATAAGTTATTCAACAATAATTTTTTAAATATAAAATAGTTTTACTATGAATGTAATTAAGGAGTTAGATTTTTGTATACGCAAAAATTTTGCTATTTCGTTTTGATAGAATAATATATTTTACTTACAAAATATTTTTTTTTTTTTTTAAAAAAAGAAAATAAAAGTTGAATATGATATTTCATTATTAATATTTGATCTCAAAGATAAATTTTGTAAGCTAATCAAAAATATATTTTAAATAATAAAGATATTCATGCATCCAGAAGATCGAAACCTTAAGAATTGCCTCATATTTTATTCCCCAAAAAATAATACTTTAGGATAAGATATGGTATTGGAAAAAATTCCAAACCTTTCAATTCAGTGAGATTATATACAGGTTCAATCTTACCTCATCTATTATGTCTTTGATATTCACCATGCATGAAAGTAGGAGTTGGTGGTGTACTGAAGGGCTACTTACCCTCACGGTATCTTTGGGCTTGGCATAAGAGGAGGAGGAGGAGGTGGCTGCGGCATCTAAGACACTGTTGGGTATTGGATATAAGGGGAATAAGGGACTTATCTCTCTTCTTATATCCAAACACTAATTTTAGATGAGAGAACAGTTGTTTCCTGTAACAATCCTGAGAATAAGAAGAAGAGAGATAGAGAATACACAAATAGTAGTAGACTATGTCACATGGAAAGAAGCCAGGTTGTGTGGCTTTGCATAAATCCAACTAAATTATATTATCCCACAGTTAACGACCCATCATCCAAATCGCCGTCCACGACTTAGAGCATTCTCATCACCGTCGGGTTGCGATTTGTCTGAGTTGTTACATTCTCCACATATTAGATTATTCCGGTATAAAGGTGGAACAATTATTTCCATATTGCTTATTTATTTATTTATTCATTTATTTTTAATTAAAATTTTTTAAATTATAAAATAATTAAATTTATAAAATTTATTTATTTTTTTATTTTATTTTATAAATTTTAATTTTTTTTTATTTTTTTATTTCTTTTTAATTTACCAAACTGAAATAATCAACTTAAGAGTCGGTACTCGTGCATGACCCAGTCAGTCTTGACGCCTTTTGGTGACCGACCATTGTAGAACAGGAGGGCCTTCTTGACCCCGAGGCATTGGGATCCGCCGGTGGCCAGGATAGGCTTGTCGGTGCCGGTGGCCTTCCAATAACCGGACGCAGCTGCCCTATTTGGTCGCACTCCGTTCGGGTACTTCCTATCTCTCGGGCTTAAAGAAGAACCATTTTCCTTCTCCAAACATTGGCATTGCCTGAAAACGACGTATGATAGTTTTATTGGTAACATCGTCACCATATATTTATTAGCAAAAATAAAAAATCAACAAAAATATAAAAAATAAATCAATAATTATTTTTTTGCATACAACAATAATAACCAAATACAACTAACGAAAAATAATTAATACTTACTTAAATATATTTTTATGTAACAATTCAAAATAACTATTATTCATAAATAACAAAATAAATTTATTATCATAAAAAGTGAATAAAAAATAAATTATCTTACTTATTTCTTTTAAAAATAAATTTTGCTGGAATGTGATTTGGACCAGACTCATGCCACTAGACCAGTCCAGTGTGGACGCCTAACAATATATTCTCCATCCTATGTATGCTTTCAGTGTCAACTACTTTTTAAAGAACATAATTTTTCAAATTTAAAAAAATTCAACCCGACACGACCCTCATGGAGATGGGTTGGGTCAAATCGGAGCTTAAAACTTAAACCGGATTTAGGCTTCTCGCCCGGTCAAATCGGGCCGGGCTTAGGTCTAAAACAGGAGCTCTTTTCAGCCTAAGTGGGCTTCAACCGGCCCAAGGCTCATCCGGGTCCAGGCCCTGGTCCGGGCTCTGGTCTACGGATGACGTGGTGGACACGGTCTATGCATAACTTCCCTTTTCCAACAAATAGCAATTTTCCGCACGCCCTCTCTAAAAACACCCGACTCGTCTCCTCACTTCCCCCGCTCCGTCGCCGAGCTCTCTCTCTCTCTCTAAATGTTTCTGCTACGCATCACGGAACCGTGCCCCAACCGTACCCTCTCCGCCATTGGCGGTGTCGAATAAGCTAAGAATCGAAGAGGAAGAAGAAGAAGAATAGTCGGAGAAGAAGAGTGGGAGAAGAGGAGGAAGGAGATGATGCTTCCGGTGGTGAAGCTGGGGACGCTGGCGCTGAAGACGCTGGCCAAGCCCATCGCCAATCGCCTCAAGAAGGAGGCCGGGATCCACCCCAAGTTCCGCCAATTCATTATCAACATCGCCCAGGTCGATTGGATCCTTCGTTTTCTCGATTTGTGTTTTTATTTGTTATCATTTTGACCCGAATTAGGTCTTATTCTTTGCTCATATTTGGTTTTGGGACTGCGATTTGTGGTTGTTTGTGATATTTGGATCGTTGAGAGCTCGAACGTACAGAAGTTTGATAGGAATGCGGAATCTATGATCCTTACATTGCGATGCGGCAATAAATCTAGTGTAATGAGAGTGTGAACATTAATCCCGCCTATATTTGACCATATTTTAGGAGAAACTGTTTTCAAGGGATTGAGCTCACGGCTAGGGGTTTGTGATTGATGGTCGAACTAATGTTTTTTTTTTTTGCTTTCATAAACTTGATTTATGGCCGAGTTGCGCTTAGGTCAATCCTGACGCCACCTTAGCTGTAAAGAGGGTGAGGGTATGAGTTCGAATCCCGGTGGGAGACTTAGATTCGGGTTTTGAGACTAACCTCTCGATTCTCGACGAAAAAAAAAAAAAGAAAAAAGAAATACATTTATATATGCTAAGGACATAACTTGTTCATCAGATTCATAATCTGGTAATGCTTTTGTTGAGCAATGCTTCTTCTTTTTCCTTGAAGCATGCATTTGTTCACCATTTTTGTTTTGCGCGTCTAACTTGTATTCTGTTGTGAAGGTTTCTTTCATGTCTAATTCGTAATGCATTATCAAGGTTTTGTTCCTTTGTTTCTTATTAACAAGTCAATTTCATATTTCCTTGAAGCAATTTTTGCATCATTTTTTGTTGGAAGTAGTGCTTCTAATAGAGAAACTTTATTTTATGCAGGCCAACCACCGCATCTCTACACATATCCAAAGACGGATTTACGGTCATTCAACTAATGTTGAAATCCGGCCTCTCAATGAGGAAAAAGCTGTTCAAGCTGCTACAGATCTTATTGGGGAACTCTTCATCTTTTCGGTTTTTACTGACCTAAACTACTTATTTTTTGCATTATGATTCTTTGCATGCTTATGATGCCATGGCATGATGTAAGTCATACGGCAACATAGGACATATTCTATTATACACGGGTGCTTAAAAACCTGGAAATATATTGATCTCTGTAGGAAGCTATTTTTCATTTTGTGGTGTTTTGCATTAACATGCCAAGGAAGCTGCTGGCTAATCTATTTGACATTAGCAATTCTTTGCTAGTTCAAGCCAAAATTGTCCATTTAGTGTATCCTCTTTTTTGCCTGTGTGGTATAGTAGGTGGCTGGAGCTGCTTTGATCTTTGAAGTGCAAAGAAGTGCAAGGTCGGAGGCTAGAAAGGAGGAAGCTCGCAGACAGGAAATTGAGGTAATAGTTTTAGAGTTACCCTCATGCTAAGTTGTTGCATGCTGTCTTAGATGAATTTCCTGATTGTCTTATCAATGCTGTTATTTTTGGTGTAGTTTAATTAGATGCAACCTTGTATATCCCTGGAAATATTACAAGCCTACTCATGCAAGCCTTCTACTCTGAAACCTTTGAACCATCTCGGTCATACATTCATCATCGTAGAAAATCATTCTCGTGTGATTGTGAGTAAAATATTGATGTCCAAGATTTTCTTATAGTTAAAAATGTCTTGATGACTGATCAAGGCTAAAAAATATAATTACCTTCTAAATATTGTGAACTTTTGCAACTATCTGTTACTAAATGTGAAAATTTTATCTATCAAAACTGATCATCGTAGCCTTCATTCTAGGTTTAAAGTGGTTTCTAAATAGGTCAAAATATTTCTAACTAAAGTTCGGTTAATTTTCATTGTTCCGGCAGTTGAAATTTGTCTGTTTTGAGGTTATTTGATCATTAGGTAGCTGATTTTGAAAAATCATTAAGCTAGGTTCTTAGAAACTTCAAATGCTTTAGATTATATTTGATGGTGTGAATTGTCAATTCGGGATGCCGAGTCATCTAAATAATATGATTTCATAAAAGCAAGTACATGCAATATGATTATATTAGCTGTTAATCCTGTGCCTGGTGTGAATTGAATTTGATCTATAGTTGCATGAGGGATCAGATTTATTGTCATATATTGGATTTGGTTAATAGTTTTAGACGCTAGATATGGAAGATTAATGTCTTAATTAAGGAGGGGTATGATATTTGAATAAATCGTCCATTTCAAAACGTTATACTGGAAAAAATATTATATACATAGTATAATGATGGCAAAATCTCAGATATACCTTCTCTTCATCCCAGCTTTACCTATATTATGTAGGTTCAAACAATCAACAGGTCTAGCTTGTAGAGGTAATTGAACTTTGTGAATAGAAGTTTTAATGAGCTGGGTGATGATCTCTCCCTAGGGCCAATTTTGACGCAGGATTGTTTTTTCGTTGTATTGTGATTTCATTGTGCTCTTAACTAAAAAAATGTTCCTTCATCTTTTGAAGGCAATGAAACAAAGAGAGGAGGAACTAGCGAAAGAACTGGAGAATCTGAAACAGAAGCTGGTTGAGATTGAACAACACGCGAAGGGGCGAGGCCTTTCGGGAATTCTGCATTTCAAGACCGTCAATGGGCAAGAAAGCAGCAAATCGGCAACGCCTGCTTGATGTATCTTTTCTCGGTGAGCCATTTCCAATTTGTCACCACACATAACTGGGTTCACTTATAGCTATCATGTTATTTTACGTTCTTCAGCATGTGCTGAACTTGTCTCTCACCCAATTCTCGACACCACATGTAGAAGAGTCCTTTTTTCATTCTTATGTGCTGTCATATATTTTTTTCTGATTGAGCCTGCAATATAAGGGGTGAATCTTGTGCTTTTTGACCTTTTCTTGTTAATTGTGGTCTTACAGTTAGAAACCGGATATCCTCGTTAACTTGTTTTGGTTTTCAAATGTTTATTAGTCGCTTTAATGGTGATTGATGATAAGGAAACTAGATTAGTTCTTATGGATGTCTAACATCAGAAACTGATAGATTCTTTTGTCTTCTGAGAAAATAAATGTGTTCTTTTGCTCGTCAAATACTCAAGAGACTATTTGTGCGTTGATATAGGGAAAAGCACATGGACCTGATGGTTTATCTACATGTTTTTTTTTTTTTTTTTTTTTTTTTTTTTTTTTTTTTTCTGAGAATTTTGTTGTAACTTCGTCACGGCCATCCAAAGCCCAACCTCAACCTCCTAAAGACATATTCGGCTTAGATTTGGGCTTGGCTTAGCCCGATCCAAACCCGTCCCTGGTCCACCCTAGAATCTGATACACCATTGTGACTCACGACACGGCATTGTGACCCACGGCATGGACCCGAATATATAGAACAAATAAGGTTGGAATCTGATTCCTTTACCTTCTACCTTTTGATGAGGAAACTTTTTGGTCGTCTTAGGTGGAGTTCCACCTAAAAATTTCGGTGTTCTGGATTAGCAAACTCATGAACTTGTCTTCCTTTGCTTGGATCGAAGGTAGGGCGTGATCATCTTCACAAAATAAGAAATCCCACCATCATCCTATCGACCTACCTTTTTTTTGTTCAAATTCTCTTTAGGCCTAGTTAGGAATTTGAGTTTTCAAACACCTCCGATGTAGAAGAGAAGTGCTCTTATTATTATATGGACACATCATCTATGAACGAACAACATGTGGTGGCTAATTAGCTGGTAGATCATCTGTGAAAGATGTGTTGAGATGGAATCATGGAACTTTATGCTTTTCTTTCATCACTCTCTCATGTCCCTTTTTTTTCTTTTCCTTTTTTCGGCGGTTACTTATTGTATTTTGGTATGTGTGTTATCCATTGACTTATTAAACAAAGATGACTAACAAAGTTACTTACCAATTCTTAAAAGATTGCCATAGGAAACTCTTTTTTTTCTTCTTTTTTTTTTATCTCCATTTTGAGATAAAAGGAAATTCCTATGGGTGGGATGGTACTCTGGATGGTTCTCTTACATTTGAAAGTTATTCGATAACATCAACAAAAGGTAAAAAGTACCTTTAAATTTTTAACCATTTGCCATTGACTAACTATTCCATGAGACACAAAAATGAATGCTCTAAATTGAAAGCTTCTGTAAAAAAATGCTCTTATTTGAAAAAGTTGTTCATAAATTTTCCTACTGCATTTTTCAAAAGTGACTTTATTGAGTAGCTGTACGCATATAACGTGGACCCGGGTCAACCAAGTGCTTATAGTTGGTTTTTATGCTCATATAATTTTGTTGGTTTTTAATTTTTCTTCGTAGTTTAACAATGACTTGGTTTGTACAAATTTTAAGAAATTTACTGTGGCAGTTTTGTTGATCCTACTTTGCACCTATGAGAACATAAACTTATTTTTTTATCTTGCTACAAAATATATTATATTTTTCAAATCTGTGGCTTCTGATGCTTTGCTCGCTTATGTACCGTTAGTTTGATCGTCTTATCATGGAAACTGTCCTACTATTTGTACTATTTTTTTCTCGGAATAAAATCGAATAATTTTATGGGGACACTTTTAGAATGAGACAATCAAATTGATTGTCCTTGCTCGGTGGACGGTTAATTTGATAGTCGCACCACCCTAGGGACAGTTGCAGTTAATCTCTTTCTGAAAATTGATGTCTCCTTATAAAAAAATTAGTACAAAATAAATTTAAATTTTTTAGAACTTAAAGTTGTAAGTTTTACACCTTAGTGCTCAAATTTTTTTTTTCTTTTAAAAAAATCATGGTGAGACTATTAAATTCAACTTTTCTATTTTGTTAAAAGTTGTGCGTCTCATTTTTCTTAGATTATATTTTACATCTTATTCATTCAATATTTTTTACTTTTTATTCGTTTGAAAATTCAAAAAAAAAAAAAAAAAAAAAAGTGAATTTTAGAATGCATAAAGTGTGAGATTTTTATTTACATGTAAGTCCGTATTGGAGGTAGTATTTATTTTGCCTGATGATGGTACAGTATTTTTTTTTATTTTTTTTTATTGTAGTTTAAAATTTTGCATTTAATTATATTTAATTAGTTTATAATTATATTTTTTTATGTTGTCAGAATATCACGCTTTTGCAAGGAAGTAGAGGGAGAGATAGAAAGCGGAGAGACCATAGCACTCAAATACTCAACTCCACCACCCTCCCCTCTCTCTCTCTCTCTCTCTCTCAGATTCCCTCCCACGACTCTCCTCCTCCTCCTCCTCCTCCTCGTCGTCTTCTCGTCTCCTCGTCACCAACCCCGATCGCGAGCTCCAGCGGAGAAATTCCCATGAGGAAGGGGCCGAAGAGCGGCGGTGGCGGGGGCCGGGCGGCGGCGTCGCACCGGGCGATGAGGGAGCGGGCGAAGGGCCGCGTCGACGAGCTCCAGGAGATCCTCGCTGCGCTCCAATCCGCGCGCCGGGAGGGCCGACCCGCCGACGCCGCCGCCCTTGAGGAGCGAGTCCACTGCCTCCTCCGCCACTGGCGCGCCGAGCTCGACGGGCCTTCCCCCGCCCCCTCCTCCTCCCTCCTCGTAAACCCTCCCCCTCTCCCTCTCTCTCATATCTAACTCCCTCGTTAGTGTTTAGTGTTGTGATCTATGGTGGGTTGTTGTTGTTGTTGACTTGTTGTTGTTGTTGTTGATGGTGGTGGTGGTGGTGGTGGTGGTGTAGGGGAACAGCGGTGGATCGTCGGACCTCTCGTCGTACATACGGCGGATGCTGCAGCTGAACGAGGAGGAGGACGATGCGACGAGCAAGTTGGATGAGCTGCCGCGTGCGGCCGCTGCTGGGAATATGAAGACGGAGCCGATGGAGGTGGCGGCAGGGGAGGCGGATGGCGGAGGGGGTGCTTCTCTTCTCGAGGTGAGCTCGATTCTGGGGATTTCGTATAGCATCTGTAACTGGTGTTTCATTACTGTGTGTATGTAGGCTTGGTTTATTTATGAGGACTGGTTGTGCTTAAGTTGCATTATTATTCATGATATTTTCCGTAGAGTTTGATGTGAGATCATGTAGAATGCTCCTCATCAATTGGGGAAATAGTTACACTTGTCGGCGTAACTTATGAAACTCTTAGTTGCGCTACTCGGAAGCGTTTAATCTTCAGTATTGTGCCAAAAATCATGGCAATTTCGCAAGGACTGGAAGTGTAGTATACAAAAAAGTACTAGTACTACCTTAATCAAGGACATTATGTTAAGATATTATCTAACCATTTATGGCTGTCGACAAAAGAAATTGGCATTACTTCTCATGCTTCATGGTGGATTGGAGTGAGTAAAATAAAGCATTTTCTTGCAGATGTCTTGAAATTTTTGGTAAATATAAAGTATTCTTACCATATAAGAGTTGACATTTCTTGATATTTTTGTGAGGTAACATGCTTACCTGTTAATTCTTTGCATTTTTTTCTCTCTTTAATTCTTTTTTCCTCCCAACAAGATAATGTAGGCAAGTTCTATCTTTTCTTCTTTTTTCTTTTTTTTTTGAGGGGAAGTTCTATCTTTTCTTAGAACAACATAAATGATGATTTTCCTAACAAAAGAATTGCTCGGTGAATATATGTGATTCAAGCCATGAAAAATTCCTGATTTACTGAAAATTTCTAACCCTTCATGCAGGAATACTTGCTAACTCATGGGTTTTCAGAGAATGGACTTTTTGGGGTTGATGAATACAAGAACACTCTCTCAGTGGGCATGCAGCATGCTTTTCTTAGCTGTGCGGAAGGAGCTACTGCTACCGCTACTAATTTTGACTCTTACCGCTTTAATCTACACCAACAAATACCTCACAATGGTCATCTTAATTTTGACTCTGAATTAATTTCTGCAATCTGTCCTCCACCTTCTGCTTTCTTGAGGCCAAAATGCGCATTGTGGGATTGCCCTAGGCCTGCTCAAGGGTTAGAATGGTACCAAGACTATTGCAGCAGCTTTCATGCCACTCTAGCGGTAAATGAAGGGCCACTGGGAATGTCCCCCGTCCTGCGGCCCGGTGGTATTGATTTGAAGGAGGGTCCGCTTTTTGCCGCACTCGCTGCAAAGACTCTTGGAAAGAATGTTGGTATCCCAGAATGTGAGGGGGCCGCAACCACAAAGTCACCGTGGAATGCTCCAGGTATTTGTTCTTAGAGTACATTATATATATATATATATATATATATATATATATATATATATATATATATATATATATATATATATATATATATATGTGCGCGCGCGCGCGCGCGCTTCAAGATCTTTGATTTGCTAATATACCCTTGTATATTTAGAATTTTCACATATACCTATTGAATGTGCTTCTTCTTATAGTTGGTTTTGTTTTAGATGTTCCAAAGAAGCACATTTTTGTTACTACAGGGGTATATATGTATCACTTGTTTATATTCATCTCTACTGTAATGCCACATTTTTGTTAGTGTTTGTTTGGCCCGCCATCGTAAAGAGTGTGTCGACACTAAGAAGCAACATTTACACATTTCGCAAACAAAGCTTGGAGCTTTCTTTGTGCCAAAGAGCCTAAAATGTGCTTCCAGTTCTTAGAAACAGGAGCTCAAACCTGAAGTTTCTGCTTCTTCTGTTGCTGGCATTTAAGTGAAAAGGCTGTTGGTGTATGTTTGAACAGTTCTACTCAAACAACATTTCAAGTTGTAGGAAGTCCAAACAAGCCCATTTATAACTTATTCTATTTTGTTATATGTGGTTTGAACCATTATTTAAGTAATAATGTGATTATTATGGTTTCTCATTCTCTTGCAGAGCTCTTTGATCTCTTAGTTTTGACCGGTGAATCTCTCAGGGAGTGGCTCTTCTTCGATAAGCCTCGAAGAGCATTCGAGAGTGGAAACCGCAAGCAAAGATCACTGCCTGATTATAGTGGGCGGGGCTGGCATGAATCAAGGAAGCAAGTAATGAAGGAATTTGGAGGATTGAAGAGGTCCTACTACATGGACCCTCAACCACTAATCCATTATGAGTGGCATCTTTATGAATATGAGATTAACAACTGCGATGCATGTGCCTTGTATAGACTTGAGCTGAAGCTCATTGATCCAAAAAAAGTCACCAAAGGGAAAATAAAGAGTGATTCCTTAATCGATCTCCAGCAGCAAATGGGAAGGCTTAATGCCATGAATCTTCCAGAAAATAAGAGGTCTGTGAAGGTTAGGGTGAAAGTGAGTCAGAGGGAGTCTGATGAACTTAGTTATTCGGTTTCTGATTTAATCGGTCAGAAAGAGAATTCTCTGAAGATATGTTCAGAATTGGATCAGAAAGTTCCAATCAATGAAAACCCTAATCATGGGCCGGATAACCCATATGCATATTCAGTTGCTAACCTAAATGCATTCTATGGAACATAAGCTATTGCACTTTGTTGGCAAGAGGAAATGTTTCAGCTAATAAGTTGAGTCCTCACTCTTGGGACAATTACTATAGTTGCTGTCCCGGTCTCGTCATTTACTTCTATTGGGATTCTGTATCTATCAACAGAAAAGAAAAATAATAATTGTGCATCTTCATCTATATTGGTATACATAGCGAGTTTGTTGCGGAAGCTTGAAATGGTTGAATTCGCAGGATGCTGTGCTTATGAAATTCGTGAAGGCGAAGAAGTCCTGCTTTTGTGGCATCAGCGTCTCCTATTGTTATTTATAGCTTGGATCAATGTACAGTGGGCAACTTCTAGGGGTACAGAAAGGTCTTTTATAGACACACCAACTGACTCTTACTATTGCAATTTAGCAAACGGCGGTATTGGCTAATATAATCGTAAATAAGCTCTGTCGATATATTAAGCTGGATGCATATGCATTCTATAACTTGTTTCGGACTGCGTGTATACATTGGCTGTGTGTGAGAAATACGACGTTGCATTGTTTCTGTTCATAAATATAAATATACTGAAACTCTCATTTACATTTGTGTAAGTGAACTTCTCCTAGTCCTATCTGATGTAGTTTGCCTTTGGAGGAGCTGGCCGGCCTTTAACTGTTGCATCTGGCAGAAAATTTAGGTATAGTAGTTTTCCTTTCCTGGTTTGCGGTTGATCTGTCTGAGGGTAACTGTTTTTATTTTTAGTATCTGCTTGTTATATTTGCTTCTCAGTGCATTCCATATTCTGAGTGTTGGTTGATTAGTATGTTTTGTGGGTTCTTTGGTTTCTAAAATTGCTTCTCGAATATGAGATATGAGAATGAGAATGGTATATTTGGTAAATAAAAGGAATGAAGGTTTTTTACTGTGATAGCAAGCTTGTATGTAATTCGTAGCCCTCAATACTATGGTGGTGGGGTGTTTAATATTTGCTGCCGTGTTTGTACTTTGTATTGCCATATATACTAGTGTCAAACATTGTGTGGTGCAGTGGTACTTGGGTTACATCGCTTAATCCGTCTCCTCATCCTTCTCCTTTTCCATCTCCTTTCCTTTCCTCTTCGCTCTCCTCTACTTCACTTTTTCTTCTGCACCATTCTCTTTTTATCTCCTCTATCATCTTTCCTTTTATTAGTATATATATGAGTTTTGAAGCTTCATACCCACTGCTCTTTTACAGCATCTGTGGGAGATCTTGTTTTTATGAACTTCGTGGTTGGAAATACCATATTATCCAGCATTTTCCTATTATCCACTGGGCCACTGCTATATTTTACAAGTTTTCCATTGTGTGAGGATCAAAAGAAAATTGTAGGATAGGTTTCTTTTTCCATTTTTTATTTTAGAATATAATCGGACTAAAATGGTGCGTCTGATCCACGTCCGCGGGACCCAGCGACCGGACCGGCTGCCGGTTCAATTTCAACTTCCGGTCTGGGATGCCTTTACAAAATGAACCCGTCCGAACTCGCTCACCCGCCGTCCCCACATTTCCCGATGCCACCCTCCTCTTCCCCACTCCTCCTCAGCTCCCGCACTCCCGCTCTCCTTCTTCTTCCCCGACCCTTCCTCTTCTCCCTCCCCACCTCCTCTACTCTCTACCTCCAAACCACACTCTCCCATCCTCTCCTCTCCCCCCGCCGCCACCGCCGCCGCCGCCGTTCCTGCTCCGCCGTCGCCGCCGACGACCAGGAGCTCCTCCGAGCCCTCGTCGGAGCGTCCGACGCCTCCGGCGACGAGAGGCGCGGCCACCTCCCCGCCCTCCGATCCTACGAGGGCGACCTCGCCTCCTTAACCGTAACCGGCGCCGTCGCCCACGACCAGGCCCTCACTGCCGCCTCCGCCGACGGCGGCGCAGCCGCCGACGAGCACCTCTCCTCCGGCGCCGCCGCCATGGTCGTCGAGACCGTGTTCCCCGGGAGCCCCGACGAGCGCAGCACGGTCGCCACTCGGTTGGTCAGTCCCGCACCCGCACCCGATCCCCTTTCCTCTTCCAATTTAGGGTTTTGCTTCGATCGTGTCTATGGTTTTAGGGTTTAGGGTTTTGTTTTGATCGTGTTTCGAACGTAATTAGGGTTCTTTCGCAGTTCTTACCAGCAAAAAAGGTGAGGGAGAAGGCCAAGAAGCTACGGAGAACTCTCCTTGCGGATATCGTGCCGGGGAGTTCCACTAATCCGATGTCAAAGAACATCCTCGCTATGACCTTCCGGCAAGTCGTTGTGGAGCAGCTTTGGAGCTTCCGGCTTTCGATCTTCTCACCGGGAACAGAGAGGGACATGGAAGATCTCACTAAACCTCGAGAGGTCTTAATGTAACTTCTAGAGCTCAATATTATTGGAAAGAGTTGCATTAATGTACTGATCACCTTGTTCGACAGGTGATAACGGATTTTGTCCTGAGCTCTTCAGATGAAAGGATTCTTTCTGCACTAGCCGAAGCTGTTTGTTCTTGTGCCATTGAGAGTAATGAGAAAAACTACCTTGGAAGTGTGGGTGGTTTGTCGTCGAATAATATGTTCGGTTGGCTTCAGAAACCGCAGAGGAACTGCTCTCTTGATTCTTCTGTTTGCGTATATAGGATTCCTGAGGGTGAAGTAGTGAAGAGTGCGATGAAACAATCGGAGAGATTTAATCTGGTGAAGGGAGATTCTCCGTGCGGGGAGCGGAAATTGAAGCACCGTTGGTGGCCGCCACCTTACTACAAGAGGTTGGAGAAAATGGGGGGTTCCGGATTTGTTGCTTGGACAAATGAGTTTATTCCTGCTTACAGGCTACAAATTGATGCCAATGGATTTAAGGACATGAAGCTTGAAGGTTGGCAGGAATTGACTCAGAATAGGTGGGAAGCTCTTTTAACCCACTCCCAAATGGTATACTTAATTCTTCCTTCCGTATTTACAAAGAACTTTTTGAATCATTTCCTAAATCACGAACATGCTCTATTAGTTTATCTCTACAAATTGATTACTTGATTTGCTTTTCATACTAGAGAAATCATCAGTTCTGTGCTTTCCATAAATGTTTTATTGGACAAATAGTGAGGACCTTGCTAGAGATCCTTGATTGTTATGTTCTTTCCTTGAATAGTTCGAGAAGGTTTATTTTTCTTGCATGCTCTGATTATTGGATATTATTACATTGCAGATGGAATTGGGAAACATTCTTGACATGTATTATGAAGATCAGTTCACGCTACCAGAGAAACAACTTTCATGTGGCTTGATTTCAGATCCATCAAATATTGCAAAGAAAAATGTTAGTCACACTTTATCTATTTTAAGAGCTCATTTTGTTTCATGTGCTGTTCTGAACAAACTTAGACTACCATAAGTGGGAGAGATTTACCTATATGCTCCTGAAAAATTACCTACTTACATATATAGATATATCCATGCAAAAGCTGGATTTTCGTAAATGTCCTTAGAAAACTCGATTTCTCATTCATGTACCCTTGTAATAGGAAAATGCGTTAAAAAGCTTTTCTAATTCAAGACCAACTTCTCTCATCAGTTGATCCGAAATTAAGTTGAAGGGTATTTTTGAAAGAAACTGTATGGCAATGTTGATGTCTACAATAGTTAGGCTTTGGGCCAGTGGATGTCTACAGTATCACATTGTTAACAAGAGATTAACACGACTTAACTAAAACAGTCTTCAAAAACCAACTTCTGGCTACTTTCTCCATTGTTTGCCCTGTATCATCATCTAGTTGCCCATCATAGTTATTTCATTTCTTACGCTTTCATATTTCATAGGAAGTTATGTTTCTTTCTGCAGAGCTCCTTGAAAACTTTGTTTCCTGCAGTTGCTGTTGGATGCGTTGCTGTTTTTGTCGGTATTGCTGCCCAATTATATTGGCCGCATTTCCTCAGGGTCAAAAAAGCTTCAGAAGGAAGTAATTATATTTTACCATCTGAAGCTTATTGTTGTGATCTCCAATCTTTTGATGCAGCTGAGGTATGTTACTTGATTCAAGTAATAATCAGTCTGGAAATTTGTCTAGCAAAAGTTCTATCCATAGCTCATTTTTGCTTATTGTGTTTTGCATATTGAAATTTTATCAGAGACTAATTTCAATGCAGTAACTTAATTGTAGAAACATTATTACTTGAATAAAAAAGTTCTTTTCTGGATAACTTATTGTTAACGAAAGACAAGAATGTGCTTGACAGTTTACTTTCTTTGATTAACAGTTGGAAGCTTCCTGCATATATGTTGTGAAGACGATAAAAGATGCGCTTGGTCGGCCTGGTGATATTATGTTTGATGCAAATATTGGTGCCTGGATTGGAATGCTTCCTAGCTACTTTAGGAGCTTAGATCTTGATTCTAGGGGAGAAAATCGAGCTCACGTGGAGTTACCTAATCTCATATCTTCTCATTCGGGGACAAACAAATTGGAAGCACCCGATAGTACGTCTTCTCATTCAGAAATAAATAGTTTAGATGCTCAGGCAATTGGACAAGATATTGCTAGCTTTCAGGTACCTTTGGCCACTTGTTTTCTTTAATCTGCACTTGTCCTTTTCTACCTGAATTACATAGTTTAGTGCATGTTTGGCACTTCTTATCCCCCCGCCCCCACCCCCTTCCAAATTTTTGGTGATTTAAGGCACTTAGGGATGGCTTTACTAGATTTTGCATGTAGATTCTTTCCAAGCTCTAAATTCGTGGGTTTTATTTGGCGAGGAAAAAAATGAAGATGTAGCAGATACTTGCTTTATTTCTTTGTTTTCATAAAAGAAAGATGAGATTTTCCAAATTTGCTAAGAATAACAGGGTTAGATCAATCTATTGCTAGGCACACCTTTTATCGCAGAGAACCTGATGGGAGAAAAAGACGAAAACAATGCGAAGCGTGCTGTCCACATGTGTTTGTTTTTGTTGAAAATATTGGCCATTGATGCATGTCATCTTTACTTCTCCTTTTTCTGTTTGCTGTCTTAAGTATTTCATGTACTTCATCCAGGTGGTCTTGTCAGGAGATGGTAAGATTGTTGGTTTTCAGCCGACAAGCCGTGTAGCTGTCAATCAATGGGCATCCAACCCCCTAGCTGAGATCTTGTATAGGGGACGGAAGCTTTCCCCTGGTATGTCCAAAGTTTGTTACTTCAGCTTTATCTCCGGTTAGCATGGAAAACTTTCTAATAATTTGAACCTGTAACTTTTTACAGGTATCTTAGAGCCAAATCTCCATATTACGTGCCCAAGTAAAGTGGTTTTAATTGAACTGTTGGTGTCAGCAAATACTGAATCCCCTTTTGCATTGGCAAGGCCGATTCATCAACCACACTAAGTGAGATTAAGCTTGTCCCTTTTGAATAATTAACTAAACTAGCTAATTGCATTAAAAAAAAAAAAGAGAAAAAAATCTTTTCTTCCCTTATAACATCCTCTTTTCCCTCATTAGCAGCTACATCATCTGCATATTTTGCAGGTGGGATAGTTGATTTATCTGATATTCTAATAGAAATCAGCAGGCTCCGCTGTTCAGAAGGAAATGCTTGTGGTTCACATGCACAACCCAACTTGTACATAAAAAGGATATGAGGTTTACTACTTTCCAAAGGGTTTTCTGAAGGGTAGAACTGCATAGCGATCTATACAACAGTCGAGATGGGGAAGATGGATAAACCACTAATTGCTTGAACTAATGCATCGTAACATTGATCATTTCGGTAGATCTTATTCCTTCCGAAAAGTAGGATCATTCTTCTGGTCTGTTGTGTGTGTTGTCGGAAAACTGAGTATGCTACCTGAGCAGTTGGGGAGAGGCCAAAATCAGTTGCTGTGCCATTTTTTGTTTCCGACACAAACAGTTTTCAGTTTGCGAAAGTGATTCAAATTCCGAGTTGTCGATCTTTGTTCATCATATGGCATTTAGGTTTTTGATCCGGCCATATAATCTTTATTTCCCAATGTAATTTTGTTATGCACGGTTGGTTTTACTTGTTTTGTATGTTCAGTGCTAAATTCGGGGATTTGGCTTTAAGGTATTCAATGATCTTAAGTTGATACGAGTGTTGAGCATGCTTGTTTTAATTTTTCTATATTTTTTTTCTTTTTCCTCATGCCATCTCATTTAACGATATTCATTTTGTCAATATTAGGTTGGAAAAGGCTTTGATTATTGTTTCCTGGTTATAAATTGTGTAATAAAGGATTTAGTCAAAACTTACAAGAACGTAATACTTTTTGTCATTTTATCTTCTCTCTATTATTATTTATTTTTTTCTTTATGACTACTCTCACGTAGATGACATTTACCCTGCGGTCGACAGTATATTGGCCATCAGTTAGCTACTCTAGATAAAAGTCTCTTGCATTTTTTTTGGTCTTGCACATTAAACATTAGGTATTTGTGTAAGTAGGTTCTACAGTTCTTGGAAATTTCTACTGGGAGCCCGAACAACTTAGCCGCAGAGGGTGAAGGATCATCAACATTATTCACTTTTTACATAAGCTTGCAGTTAATTATGTGAAGGCATTGTTAACTTTCCCTTTTTCAATTTATTTGGTACATGCAAATAAAGTATACACCATTTGCTTTGTATAGCTGAGCGGCTGCGGACCATTTATAATTCGCTGTTCGGAGAAGACAACGTGTTTGCGTCGACCCAGTCGAATGCGATCGGGCTCAAGAAAGCATCGGGTATTCCGAATGAACTAACAATGGCGAGAGCGTGGGGCCTTATTTCGCCACACAGTGCCATGACTTCTTTCCTCACGGCAGCAGCGTTGCCGATCGACAAGTATCCGTACCGGAGAAACGACGCCCCTTCTTCCATGCATATCAACGAGTACATCGACCTCATCGAACCTAACACATCCTGTAAAATCACATTTATCATATGGATTTTGTGTGGCTAGAGAATCTACGAAATTGCTATTGGAGTGGAGTTGAGAAGCTGTTCTGGAAACAGCGCCAAAAAGATACGGAGTTGATAAATAAGTTTTTACCTTCGAGGGACCTGGGGGCAGCGCCATCTCAGCCTCCAAAATTGTTTGCAATATTATGCGTTCCGTAAATGCTCTAGCTAAATCTTCGGCAAGTGGATAACTCTGATATGGATGGATTGCAAATACCGAAAATGTAAACACATACTGCTTAAACAATTATACTAAGAGAACACAAGCAAGCGAGCGTAAAAGTTTAACCAGCAATGTTGCTCTCTCTTTGCTCTCTCCCTTGGCTTGATACTGTGACACTTCGTCGGCATAGCGCTTCAGCAAATCCCTCTCACGCAAGTAGAATATATCAGTCTGAAATAAAGAAAGAAAAAGGAGAGTGAAATGCTTGATAATTGCCTCTCATGAAGCACAAAACAGTTTAATTTTAAGAAAAAGGGATCGTCAAATTACCTGGATCTTGAAGCTCCTCAAGACAGAGCTTGTTAGATTCTCAGGAATATCAGGACAAGGTTCATTTATGTGCTCCAATCCCAGTCCTCTAAGAGGTATCTTCCTTTTCTGAGCGACTAGGTATTCCCCAAGAAGGGCTTTACTAACCTGATTTGATGAGCCTAAATTATTAAGACTATGCTTTTGGATAAAGGAAAAAAATATGATTCAATTGAAACCTAGAAATACTAGAGTACCTGCTGCATTAACACATTATTATCGCCCTCGAAAGTGGACTGCACATCATATTCACTTTTAAGAATCCCTAATCGATTTTCTGTCTTCAAGCCTTGTCCGCCGCAGGCTTCGCGACACTCCTGATGCAAAAAAAATCTCAAAGTTGGAAATAATGATCCAAGGCATTGTTATGGCTTGGGAAAAACTATAACAGAGAATACTTCTTTTTGTCCCTGGGTTATCCAGCTATCCAAGACGATGATCGCAGGGACAAGTGGGCATTATCACGACCTAACTCGGAAGCAATAACAATTCGTTGGGTTTAAACCACCGGCCCAAAATGCTTACAGTTCTTTTCCATCCGATATGAGACTATTAGGAAGTTACAGACTTCATGTTTATATCCTGACGTCCTCTTTAGGTCCAAGCCAGTCCAAATCACAGACATAAATCAGAATTACCAGACGATATGAGATTCTAGAGGTTGCTCCCACCAAACCCATGGTGTAGCACTTTGTCTCACATACCGCTTAGCTCTCACACTTCCGACTGGTATTCGTCTCTGATACCAATTATCATGACCTGATCCGCAGGCAATAATAACTCGTTGGACTCAAACCATCAGCCCAAAATGCTTAAGCCCAATTATTATTACTAGGGTCCATAGTGATATTGGGCTATATGTGTGATTGGACTGACGAGAATGTCAGGTGGTTTGGGTCCAACGAGTTATTATTACTAGCAGATCGGGTCGTGGTAATATTTCCAATCATAACTTTTTTCTCATCCGATATAGAATTATTAGGGCGTTACAAACTCTCCCCTGTTTAGATCCTGACGTTCTCATCAAAATTGCTAGACTATGTGAGATTTTAGAGATGGCTCCTACAAGTTCAAGAAGTGGCTCCCACCAAACCTATGGTATAGCATTTTGTCCTATATAGCACTTAGCTCTTACACTTTCGGCTGTTATTCGTCTCCGATACCAATTATTACCACCCGACCAGCTAGCAATAATAACTCATTGTAATGATAATTCGTTGGGCTCAAATCATCAGCCCAAAATGCTTAAGCCTAGTTATTTTGACTAACATGTGTGCCCCATATATTCTCAATCAGAATTTCTTTTCCATTCAATATAAGACTATTGGGACGTTACAGGCATAAAGTGAGGGACAACAATATATCAAAGGGGAGGTGGAATAGTTGTTTCTCAAGTTATCTAGAATAAGCTGGTTGGGGCAGAACAACAATTTTTTACCACATTTTCACTGCTTTTGGCAGAATAAAAATATGTGCAACTAAAAAGTAAAGAAGAAATGGATAAGATATGCAAGACCTGCAGAGTGCTCATATTTT
The DNA here is from genome assembly GCA_029168755.2 of Tillandsia fasciculata. Lineage (NCBI taxonomy): Eukaryota > Viridiplantae > Streptophyta > Magnoliopsida > Poales > Bromeliaceae > Tillandsia > Tillandsia fasciculata. The sequence continues at coordinate 22,960,782 of CM054939.1, read as the reverse complement.
GCCAGGTTAGTACGGCTTTGAGAGCACTAGAATAAATGTGTATTGCTTTGTTTGCTTCTGGGGTCCTTTTCAAATACATTTTCTTCAAATAGTTGGCTGCAAAACTCATTGCACATCTGCAAGTAGTAGAAGAAATATATAATCAAAATAAGAAGTATCTCCTTTCCAAACTCCCGAACATTAACCCTAAAGAAGTATATAATCAAAATAAGACATGTACTGAAGCACAAAATACTAAAAGTTTCTAAATGGGATACTAACGCCTTCGCTAGTAGTGGCACGAGACGCCGTTGATGACTTGGATAGTCAAGCAACAAAACTTCTGGACCATTTGGTGAGATTGCGAAAGCCCGTCTTGTCAAAGCATACCGCACAGCAATCGCTAGACCTATCTGAAAGCAACACCACATATTTGAGTTAGCTATCCATAAAGGATCACAGTACCACAGTAACCAAATTCCCCAAAATTCAGAAACTGACATGCATACGCCAAAAATTCTGCCTTAGCAGCCTACCTTTGACATATAAACGGTGTTAACTGCAATGTTTACTCGACCAAATGTCAGTGGAGCTAGAAAAGCCGCAAATCTCTGAAACATAGATGAGAATACCCTCAGAGTTCTAAAAATTTAATTCCAAAATTAAGTTAATTGTTACAATAACAAGGTGAACCATTGTTCAAATAAAAACTTGTTAAAAAGGAAAGAAGAATCCAGAAAAGTTTCGAATTGCAGTTTCTATTACCTGATCTGGGTCCTTTATTGAGCTCACGTATTGCCCATCTGGTAACACATCAGCAACAGAGTTTAGCAAGTTCTCCCGCGGAACGCGGATGTTGTCAAACCTAAGATATATGATTTTTAGTATAAGCTAGATAAATTGCAACTCTTATTGTTAATAAATAAATTTAGCATCTGGAATTAGAAGTCACCATATCCGGCCATTATCAACTCCATTAAGCCCAATCTTATGACCGCAATCAGCTATGCGGACATTGGGGCAAATATTTCCATCTATGTCTCTAATCTGAGCTATGAAAGCATGGACTCCTTGATTAATTCCGTCCATATGGAGTTGAGCGAAGATTACTGTGTGAGTAGCATGCTGGCAAAAAAAGAGATGAATACAAATGAGGCAGATAAACATGACACCAGAAGAAAAGATACCAAATAGCTTCTTCAGAAAGTCGTGTCTAATATTGCTTCTGCAGAAGTAAAGCCAATAAAAGTCCAAACAATCAGTTATGTTCTTACATTAGCAGCTCCTCCTATCCAATACTTTTGAGCTGATTCACAGGGAGTGTTTATGACAAACTCCCCATTGCTTTTGTCGTAAGTGGCAATTGTCTCGATTCCTCGCACCTTCAAACACATGTAGTATGTTATTAGAGAAGGCATTGCATTAGGACAACTTGAAGATAGTACTTGAAGCAAATTATTTGATTTGAATATTTACATTGCTCCCATGGCCCAGTTCAGTCATTGCAAAACATCCCTTAACTACATAATCCTCAGTGTCCTTCAACCATTTGTCGTGATGACGCTTTGTACCAAAAAACTGGATAGCAGCACCCCTAGTTCATCAAAAAAGTACGCGAAAGGAACTCCTTATTTATAGCATTTGAACATCACACACACTTGCCTTTTATATGCCAATACTATTTTTAGTATTCCTTGTCTTATATTTATGTTGATGCAATATGGATGCATAGCTGCTTATTCCAAACCCAATTTCAACTTCACACACCAAAGCAAAAAAAGTTGACCAGAATAAGAATATCAATACAACAAGAGAATTTCATTTTGATAGCTGAAATAAGTTCCCTTATTTCATCCCAAAAAGTCTCAAGACATCACCAACTGCGAATCAAAGTTACCACTCTTTACATTATTTTGAATTTTACAGTCCAAAAAGTTCTCCAAAATCATTAATCAATGGTGTTTCAGAGGATTTGGATGGATTCTATTGGATTTCTCAAAATACAACAATATCCATGATTCTTATAATCTAACAAAGGGTGAATGGAATTTAATTCAAATCCAATTTATTCCAAACAGGAATATTCATTTCTAATCGCACTGAATCGTATTCTTCTTTTGAATTGAAATCAATTGAACTCTATTTAGATTCGATTCCAAACAAAGTGCAAGTGTAAGAGGGGAAACAAATGGGAGTGGGAATAGAATTCGAGTTAATTTATACCAGAGGAAGAAGTGAACGCCGAGCTTGATGGCGAGGGAGTGGTCGTAGATGCCGAGGCACTCCAAGAAGGCGAGCTTGCGCATCTCTGCCTCGCCGTCCCCCGCGGCGCCGGTGAGCCAACCCTCGAACACCCCCCGGCTCTTCAGGTGCCCGATCCGCCGCATCGTCATCTCCCGCTGCTGCTCCTTCGTCTGGTTGTAGTCCGGCGCCGCGAACACCCTCCCCTCCCCGCCGCCGCCGAAGACGATGCCGGAGCCGCCGCGGTGGCGGGCGCAGAAGAGCGGGCTCTCCTCCATGACCCGGAAGAGCCAGTCCCGCTCCGCCACGCTGTGGCCATCCAGGAGCCGCCGAAGCTCGCGGGGATCAAACGCCGGGGGGCCCTCCGAGAACTCCGGCGGGGTGTAGAGGAGGCACGGCGCGGCCTCGATCGCCGCCGCCGCCGCGGACGCGGCCTCGGGGGGCGTCGAGTGCCGGAGGTGGCGCGCGATCACGGTGGCGCGGCGGCTAAAGCGATCGAAGGAGGAGGAGGGCGACGACGACGAATCCATCAGGGTTAGGGTTTGGCGGAGGAGGAAGAAGCTCGAGGTGGTCGGCGAGGGAGCTTTCGAACACCGCTAGGAATTTGGGGTCTATTCCCACCGGAATAAGGAGGGGGAATAGTGGGGAGAATAAAAGCGTAAATATTTACGGGTGTGTGTATCATACGTATATACGAGCAAAAATGATCCTAAGGGTAGGTTTTGACTTCATTATTCTTCAATGCGTTAGTTTATAATTTTAATTTTTAAAAAACTAAAATTAATTGTACCTGATTGAAAATAATATAAATTTAACAGGCTTTAAAAAAAAAAAAAAAAAAAAAAAACTTAACTAGTTATTAGAGAGTTTACTCATTATGTTGTCTTTAGATTATATATATATATATATATATATATATAATCTAGCCTATTATGCTATTGGTATTACTAAATTCTTAATGCTATTAAATTTGTTATCTTTAAATGAAGAGATATATAGTTAGAATGATAATGAATCTTCGAAATTTAGTGGATCGTTGAGAAAATAGTATCATGTAAAAGATGAAAATGATCCAAGGAATAAATTTAATGATGAAAAACTTGATAACACCAAACATTTTGTACTATTAATAGTATAATAACCAGACTCTATATAGATAGACTATATAAATTATCACCAAATAATAATTATTTGCATAAAACCAAGGAAAAAAAACCTTTCATAAAAATTATTTTATATAATTTTGGTTACAATAGAAATAGTAATTACACAACAGAATTTCTGCTTACAATACAATAATTTTGGTTTTAAAATGCATAGTTATTACTACTCAGAACATAGAAACAACTCAAAAAAATTAGGATCAAATATAAATGGCAAAAATTTAAGATAAATTTTAGGCTAAATTACAAAAAACTCCCCTCTAATATCCCGCTTTTCCACTTTACCCCTCCTGTCTTTTAAAAGTCGACAACCTGCCCCCTCGTAATTACCGAAATATGCATTTACCCCCCTGCCAGATATGAAAGTCCATCCATGAGCCTCTAATGAATGCATTTACCCTTTCCCCCCTGCCAGATATGAATTGATTTTTTTACCAATTTGTTACAAGCAATTGGCTCATTAGAGGCTCATGGATGGAATTTCATATCTGGCAGGAGGGTAAATACATATTTCGGTAATTACGAGGGGGCAGGTTGTCGACTTTTAAAAGACAGGGGGGTAAAGTGGAAAAGCGGGATATTAGAGGGGGGTTTTCTGTAATTTAGCCTAAATTTTATCTTCACATCTTTTTACTGTCTTCCTTTTATAATTGAATGAAGTAGATGAATTTGGGTTGATTCATTTTTTAAATGAAAGCAGGAAAATATAAGGTAAACAAAGAAGCATAAATAATATTATTGTGGGGTATATATATATATGGAAAATACTTTTTGTACACCCCCAAGTGGGGTATACATCTTACATCCCACCCATCCAAAGGAGGGATGAATTTTACCGGTCACTTCGAAGTGACCGGTAGGTTAGTCCCCACCCTTGGATGGGGCGGAGTGCTCTCTCTCTCTCTCTCTCTCTATATATAGAGAGAGAGAGAGAAAAAAAAAAAAAAGAGAAAGAAAGAGTAAGACTATTATACTATTAATAATATTAGAATTTTATTACTATAAATTTTTTTACTCTTGAATGAAAGAATGCGCTGTTAGGATTATAATGGAGAAAAAGTATAATAATACCAATCTCAATACAAATTCAATAGTAAAAAAATCATAAATATATTTGAGATTGTGCTTTTGAAAGTATTTAAACTCTACTATATATATATATATATATAGTCCGGCTACTATATTATCGATAGTATCAAGCATTTGGTGCTATCAAGTTTTCTATCCCTAGATCAACCCCTTTAATTATTTTCACCCGTTAGATTTTACTATTTTCCCAACCATCCATTAAACCCAAGGGGCCCACTATCATCTCAACCACACATTTTTTAATTCAATAATTAAAAACTTAATAGTACCAATTACTTGTACTATTAATAGTATTCCAGCCTAGCTATATATATATATATATATATATATATATATATATATATATATATATATATATATATATAAGTTTCAAGTTCGGCTCCTATGCTTATATAAGCACTAAGCAATTGGCGTTTGTAAGTTTTCTACCGTTAGATTTATTCCTTTGAGTAATTTTTCTCTTAGATTATTCTATTCTATCTATCACTCACTTAACCCAGGAGGTTCACAATCATCCTAACCACACATCTTTTCATCCAAGATTTAAAAACTTACTTTTAAAAGCATATGAGCTCAAGAATTAAGCTCCAACGCTTGTAAAAGTACAAGTCATTGGTGCTCGTAGATTTTGAGTACTTAGATGAAAAGATGTGAGATTAGAATGATAGTAAGCCTCTTGAATTAAGTGAGTGATTGATGAAATAGAATGATCTAAAAAATAAAATTAGTCAAAAAGTTAGATCTTATATATATATAGAGAGAGAGAGAGAAAGAGAGAGAGAAAGAGAGAGAGAGAGGGGAAGAGAGAGAGACTGAAATGCTATCAATAGTAATCAGTTTTGTTGCCATCTATTTGGAGTTTTCAAAATGACAATCAACACTGTTAAATATAATTTAAATTATTGAATTATTTAAAAATTAAATTTCATAAATGTTTGATATTTTTTCTTTTATTTCCGACACAGGAATAAACATCTAAAATTAAGTATGCTTCAAAAAGTGATAATACGAATCCTGTAATTAACATAAAAAATATAAATTTTATTTTAAATAGTTAAAAAAAAATAAATTTAAATTAATTTAAATTTTTTTATACGGTTAAACGAGCAAAAAAACTATCTTTACTATTAAAATTTCAATTTTGCAATCCTTTGATTATTAGGCCAATGATATAGAAAAAAATTAAAATTTAATTTATAGATGCTTTCAGTGATATAAATTATGTTCAACAATACCAATTGTCGATTTACAAAATTTCATAATCGAAAATAAATGAGTAGCAACGAATCGCTAACAATAGCAAATCCAGCATAACTCTCTCTCTCTCCTCTCTCTCTCTCTCTCTCTCTCTCTATATATATATTAGGCATGATTGGAAAACACACAAAATAAAAATTATGCAGTAAAATTTCACAACAAAAAACTAAGTAGAGAGTTAAAATCCGAGTCAAACTTCAAGGAACTAATTTATAACAAGCTCAACATTATAACATATAAAAAATTATCAACCAACAACATGCAGCGAATTCTTCTGTTATGAAGATGAATAATTACACTGCAAAGTGAAACACTTCAATATGCACACCCCTTTGTAAATTCATTCACAACAGCTTTGGGTATCCGCATGTAGAATTATTTCCACACAAACACACAAACATTACTCCATGAACTTTCAAAATGTTGCAATTTGCTCCCACTTTTTCACTTGAACATTTTAGTCTCTCCATGTTATCCAAATTTACTTGGATAAATTTACAGTTCAGAATCTCCAGTTCTAGGTTAGGAGCTCAGCATATGAGCCAACAAACCATGCAAATTTTGCACACCCAATAACAAATGACTGGCACTAAAAGAAATTGACATGCACAATATTCCTCAAAAGATCACACTACCATGCATTGTATTGTTATCTATAAGTATAAGAGTCTAAAATGTTTCCATATGATTGACATGCGCAATATTAACTTGTAGAAATATGTTTACAACAATCAATAGCCAATGGAAGATAGCTAACAATGATTGCGATAAAAGTATGAAACAATCATCTAATTTTAGGTGACAATTCTGGAAGGTACATAATAGTTCACAAGAGACCACCGACAGCTAATAGCGACATAGACCGATACCAAAAAGACATACATATGAAAGAACAAGATACATAAAAGTCCGCATCAACTTCACTCAATTCAGAGCCTGCTCTCGTACCTTAAATAAAGTTCGTCGAAAGCATGCATGTCTGTTGGAAAATTCATCTCCTCGAGAGAAGAAGATGCTCTAAATGATCAATTCAGCTTCTCCCGCCTCGAATAATTAAGTTGCATTGAAATGACTTGGTTTTTTTTGTTGGTGTGTGTGTGTAGCAAAAGAACTTAAGTTGAGCAGCAGCCGGCTTTCTTAACAGCCGACACATCGTCCTTGGAGCCCACATTAATGGTCTGGCCCTTGGGCAAAGCAGCAGGGTCGTCACCGACGTCAAGGGCTCTCTTGCTGGTCACGCGATAGATCTGAGTGAGGACTTCGGTGAAGGCGCCCTCGACGTTAAGCGATTCGAGGGCGGACGTCTCCATGAAGAAGGTGTTCTCCCTCTCTGCGAAGGCCTGCGCGTCCTCGGTGGAGACGGCCCTTAGGTGGCGCAAGTCCGCCTTGTTGCCCACGAGCATGATGACCATCGAAGAGTCCGTGTGGTCTCGTAACTCCTTTAGCCACCTCTCCACGTTCTCAAATGTGACATGGCGAGTCACGTCGTAGACCAGGAGCGCGCCCACCGCTCCTCGGTAGTACGCGCTGGTGATCGCGCGGTATCTTTAGATAAAAGAGAGAAAACAACCAAACATGTCAACTTTTACGAAGCATCATAAAAGTTCAAATATCATCAACCAGATAAGAAAGAGCTTATATCGGCCGATGAGAAATGGTATTGAATTTCCATCCCAATGACAACGTATCGATGTTAAAACTATAATTCAAGCAAGTACTACTCGATCAAAATCGACGATCCTAGTTGGGACCTAAACCGTCAAAGTTCCAAGTGATCTGTAAACAACTACAATTCCACTTCACCAGCATAAACACTGCGTTCACTTGTTCAAGTTCGTTGTAATTGCAGGGGAAATCATGCAGTACTTGGTTGACTAAGTGATGGAAATAAAACGAGTAATGTTAGATTCTTTGAAGTAAAAATAGCAACAACAGAAAGATCTGGATCCGCATTGCAGCATTTCCGCAGAAGCAGGATTTTCCGACAGCAGATCTAATCGACAAACAGATTCAGATTTCGATCGCGGGCGGGATTGGCCAGCCAAAACGACAGATCTGAGCAAGGAAAGGAAGGAAAGGTTAAAAAAAAAAAAAAAAAAAAGTGGGGGGAACCTTTCTTGGCCGGCGGTGTCCCAGATCTGGGCCTTGATGACCTTTTCGTCGACGCGGACGGTGCGGGTGGCGAACTCGACGCCGATGGTGGACTTGGACTCGAGGCTGAACTCGTTGCGGGTGAAGCGCGACAGCAGGTTCGACTTCCCAACCCCGGAGTCGCCGATCAGCACCACCTTGAACAGGTAGTCGTAGTCGTCGTCCGCCCTGTACCCCATCTCTCTCCCTCCTCCCTTATTCCCCTTATTCCCTCCCCTTATTCCCCACTCCTCGCCTATTCCTATTCTTAATTCTTAATTCTTAATTCTTAATTCGTATTCTCTCCTCCGTAGGTGGAGAGAAAAAAAAAAAAAAAAAAAAAAAAAAGGTGGAATAGAGAAAGAGGGCGATACGGGTACGTTTCCGAGAGGGGGAAGAAGGGAGCGACGGAGAAATGAAACGGAGCGGCGTTTCTAGAAAAAGAGGTGCGCGTCACTTCTTTATTCGGTTTGATTCGGTTTGATTCGGTTCGATACGGTTCGGTTCAGTTGCATAACTTTTTTTTTTTAAAAAAAAAAAATTAAAATTAATTTGTTTTTCAATCGAACTGACCTTGAATTAGATTCGGTTTCATTTACTAATTCGGTCTAATTGAATCGAAACGAATGATTTATAGTAAATTATAACAAATCACCCCTATTTTGGAAAAGAAAAAAAAATAGCACTTTTATGCAGCAGACAATTTTGATCGGATGTATATGCTACTAATTAAAAGAATTCCAATTTATTAGGAGAAATATATATTTTTTTTCTCATAATTTCGATTAAATCAATCAATTAAAAGCACTTTTAAAAACTTTTAACCTTTAAAAATACTGGAGATTTTATGGCTAGATGAAATGAAGGGAGTGGACTGCAGTACACGGATGATGACATGGTGCACAAAAGTAGGAAAACCTGAGTATTTTTGTAATTTTATTTATTTTCATAGCAAAAATAGCTTAGCTTCCAATTGTATAATAAACTACTGAACCAATTAAAATGGAAATTACTTTTCTTTTTTAGTTCCAATTTGTTAACATCTTCAGTTTTAAGACTAATTATTGAGTAGGTTAAGCTTATTCAATTCCATTTTGCTTAGGATGTAAATCTAAGCTAATTATAGGTTGAGTTCATATATATCATTTCCACATGTTTTTACATTTTTTTGGGGGGGGGGGGGGGGGGGGGTGGTTTATGACACTTTTTTATTGATGATTAAATCCAAGTTATTACTTAGCTATAAGTTAGGCTCAAATATTATTATATATAAAAGCATAGTACTTTTACTTTCATTATCACACCCTTCCTAGATCAATACATTACACCAGCAAAGGAGACTCAAATCATACATGCTAGCCAAATAACTCTCTAAAAACCATAATCATCACTTTATCTGTGATTATCTCATACATTCTCTCAGTTGGATGAACAGCATCCCAGTAAATGTATTTGTATGGATCCGCGCATGTGGTTTGGTTTTTGCATGTTTGGCCGACCTCGCTTTGTCCAGATCCGCAGCACCCTTTCGACGTCTCTAGAAACCCTATGATATTCCAAAATGGTACGATAATAGTCGTGGCGATGACAATAACAATCACGACGACGACAGCAACAGCAACAAATTAGTTGATTACATGTTGATAAGAATGTATTAGGGTACGGTAATTACATACCAAACTTTTTTGGGTTGTTTGTTGCCTCATACATGATGGTGAAAATGTCCATATAAGCTGCTTTTACTCTTAGCTGCCTTTTGAGGACACCCAGCATTTGTACTAGCTTCGAGTTGAATGAGGTGGCTACAGCATTTAATTCACTAGAACAACCCTCCACACCTAAGAGAGTTCTCACAATAGGTAAACACCCAAAGGGAGGCACTCCAACTAGCACAAATCTTGTACCCCCAAGTCTATTCATCACCTGCAAAATTGGTCATGATCCAGTTTTGATCAAAATTAGCTAAGGCGGTGTTTGGTTTCGTGTAAAATTATCAGCAAATAGTTTCATTGATTGATGTTTCTTTGTGCGAGAAAAGGAGATGAGAGTGAGGACAACTGATGAGTTTTTGAGTTAAATATTTGAAAAGAATTTTTTCATGTCGAAAATCGTATTCATATATACAACTTTTACATAAAACCAAACATCTTCTGAACGAATAACAGATATAAATGACACAAAATGCATGGAGAAAGAGATCTCACCTTAACGTAGTTACTCGTTAGATTGATCAAGTAATTCTCATACTTTGGCATGGTTTGGTTCGGTTGATTCATAGAGATATAACTCTGGAGGAGATCGTTGGTACCCGCGCTTATGACGAAAACCGCCTGATTGATTATTTCCTTTGATCTTTTGATTCCAATCAATTTCGTCAATTTCATTTTGTACTTGCGTAAGTTTTGCAGTTGTTGGGGAAACGATAATACATTCTAACACCACAATAATAATAAAAAGAGGAGAAGTTACACATTTATTAGTAATCTTTGTTTTTATCTGTAATCTTTGAACAATCAATTAGTGGATGAAATAATTTGGAGATCTAGTTCCCACTGTTTCACTGATAGAAAGAACATCTCTACACGGCTGAGTTCGGAGAAGGAAACAACAAATGGTACTGATATAAGATATGTTTGGAATAATTTCCAACAAAATCAATTGCCTCACATTGTACAAGAATAGGAGCTTGGTTCTAAGTTTGATTTTTAATATTATTTAATTGTTTTTTATTTTAATTAATATTTTTGTTTTAAACTGATCAAAAAATTTCTAATCTGTATACAAGTAGGGGTGTAATGTGGGGTATGCCGGGCCAGTTCGTTTCATGTTTTTTAACCAGGAGCCAGGACAGGCCGGGTCGGAGCTATGAGACCTCCGGCCCGAAAGGCACGAGCTGTGCCAGGCCGGGCTGCGTAAAATTTTTATTTTTAGTTTTTTCTTAAAAAAAAAAGCATAAAATTTTAAAACATAAATAATAAATTATTTTTATTTAAATTTATATTTTGATAAAAAAAATTTAAAATTTATAAAAATAATTATAAATAATAAATATTTAGAAAAATAAAAATATTTATAAACTTTTGTTATTTTTTTAAAAAAAAAATTAAATTTGGGTGAGAGTTTTGATTTACGGGTCGGGTCCAAAAATAGAGACCAACACCACCCGAAATGTCGGGCCGGGCTGCAGTACGGCACGGATGCTACACGGGTCACCCAGCCCGTTTTACATCTCTAGATACAAAGAATCCTCAATATAGGAAAAAAAAAAAAAAAAAAAAAAAAAAAAAAAAAGCCTAATGTAAATATAAAAATATTAAAACATAATTATCAAATAACTTAAATTTTTATGGAATGGCATACCGCGTTTGTAGAGGTGAGTTCGTCGTAACCAGAACCAGCCGATGCGAAACTAACACCATATTTGAGCTGTTCGGGCTTAAGATTTAGGTCCGAGAAAGCAGGAATGGCCTTAACACTACCTACTTTCTCAGCTGCATAAACACCAAAAATAGTTTAATTAGATCACTGATTTTACAAACAGTAACTATTAATCTTGATTTCGACCGGATTAACTTTATCGGGCGCAGCCTCAGCCCGGCCTATTTTAAGTCCAAGTCGGACCAAAAATGAAAAGAAAAAATGTTCTCCGGTAGACTGACATGACACATCGTTCTCTGATAGCTTAAATTTTTTTTGTTTGAAAACAAAAATAGTGCAGTGACACTAACAGAAGATGTCGGTGGGGAGCCGTCCGTCGCAGAACCGCCCGGTGGGGGTGTGGTTGAAGAAGTCCCTCCCATAGGGGGGGAAATTCGCCTTTGTGGTGGTCGACAGCCGGTTGTTGTTCCCGGGATCGACCGTCGAGTCCCCGAACACCAGCAGGCACGTGCCATTCGGCATCCGCAGCACCTCCGTCGCCGCCGATGAGTGCTCTAATGCGGCTGCTAGGGTGCATAATTGGCATAGCATGAACATCAACAAATTCACTATGGCTATGAACTCGGCCATTAATTGTTTGTTTCTCTTTGCTTTGGAGTGTAAGAGGAGGTGGAAGCTCTACATTTCTATATATGTAAACTGGAGAGTTCAAGCCCTGCGCTACAGCGCATTAATGCATTCGTGCACGGAAAGGAAGTGGGCCTGGGTAGTGTGCTGGATAGAAATATTGTTGTTTAAATTTGGTCCATCATGTCATCTGTGGAACGTGCAGTAAAAATCTGTTCTTTTTTGTTATCTTAAATTACAATCGTGTAGTAAAATTTTATCTGAGTTAATTAGCAAGATGTTGGAGAGTAATCCAAATCCACCGAGGCCTTTACCATTTGCAGATTAAAATTTTAAATTTCCCATGCACCTTCTAGAGAAAACTTTATATTTCCTTCATAAGATAATGATTTGATCCAAATGAATTTCTCTTGCATCTTTTGAAACCTCCAAGTCACTAAAATGTTGGTTACCAATTAATTCTCCACCACTCCTAAATGTTGAGTATAACTAAGCTCATACGAAAATTAAACAAAAATACAATAAATAAATAAGTTATAAGGCTATCTACAGCTAAGGTGGTAGACGCTTCATTCAATAAATTGGCGGTATAGTACATGGTATCACACATGTGTTCATTAATTAATTCCGGCACTTGGTAGTTGGGTAACAATTAATTCTGCTTTTGCTATTCACCCCCTGTGTCAAAAAAGGGCTGGTAATTGAGGGTAAAAATTTTGTGGGTATCATCTTCAAATTAAAAAATTTAAAAATAATATGAATTATTCATCCAAAATTTATTAAATTTAGAGATAGGGGTTTAGAGAAACATTTGATGGACAATGTAATTTTTGTCCAGTAAATAGGGCAACCAATGGAAACATGGTAAAATCTGTAAATTTTGATGTAAACTTTAATTAGCTTTTATGTAGCTTGATGCAATTTGTACTCATCATTTTATAATTTATAATTTTTTTTTTTTTTTACTGTAAATATTTATCATCAAATATAATATTAAATTAATATATTTTATAAATTACAAATTTGTTACATTTTATCTATTCACGTCCACAAGCATCACATCCTATACCTTCCTATCCAAAGAGCAATATATTTTACTTGTCTCATCAAACTTTTTTAATATTAATATTTTAAAATTTATGTAAATTTTTGAATTGAAAAATATAAGATATATGCACTTTTTTAAATTGTATAATTTATTAGAGACGTTACATCGCAAAAATACCTTTGAAAGCAATAATATATACAAGTCTTAAGCAATGACTTACGATGTGGTACCACTAAGTACCGTTTGGTTGTATTATTTTACAACTACATTACATTTATTTGGTTTAGTACAATTAAATTCATCTGTTACACTAATAATTGCACAATAAAATTTAAATACTTTAATTAAAATTACATCTAAATTAAATATAGTTCTAATTGTAGTAGTTGATGAGCAATATAATCACCCACTAATTAATAATAATAATAATATATATATATATATATATAGATAAATAAAAGTATTTATAAATAAATAAATAGTAATTAAGGTTCTAAGCAATACAGAACTAAAAAATTTAAATTTTTTAAAAATAGTTTTATTTAAAATATAAAAAATAATTTTATTTCTTAAATTTTTATAAAATGTGATGGTATATGTTCACTTAATAAATTTTGATTAATTATAATTATTAAATTTGGTAAAAAAAAAAGAGAATCATAATAAATTTTTAAATTTGATTTATGTATTAAAATTAAATATATTAAAAATTTTAGATTGTGTCGATTGATAAGTTAAAAAATTATTATAAAATATAAAATATTACATATATTTTTTTATTTATTTATAGATAGCAAATTTAACTAATTAGTAAAATTATATAATTATTGTTGGCTCACAGGTTCCATAACAAACAAGGTGTAATTTTATTTTTTTTACAATCATCTATAAATATATAAATTTATAATATTAATTATCATTTGTAAATATATAATTTTATAATATATAAAATTATATATAAATATAAAGTTTTAATTAATAATTAAAAAATTGTATTATTATTTTATATTTAGAGGAGGTAATCTAATCTCTATATTTAAGAAGTGACCGAATTCACAAATATAAATATCAACTTCAGTCTATCCAATAGAAAAAATGTAACTATTACAGTTACAACTATATAAAACTAAACAGACTGAATATAATTACGACGGTAACATTTGTAACTATACATATTTTCAACTACACTATTTTTACAATTACATTCAACCAAACGATTTTTAAAATGTAAATTAAAAACACATCCACAAATGAGGTCCACTTAATTACAGCTGTTGGGTTTTATTTTGGAGTGCCTTTATGTTGCTACAATTTGGGAGTGACACTACATGAACTAGAGAGAACCAATTTTAGCAAGGAGTAAAATTACTAGGTGACAAATTACTCAAGATTACTTTGGACAGAACAAGGTTTCCAAAGCTCTTTACTTAGTAATTTGTTGCAAGAACTTCTCTTAACCTCAATTTTGAGATTTTAGTTAAAACTTAGATAGGATCTATAATATTTAAAAGACAAATAAAAAAATCAAATTTGAAAAAAAAAAATATTATTATAACTTAAATAATATTTCTTTTAGTGTCATTCATTGATGGACAAATAAAAAAAATCAAATTTGAAAAAATATATTATTATAACTTAAATATTTTTTTTTTTTTTTTTAGTGTCATTCATTGATCTTCAGACAGTAGATGCCTCAAAAATAAACAGAAAATGCTTTGGGTCCTCACAATATTGCCTTTGTAGGGTGTTGATGTGCCGGCAATTTTAACATATACTTTCTAAGTGCATAGGTAAACTAATTCAAAGTTTTTACATTATGATGTTAACACATTAATAACATAAATAACTAATATTTTGAATAATCTGTACCCTGTAGTAATACTCAAAATAAAAGATACTATGACACACTCCTAAAAATAGATGGAATTAAAATCTTAGCTAAAATGATTGGTTATTTTAAATAGTGTTGAAGTCGAAAAAATCGCCATGTGATAAGAATGACGGTCAACGTGATCAATCGGCTAATTCAAATCAAAAGATGACGTGTGGTGAAAAAGTCGGTCAACTGGGTCAACCGACTCGAATAGATTGAAAGGTGATACGCCATAAGCCGAGAAAAAAATGCCTAAATCTGAGTAAGGTATAGGCGGGTATCGGCCGAGACTAAGCACAGTATCGGTCAATCGATTTATGAACCGATTAGGAATACGTTCGAGACTAAGTGGGCCGAGAAAGTAACGCTTGAAATTAAGCGGGCGGAATCATTAGACATGGAATCCGCGGCCGATGCAATCCTGGCCCAAACGCACTCTGCTAGATGCGGTCGGGAATTACGCCTTTACCTAAAATGGCGAGTGATCTCAAGAAGAGATATGGCGGAGTGATACGCCATTATCCGAAATGACGAATAGTCTCAAGGAGAATTCACACTAGTATAAATAGGCGGGTTTTCCTCTTTGAAAGATCCTACAATTTTGTAAGCCAGTGACCACTATTTTTACCTTTTTTTCAATTCCTTACCTTTTTATCTTAGATTTACTATTTTTCTTTATCGCTTTCCTCTACAACTTTTCTAGTGTAACTTCTTGCTTTTCCTAGGAGTAATTTTAAACTTGTAACCGACTCAATTCTTGTAACCGGTTCTTGTCAAGCAATACAAATCTGTTAGTAATATACCCTAAAGCCAATCGGTAACATAGGCTTATGGATATTTTTTGTATTTTTCTTTAATTAATAAAGGGCAAGTTTTATTCATGTTTATTGTTAGCAATATATTTACATGAATCGTCCATTGAATCTTTGTTAAGAAAATATATTCTTAAAAGTTAGAAATTTGAAATATATATATATTTCTTTGTATAAGATTCTTAAATGCTCCTAGCCATAGAAATATCATAAGGACGATGATATTTCCGGATAGGCCGGTGTATGCTATACTTCTAAGTTGAGGTGACGAATCTGAAGTCACTAGTGTGGGGACACTAAAGTAAACATACAGGTGCTTGTTAGAGAATAAGTACACTGAGCGTGACCATTTAGTTGAACAGTCATATGGTTCTATTTTCGTCAGTGACTAGTTCTTTGCTATCGATGTGTGAAGTACTCCTTGGACTTGAGGCGTCATGATTGCTTTACATATAGATTGCTACCGTTTGACTGTACTAATACTTAGACTTTAATCAATAGTCTACGTCTGATATTGATTGGCTATAGTAGTTTATATGGGGAAGCATATAAGCGTATAATAAGGAATTCAACACTCTCAATTTTGAGAGAGAACGTCCTATGTACATTATCAAATTCAACTCGAAAAATCCCTAGCCAGGGTACATGGTGTGTGGAAAAAGGTTTCCAACTGAGTTACCATATTGAGTCGATTTAGATATCCTAGTCAATGATCGAATTATAAGATTTGATGAGCAACCATGATTTCGGTTCGATTGAGACGTTGTGTGTTGGAAGGAATTTATCACACTGTAACGGTAAGCGGAAAGGTTCAATTTTCATCACCATTTTGGATTGTCGTGATATACTGCTAGGTGTCACTCACGGACAGTGAGAGAAGTAAACATAATTTAAAATAAATTATTTTCATTAATTAGAAGAGTTCTAATTTAATGTTAAAGAGTTTGATATTGGACTCCACTGCCAAATGGTAATGGACCTATAAGGTCACACACAATAGGAATTGTGTACATCCAAAATAAAAAGGTGAGCCTAATACACTAAACAGTTTAGTGATTATGATGAGAAATTATACGAAAGATTTAATTTCTAATTTGATTAGAAAATAATTAAATATTCATAAATTCTTATGAGATAATATGCTAATTAGATTAGATTTAAATATGAATATTTAATTATAATTTAATGGATATGATCTGGTTAAATTAAAGAGAGAGATAAGGTTTAAATATATTCGATAAGTATCTTGAGATATTTTTTGAAACTAATTTTAAGATTTAATTAGTTACTAGATTTTATCTTGAGATTTAATTTAAAAAGATTTTTTTTGTAACTAATTTTAAGATTTAATTAGTTACTAGATTTTATCTTGAGATTTAATTTAAAAGGATTTTTTCTTTGTAACTAATTATAAGATTTAATTAGTTACTATATTTTATCATATACTTTAATTTCTTATAATCCGGCCAACTTCATATTATAAGTATGGGTCGTACGTATGAGATACGGGAATGAGAAGAAAAAAGAGGAAATTAATTAAGTTGGTCGCGGAACATGAGAGTAATTCACGTTAAGTTATTCTCTCTTCATATGATCTTTCGTGATGTTCAGAGTGTTTCATCAAAAGTAATGCAGACATCAAAGGGACTGCTAGCATCGTTCTTGTAGTCCGCGACTCATCTGTTCCGTGCAACGGAAGTCGTTGGATCTATACCAATTCTGTGTGGATACTCATAGAGGCCGGGCATGTCACGCCCCGGGGTCGAAACTGCGACCCGGGCTCGCCAACAGATCCGCCACCTATGCCAAAACCCGCATAGGTGAAGCGTCTAACCTGCAAAAGATAGTACTATAGCTACACAAATATCAGAGCTGAAATAAAATACTGTAAAATAAAATCCAATTACTATACATCAAGAAATAAGGTACAATATCCATTTCCATAAATACGGATAATCATCATACAATGTCCTCAGTACAGCATCTCTCGACTATAAAAGGAGATAAACTAAAACTATAGTACATCAGTCTCTCCAAATACAAAAGATCTCTCTCCTCCAGATAAACAGTAAAAACCAGCCAACAGCTACGAGGAATCTCCAACCAGGGGATACAGCTACACTCTTCGGTTGGTAACGATCTAGCTCGTGACTCCCTCGCCCCGAACAACGACCGAAGATCAGCAACTCCAATGAGGACTCTGCAAAACAGGGGGGAAAGAAGAGGAAACAACAGTGGGGGTGAGAACCACTAGTAAACCAGTAGCCTCCCCCTGTGGGTAAAGCCTCAAGCTCCGGCGTACCCACTAAGTCTACTAGAGGCAAGAAAAGGGCAGGTAGTGAAGCTGTAAACAGAACTACTGAATAAAAGGGGAAAACCACAACAAGTATGCCTCTAAATGCAATACCGAAGGAAATGACGGTATGAATGCACCAGGAAACAACATCTGGCTAAATAGACCCAATCTAGTGCCACCAGTAAACTGGTACTGCCTGCTCTGCCATCACTCACAACTCACCAACTGACCGGAACCCAACACGGTCTAAAGCCTACTCCGGAGTGGCACTCGAGGGGAGCGACCCACACGAGTAAAGTATCACTGTATCAAGCATCTCTGTAACCAATATCTCACAATAGCAGGACTGGATCATGACAATGATCAAAGTGGGAAACTCCGTCCACTAATGATACCCCGATCTGATGCAATAATACTCAAAAAGTGGGAAACACCATCCACTAGGAAATCTGATACCCAATCTGATGCAACAGTAACCATCCGGTCGACCGCCCACGATCCGCGGTCACCGCAATAACCAACAACCCACAATTGGGTAAAATAATACAGATCCGGTCAACCGCCTACTATCCGCGGTTGCCGCAATGCCCCACAATCCAATATCAAGTACACCCTATCTCTGACCCTCAGGTCCCAGCTACACTATCCCAAACCTCTGCTCGAACCCGAGCAACATGACTCAAAAGTCAAAATAAAAAGGAGAAAGAAAGCAATCATGGTTTCTCCTAAGTCAAATCCCAACATGATAGTGTAGCAATAAAAATAGTGGCCTATCTAGATGTCCAAATAAGCATGCAAAAGTCCTCAGGCAATAAGATATGGAGAATAGCAAATAACAGTTTTGCAGGTGTAATGAATAATAAATCCACATAAATATGTCCATCAAACTAATATCATCGGTCAACTACACATGCAAATAATCCCTGACCCATAATAAATCTCACAGTGGCACCCGCACATTGATGTGTCATTATGTCCTGACAATTAATCATTTAATCCACTTTCATAAATCTAGGTGCTAGTGTAGCATATTAATCATCACTAATAAATTATTCCAATGATCATGTTCCAACAGAAATATTATTCCCATAATGTCCCCAACATGCTATATTCACAAAATTAATCTCAGATGATAGGCTCACATTTATATCAGGCAATCATGCATAATATTCAACCAACATGCTCAAAAGTGGGGTTTTCTAATAAACTTAGTAAGTAAGCCAGGTGTAGAGGCATGCAACAACCACCCACCTGAAGCGCTAACTGTCCGGGTCCGTACAGCTGAAAATGCCAAAAACTCCAATCCTGCGCTCCAACAAATACAGTACACCCGGAACACTCCTGGCACAACACAAAGTCCACTAAATACACTTAGGCTCCCAAATAGTGCTCTTACAAATACATACAACAACAGTCCCGCATCTGTTAAATTATCACCTGCAGAAAGTGTCCAGAAAATTCCCAGAAAAATATCACAGCGATCCTCGCATCGATAGCTTCGAAACGGTACCTTGCACGCCCAAATCTGAGTTCGGTAAGTCAAGTTATAAATTCGGCAAGGTGGTAATCCAAACATCAAACTGTAAAGAAAAACTGCACACTGTACACTGAGAAAACAGTAATTATCACCTTCGAAACAATTTCCTAAAATCCCAGAAAAATCACCACTGTGTTCCTCGCGACGAGTAGATCAAAATCGACTCTTGAATCGCCTTGATCCGATGCTCCTAGGCGGAGATATAAAATCGACAAGTTGGTGCTGTCCAAAATCCATCACAGAAAAATGGGGGTCAAAGATGTCTCGGGAAACGTGCCAAAAGTGCGAAACGGAACGAAGCGATCACCACGAAAATCGAAGCCTTATCTGTAAGGAGTCCATCGGCGCAAGAATCACTGAAAAAGGACATCGGAGTAGTCCAGGGGAGCCAAAACATCACTGCTGCGCCGAAGAAGGAAACAGGAAAAGCATCGTCGCGCCGCGCCGTAAAATGGGGAACCTCGAGATTCGTGCCTTCTAAAATCCCAGAACTTGGCAGGAAGATCCAGCATCAAGAGGGGAACAAATCACCTTAAGGTGGCTCGGGCAGAAGAGGTGCGGTTTGGGAGAAAAAAGCCAAAGAAGAGGGCTCGGGTTGGCTATTTATAGGCCATTCCAAACAAATCCAAAAATGCCCAATGAGTCCAAACTTTCGGGCGCCCGAAAAGATTCGGGCGCAAACAGTGCGGCCCGGCCCGCACTTTCGGGCGCGCACAGTAACTCGGCCCGGCCCGGCCCACTCCGCGCACGCGATCCGGTCGGACCAAACGACCGTCCGACCCGCTCCTCGCGCCGACACGTGTCCCCGAACACCACACAGCGGATCCGGCCGCTCCCCACACGCCGCGTGGCCAGCCCCGGTCAACGCGGCAGTTGGCGCTGGCCAATGGGCGGCCGCCACGTGGCGCACGCGTGCGCCACGTCGGCGCCGTGGCCGCCACGCCCGCCGGCACCGCCGCCTGCCGCCTGCCGCCTGCGCGCCTGCCCCGCCACCTGCCGCCCGTACGCGCACAGTAGCTCACCCAATCCTCGCTTGCCACGTGTCCAAGCCAAACACTCGCTGCACCCGGTGCACAACAATCCCAACACCGCGCCAATGAACCCCTGCCACGTGTCCCTATCCGGTCCACCGTACACCGCGCACCGCTGCGCCTGCCGCGCACAGTGGCGCGCCCAATCCCCGCGCGCCACGTGTCAACCCTCTCGCTCACTGCACCCAGTGCACCCGACTTCATGAACCGAACCAATAGAAAGATGCCACGTGTCCCCCTCCGGTCCACCGTACACCCCGCTAAGCTCCGTGGACCGCGACCCGTAAACCATCCAATGGGAAGCCGCCACGTGGCACCCCGCTCTGGTGCACGCCTGCCGCGTGAACCGCGCGCCCTGCCCGCGCGCTGCGCGCTGCCCGCGCCTGCCCGCCGCCGCGCTGCCGCCTGCCCGAGGCCGCGCCGCCGCCCTCCGCCGCTGCCCGCCGCCGCCGGCCGTCGCCGACGATCGCCGGAGTTACTGTTCCGGCGGTGAACAGTAACCCGTGCCCAAAACATCAAGTAGGTAGTCCATTTTGACCGTTTTCGCGCGCTGAATCCGAATTTGACGTCCGTTTCGCCAAATTCCAACTCTAAAAATTGCCGAAGGCACCCGGAAATGCGTTCTTAGTCCAAACTTCGTGCGGAGCCCAATTTTAATATCCGATTCGCGCGAAACCATTTCTAAACCCTCCACGGGGTCCTCTGATCACTCACAGGGTCCATATAAGTCCGATGTCCAACATTTATGTTCAATTATGCCACAAACACCTCCAACACACCATGTAGGCCTCCAATGGCCACCCCAACGCACTGTAGCAGCTCTGCGGAGATCCGGGTCATCACAGGGCACGTGTGCGGTTACGTTGAAATCACGATTCATCATATTCAGTTTCAACCGTACAGTAGATCAAGAGGCCTTAACTGGTTCAAGGTAATGTAATCTAAACATGAGATCTGTTTAGTTTAACTTATTTTATATTGTAACATGAGAATGATCCACCGGCACTGGATTGATTTCATTTTACATTTCATATATGATATGAATTTGTTTTAAAATAGGCTAAATTACAGAAAACCCCCCTCTAATATCCCGCTTTTCCACTTTACCCCCCTGTCATTTAAAAGTCGACAATCTGCCCTCTCGTAATTATCGAATTGTGCAATAACCCCCCCGCCGTCAGTTGACCGTCAGTTGACCGTCAGTTTTTTTAAAAATATAATTTTTTATACCCAAAATACCCTTGGAAAATATTCCTAAAAAAAAATAATAAATAAAAAAAAACAAACAGGACTTCGGAATAAAAAAAAAAAAAAAAAAAAAAAAAAAAACACTTCGGAAAAGAAAAGAAAAAAAAAAAATAGGAGGGCATTTTCGTCAATTTACTATTTCCGTTAACGGCGTACCCCCCTAAAGACATTTCTGAAATTACGAGGGGGTAGATTGTCGACTTTTAAATGACAGGGGGGTAAAGTGAAAAAGCGGGATATTAGAGGGGGGTTTTCTGTAATTTAGCCTTTAAAATAATATGCTATATTATTTACGTTGCATATTATTCTCTGTGCCGGATACTTTCTTTCAGTGGTATCAGAACGAGGTTCTCATGTTCTATGTATAGTATTTATGATCTGTATGGATCAATTTAAATTTTGGGACTTTCCTACGATTAGATCGATATTGTTTTTCCTTCGATTGCGCGTGTTATGATTTATTGGTTTTAAACCATAATATAAGTACGCAAGGATTTAAGAAAAAGCATATAATTAAGTTCTAAAATTTTATTGATATTTATAACAAATTAATTGTTATTCTTTGCATAGTTTTGAGTAGGAAATGATCATGGACTAAATTAGATTAATTTGCCTCATCGACTCGACTCAAATCAGATAAGTTTATGATCATCCCTAAACTATGTCATACTTGTTGATTATGTGATCATTAATCTTCAAACTTTCTTAAAAGAAAATTAAGTTGAAACGAATGGACATTTGATGCTCTATGGTGGCCTTTTCACCGATCACAAGATGAAAACATTGTTTCAACATTGAGTAGTCACGCATGGTCCCATGGGGCTGCTTGTGTTTGAACTGTGTGAACATCTTGCCATGCGATGCTACAATATGAGATCACCAATAAATTCAAGATACCGTCCGGTGAGGATTTTTTGTGATACCATATTTGTAGGAGAGGCGGTTTTGACTTAACTAAGATTGTTGCACCAAGTGACCGTCCGGTGAGGTGTAAAAATCTTAGAGGCATTGCACATAAGATGTGTCGAGGTAAGATGTTACCCGCTCATTAAATTGCGGCTTTTCAAGAAGCTGTCCGGTGAGAAAAGTTGTAATTTATGAGAGCCCAATCACCACTAAGAAATCTAACGGATGAGGATTTCCGTCTTTCTACTTAGGGAGTGTGGAAATTCGATAAATTTAGTGGGATGAACCTATTGAATTAAAAGGCCCTAATTCAATTGGTTAAAAATGAAAAATACTAATTGAACTAATATCTATATTTTCTGCAGACAAAATGAATGCCTCTAACCCTTTTTCTCGCATAATGGAATCTAACCGTTTAACCGGCCCTAATTTCCAAGACTGGATTCGTAACCTAAAAATTGTTTTAGGTATTGAAAAGTTTGACTATATTCTTCAAGCTCCAATTCCCGAGCTTACCGCTAAGGCCACAGCTGAAGAAATTCAGAAACGAAACAAGTGGGTAGATGATGACCAGCGTGTCAAATATTATATACTGGCCTCCATGTTGAATGAGCTGCAACAACAACATGAGAACTATATTCATGCATATGAGATGCTTGCGCACTTACAAGAGTTGTATGGTGCGCAAAGTCGAACCGCAAGATATGAGATATCAAAGCGGTTGTTTAGGGCTCAGATGACTCCAGGTATGTTAGTCAGCGAACATTGTCTCAAAATGATTGATGACATGGAGCAGCTGATAAGCCTCGGTTTAAACCTAGACGCAGACTTGCAGGTTGATTTAGTTCTACAATCTTTGCCTGAGTCATTTTCTCACTTCGTCATGAACTTCAACATGAATAAGATTCATGCCACTTTGTCTGAGCTTATGAATATGCTAGTCACAGCGAAAACACGTTGAAAGCAAACGGGATGGCGATGGCTGTTGAGAGAACTTCGCCTTCTAAAAGAAAGTTAAAAGAAAAGAAGAAGTTCTCCAAGCTAAAGTCGTCGGGTGGAATGAAGAAAAGAAATTTTAAGAAAACCGACAAAAGTAAGGCTAAAGGAAAATATTTCCATTACGGCAAGGAGGGACATTGGAAAAGAAATTGTAGAGAATATCTCTCTACCCTAAAAGAAAAATTAAAGGACGCACCTTCTGAAGGTATGCTCATCGTTGAGGCCATAGGTGCAATAATGGAAAGTAAGCTTCTACACGTTAGAGTTCACATGCAATTACATGGAGAGCTTGCAACCAACCTATAGAACATACCTGGGTGGTCGGCCGGCGACTAGAGGCGACGGCGACAGCCGGAGACCAAGCTCGGGCAAGCTTAAGCCTCTAACGGCGGATCTTCAACCACTGGTCTTTAGGTCCAACAACTTGCACAAGATCGCTTCTCTCGGTGCTGTGAAGCTTGCCAAGGGTGTTGCCGGCGGTGAGGGGCAGCGGCAGCACCGGACGGCGAAGCTCGGTCAAGCTCGGAGAGCTCTAATGGCGGATTCCGAACCGTGGCTCTTGAGTCCCAGTAACTTGCACCAACCCACTCACCTCGATGCCTTGGAGCTTGCTGAGGTGATGGCCGGCAACTTGGGTGAGCGGCGGCGCCGGGCGGTGAGGTTCGGCCAAGACAAGATTTTTCCCGGTTCTAGGGCACGCCCGAGCGTCGCGGATCCTCAACCGATCAGTCTCAAACTTGGAGAATATCTTGCAGTCGATCAAACTAAAGTTTCCAACGTGCCTGATCGGGTCTTCAACGGCTGGATAAAGCTCGGGAACAGATCTGGTCCAATATTAGTTTTCCGGCGGCTTGGTTGCCCCCGCCGGTTAACCGGAGCACGGCTGGCCTCGGGACTTCACAGAGATGATCCTCTCGGCGTCAGAAGAGGACTGGTTGGGTTCCTAGGCCAACAAAAACGGAGGAGGAAGAGAACCTACCTCGTCGGAGCAAAGAAAGAAGAGAGGAATCCCCGCCGGTGGTGCGCGGCGGAGCAGGACGCCGGGATTCCTCGGGCTAGGTCTCTAAGGCACAGAGGTGCCTCCAGATACGGTCTGGAGCGATCTAAACCTCCTTGTTGCTTTCTTCTCCAACCTAACCCGGGAACGAAGCTTCTCTTTGCTTCTTTGTCTTCTCCGGCATGGGACGGTGATGGCCGGCGGCGTAACGCCCGTGGAGAGAGCAAAGGGAGATGAGAGGTCTTGTGGGCGCGGCTGGGTGCTTAGGGTTTTGGGTTGCTAGGGTTACAAAGAGAACCCTAATACTATATATATACAAATGCAACAAAATGCATTTTTCTCCCTCTACTCACAATATTTAGAGCCAAGTCCTTCATAGTATTTCAATTTCGCAATCAGGTCCCTCTCTAAGAATTTGCACAAAAATCGGAGCATAAAATATAGGGGTCTCTATGTAATTTTTCATATTTTTTACTTTTTCCACGTTTTTCGAGGCATTCGAGTTGCCAAATAGAAAAACGGACTTCTCCACGATGTCCGGCTCGATGAAACCTATCAGGAAGCGATTTTTGTTCGTCGACTAAAAATCTAGACAAATCACAGATCCATAAAATACTACGATATTTATAGTTCAGCACGCTTTTCGAGACAACCGGGTCGTCAAACTAAAAAATGGACACAACCACGACGTCCGGCTTGACGAAATTTATAAAGTAATGATTTTGGTTTGTCGCATTCGATCCCCTATAATTTTAAAATCCATAAAATACTATAGTTTATACAATTTGGCACGCTTTACGATGCTTTAGGTTCGTTAAACGCAAATTTCGCCGGCGCCACTGCGCTCAGAACAATGAAGCGGTTAGAATCGACTACCTGGACCGTTAGATTCGGAACCCAGACGGTCGATCGGCCGACGTTGGTCGGCCAGGGATTTAAATCAGGGTTACTATTCACAACTTAAGTTGTGGGCCCCACTTCTCTTTTCATTGATTTCGAAACGATTCGACCTTCAGATCGAAAATCGGTTTACACCATCTTCAATCAATTCAACGAGACGGTCGCACTGGTGATTTTAGATTATCGAGATCAGACTCGGATCTGTAAGTCAGAAAATCGTGTCTCGAAAACTGTGCAATTTGCACACCGGTACACTACCACATAGGTTTCTTTTGCATTTAAATTTCACGAGTCTTATATATATATATATATATATATATATATATATATATATATATATATATATATATATATATATATATATATATATGTACAAATGTACTTATTGTAGTAACCGTGAATTTTGAAAACTGAAATTTAAGTTTAAGTATATTTTTGGAATGTTTATGAGCCCACGTCTTGCACGTTGCGCCCCACAAGTTCTTTGTTCGCCCATGGTTGGAGTCCGTCAAGAAAGAAGAATAGACGATCTTCTTTCGCCATGTTGGTGATGGACAGCATCAACTTGGAGTACTCCTTGACATACTCCTTGAGAGTCCCGGTATGTTTGAGTCGTCGAAGTTGCCTCCTCGCAAGATATTCGACGTGCTCGGGATAGAACTGCGCCTTAAGCTCGCGCACAAAGTCCTCCCAAGTCTTCAATTCGCATTGGCCCTTTTCGGCCTATGCAAATCGCCGACGCCACCACAGCATCGCATCGTCAGCAAGGTACATGGTTGCGGCTTGGACTTTTTCCTCCTCTTCGTCTAGCCGCAGCGCCTTGACGTAGCGCTCCATGTGCCATAGGAAGTTGTCGATGTCTTTTTCATCGCACGTTCCCCTAAAATATTGAGGCTTGGGAACACGTACCTTTGAAGCATAGCCCCTGTGAGGTTCAGGATCACGCCCTACCGCTTTCTCAAGGATTGTGACCCGTGATTTGAGGTCCTCGACCTCATCGACCCGGGCAACAAGATCATTGATCAGGGTATTTCGCTCATCGTCTCGACGAGTAATGATCTCTTGAAGCCTTTGAAACTCGATGCGAAAGGTTGCCATTGCAATAGTAACACTTTCCTCCATGCTACGAAAGTCACCAACAAACATTGTTAGAGTTTCAGCCAACTCAGAATATTGTTCACCTATTCTTGCCATGGCATCCTCCAATAGCGCGAGGCGGTCCTCCAAAGGAGCGTCGTCCCTCGTGATGGCCCGCCGCTCTTTGCTCTTGCCTCGCCTAGACTGCCTTGGAGGTTCAGCCACAACATCGGGGTTGCCAGCATCTGATGTTGACATGGTTCCTAGCTTGAACCGGCTCTGATACCAACTGTTACGGACTTAAGATTTTCGCCTAGCAAAAGTCCATGCGGCGCCCGCCTTCCTGCTCGAATAGGGCAAGCCTTACTCTCTATTTGCTAGCCCGGACCTTCGCGCCTTACAACTAAATGCAAAAGTAGAGAAAAGATAAAAGAGTAGTGGTTCCACAGAAAAAACTAAGTACTCTCTTTACTTAGAAAATAACACTACAAGATACAACTCTCTCTTTGATGAATTGGCCTTAGCCAACTTTCCTATTTATAGGCTTATGTACAACTCACTTACTAAGCCTACATTTACAAGCCATGACTCTTGGCATTCCCATGACATTAATGGTGGTGATTGCAAATCTCTTCACCTCTCAAATGTCTCTTTGCCTCCCACAAATGATGTTGGGCCATCTTGACAAGCCCACTTCGGTTTGGGCTAGGAATTTAGACTAAAATTTTCTAAGTTCCTAACAACATGCTGCGAAAGCGAGGTTACGAGTTTAAATAAGACACATATCACGAAATGAGGTTGTCGGGCTCAAATATGACAGATCACGAAAGTGAGGCTATGGCAATGACGCCGACTTGGATAGACCACATATCGCGAAAGTAAAACTGTGATAGACATGACCATAGACAACAACGAGAGTGCCGACATGTGATGACAAAAAAAAAAAAAAAAAAAAAAAAAAAAAAAAAAAAAAACAGAGGATAGATAAAAAAAAAAAAGAAAAAAAAAAAGAAGAGAAAGAATAAAAATTATTATTATTTTCGTGTGAAGATTATTATATGCCACAACCGCTACAAAAAATACCAATAAACAAAGAAAAAAAAGAAGAAATTATATATTAAATTGCATCATTTAAAATTATTTAAAATTAAATTGCACCATATAAATATAAATCAGAAGCTATACTATTTAAGACTAAATTACACAATATAAACGAAAACTTATACTATTTAACAATAAATTTTTTTAATAAAATAAAATAAAACAACAAGATAGTGAAATATAATTTTTTTTTTTTTCATGACACAATGACAAAGTAAAAATAAGCTAAACCAAAATATAACCAATTATAATTGAATTTTTCCCTTCATAAAATGCAACGATTGACCGCTGATTGAGCAATGACGGGAAAAGTAAAGTTTTACTTGCAGACCTCAAAAAAAAAAAAAAAAAAAAAAAAAAAAAAAAAAAAAAAAAAAAAAAAAAAGAAGCTCAAAATAGTGCATGACTTCAAAATCATATCCTTATACCTAAGGGAAGGGCTCTTATTGGAAGTAATTTCAGTTTAAAAATAAATAGTTTATCATCATAGTACACTTCAACTGCATAAAAACTCTGGGTACAATCCATTCATGTTTTAAAAAAAAGATGAAGAAAACGACGAAAACCAACATAAAATACCAGCAAATATAGTTGGTATCCTAGCTAGTTCTCAGAAATATTCAATATTCCAATTTACTTAATAACTCATTTCATCATATATTTTTTTTATGTATTTAAGTTTGCTTAGAAACTCAAATCATCACTGAATCTTCAAAAACAGCTCTATCTCAGCTGTACTTATTTGGTATAGATAAAAAAAAAAAAAAGTCAAAAACTAGCTTTATTAATATTGTATAATTCTTTTGTATTCATTAAGATGGAATTGGTTACTCTCTCTTCTAAATTCTAATCAAAGGTTTTTCATATGAGTATGACTCTTTTATATTATTCTATCTAGTTAAAACACAAATCAGTATGTGCAATCGGGATCACAGTTCCAAGGGACGTCGGGTTTACGATCCAGAATAAAAGGCCGAATGCGAGGTTATATAATCGAAGAACAGATCAACCTGCATATGCACCACACAACAAATGCAATTAGAAAAACGCAGGAACATCTTCCTATATATCTTTTGTTGGATTATGTAAAATTATGTTTCGAGTCCATATGGATTTGATCCAATCTTGTTCCTAAAGATTAGGGATGATTTAGGAATATCTTAAAGATAATTCTTAAGATAATATGGACGACGACTAGAAGTGATTTAAAAACTCGGATGGACGGTGGAGATCGTTTCCTATTAGAATTAGGTTTTTAGAGTTATATTAACTCTTGCAATTCATCTTTTATTTTTTAGGGCTTCATTGAAAAATCCTAATTGAGAGGAAAAACGTGGAGAACCTCCGTGAGAGAGTTTCTTGTAATCCAATTTTACTCCTTGTATTTTTGTGCCGTGGATTAATCGAATAACACATTGAGGTGGTCTTGCCCGTGGACGTAGGTTGACACATTGTTGGCCGAACCACGTAATTCTCGTGTCCTTGCATTCCCTTATTTGTTTTATTTTTTTAGTTATTCTCGTGCTTGTTTTCTACAATCGTTTTCGCCTATTTTCATCTACGAAAGATTTTATTTCCGCTGCGCTCGTGTGCTGTGTGGGTTGAGGTGTGCTCGGTAACCCCACGGCCGGTCCCCCCTTCAATTGGTATCGGAGCGTTTGGTTATTCGTAGTTCGTTGACGGTGAAACGATGGCGGAAAAAGTTTCAGCGACAAAGTATGAGATTTCTCGATTTGATGAAGCGAACTTTGCGTTGTGGAAACTGAAGATGCAAGCAGTTTTGATTAAAGATGCTTGTGAGATTGCCCTGCAAGGAATAGAAAATAAGCCGGAAGGGATGACGGATAAACAATTTCAAGAGAAGGACAAGATGGCTTTGGCAAACCTATATTTGGCACTGGATGATTCGGTGTTATTCAATATGGAGACCGAGACTACCGCAAAAGGGATTTGGGATAAATTAAAAAATCTCTATGAAGGAAAGTCATTGGTGAACAAAATTTTCTTAAGGCGACAATTGTACAATCTAAAGATGAAGGATGAGGCACCGGTACAAGAACATCTAAGTATATTCAACTCTATCGTGAGCAAACTCGCTGCCCTAGACGTGAGAATTGATGAAGAAGAAAAGGCAAGTATTTTACTTTGCTCGATGCCGGAAACTTGGGATAATTTGATTATGAACTTGAGCCATATTGAAACCCTTAAGATGGAGTCGGTTGTTGCATCATTACTTACCGAGGAGATGAGGCGGAAGTCTAGCCAAGAAAGTTCTTCGGGGGAGGCTATGATAGCACGGGGAAGACCTTTCGAGAGGGAGTATGGTGATCGAAGAAAGTCGAGATCAAAATCCAAGGGCAAAAAGAAAGTAAAGTGCTGGAATTGTGGAAAGTTGGGGCACGTGAAGAAAGATTATCGGGTTAAAGGAGTTGATGGTAAATCCGATTCAAATAATTTTCAAGGTAATATAGCCGAAGCGGATGCTAAGTCGGCTAGTTCAGAAGACGGAGATGCGTTAGTCGCATTGGATAGATCCGAGCTTATTTATCATTGGATCTTGTATTCGGGGGCGTCATTCCACATGACTCCCTATAGGGAGTGGTTTCATTCTTATAAGTCACGGGATTGTGGAGTTATCTATTTGGGTGACAACACGGCATGTCCGGTGGTTGGAGTAGGAGACGTTCGGATCAAGATGTTTGATGGTGTTATTCGGACGGTTTCTAATGTTCGACATGTTCCTGCACTTCGAAAAAGTCTTCTATCACTTGGAAAATTTTGCAAACAAGGGTTTAAATTCATCGGCGAGAAAGATCACTTGAAGGTATGTCAAGGTTGTTTGGTGTTGATGAAAGGAGAGCAAGTAGGTGGCCTTTATAGATTAGTGGGCGAGACTCAAGTGGGAGAAGCGGTTGTTGCAAGCGCAAAGGTGGAGTCTTCAACGGTGTGGCATCGCCGTTTAGGACACATGAGTGAGCGCGGATTGCAGGTATTATCCAACCGTGAACTTCTTTCAGGTTACAAGTCCGCGCCATTAGATTTTTGTGAAGATTGCATCTACGGGAAGCAACGAAGGTTGTCTTTTTCTCTATCACATTAAAGAAGTAAGAAGCATCTCGAGTTGATTCATTCGGATACTTGGGAGTCGCCCGATACTTCGTTGGGCGGATGTTCTTACTTTGTTTCATTTATTGATGATTACTCTCGGAAGGCTTGGGTGTATATTCTAAAGCGAAAGTCCGATGTGTTTGAGACTTTTAAGAAGTTTAAAACTCTTGTGGAGAATGAAAAGGATTTAAAAATTAAGTGCCTACGTTCTGATAGCGGAGGGGAGTATTGTTCAAGAGAATTTGATAAGTTTTGTATTGAGCATGGAATTAAGCGGCATCTCACGGTACCCGGTACACCGCAACAAAACGGTGTAGCGGAGAGGTTAAATAGAATACTCATGGAGAGGGCCCGTAGCATGTTGAGTACTTCAAAACTCGACAATAGATTTTGGGCGGAAGCCGTGAGCACGGCTTGTTATTTGATTAATCGAGCGCCGACAAATTTACTTGGTTTGGAAATTCCTGAAGAAGTCTGGAGCGGCAAGTCCGTTGATTACTCCTATCTTTGTGTCTTTGGATGTGATGCTTATGCGTGGATACCGAAGGAGAAAAGGTCAAAATTGGATAAGAACTCTCGGAGGTGTATATTTCTTGGCTATGCGAAAGGTGTTAAGGGATATCGATTGTGGGACCCTACTAACCACAAAATAGTCATAAGTCGTGACGTTATCTTCAATGAAGGGTCCTTTCAAGGCACCAAGGAAAAGCAAGATGATGATGCTATGATTCCAATTGAGCTCTTTGAAGCGCGCGATGAGGTGCAAGCACAACAAGATGATGAAGTGGTTGATGATGAACCTGACTTGGAATCTCCGCAATCATCCGAAGATACAAATTCACCGATAGAGTCGCCAGCGGATTCCGGGCGTCCTAGTAGAGTTATTAGACCTCCTGCGAGGTATAATGACTATATTACTTCATTTATTCCTTCTGCAAACCATGTTAGTGCATATGTTGCTTTAGCGGAAGAAGATGAGCCGACTTCGTATAAGGAGGCTTGTGAGTCGACTGACGCTGAGAAGTGGCAATGCGCGATGGAGGAGGAGATGGAGTCAATTCGGAAGAACAAGACTTGGAAACTTGTTGATTTGCCGAAGGGAAGGAACGCGATTGGATGTCGTGGGTGTTTAAGGTGAAAAAGGATACAGATGGGAATGTGGAGAGGTTCAAGGCAAGATTGGTGGTGAAGGGATATGCTCAGAAGCCGGGAATCGATTTCGATGAGATCTTCTCACCGGTGGTTCGTCTTACCACTATTCGGGTTGTTTTGGCGATCGCAGCGGTCATGGATTTGGAGCTCGAGCAGATGGATGTAAAAACAGCATTCTTGCATGGTGACCTGGAGGAGGAGATATATATGTCGCAATCGGAAGGCTTTGTCGAAAAAGGCAAGGAGTATTTGGTTTGTCGGTTGAACAAATCGTTGTACGGCTTGAAACAGACGCCAAGGTGTTGGTACAAGCGATTTGATTCCTTCATTATAAGTTTGGGTTTTGATAGGCTTGAAGCGGATCATTGTGCATATTTCTGCGATTATAATGACGGGAGCTTCTGTATTTTGTTATTATATGTCGACGACATGGTGGTCGCCGGAAATAACAAGGGCAAGATATCTATCTTGAAGACTCAGTTAGCCGGTGAGTTCGATATGAAGGACTTAGGAACTGTGAATCAAATACTCGGGATGAAGGTACTACGGGAGAGAAAGAATAGGAAAGTTTGGCTTTCACAGAAGAGTTATGTGGAGAAGGTTCTGCGGCGCTTCAACTTGCAGAACGCAAAGCCAGTTTCTACCCCGTTTCCTATTCATTTAAAATTGTCGGCCGAGCAATCACCGGGTACGGAAGCAGAAAAGGCCGACATGGCTCGGGTACCATATTCATCGGCAGTAGGGAGCCTTATGTTTGCCATGGTGTGCACGAGACCCGACATTGCTCAAGCAGTGGGAGCAGTGAGTCGGTATATGGCGAATCCAGGTTGTGAACATTGGAATGCAGTGAAGTGGATTCTCAGATATTTGAGAGGTACTGCGAATTTCTCACTCTGTTATGGTTCTGCGGGTTTGGAGTGCGTCGGATATGTGGATGCAGATTTCGCAGGAGATAAAGACAGAAGAAAGTCTACCACGGGTTATGTTTTCTCCATGGGCGGTGGTGCTATTAGCTGGGAGTCGAAGCTTCAGTCGGTAGTCGCTTTGTCGACGACGGAGGCGGAGTACATAGCAATGACACATGCTTGTAAGGAGGCTATCTGGCTAAAAAGACTTTTAGGAGAATTAAAAGTGAAGCAAGATGTGGTGGGAGTGAATTGTGATAGTCAAAGTGCAATACACTTGGCGAAGAATCCGGCGTTTCACTC
Source organism: Tillandsia fasciculata (assembly GCA_029168755.2). NCBI lineage: Eukaryota > Viridiplantae > Streptophyta > Magnoliopsida > Poales > Bromeliaceae > Tillandsia > Tillandsia fasciculata. The sequence continues at coordinate 22,927,625 of CM054939.1, read as the reverse complement.
TCGGACGAAACACATTGATATTCGCTATCACTTCGTGAGAAATGTGGTGGATGAGGGTTTTATCTCATTGTTGAAAATTCACACAGATGCGAATCCATCGGATATTTTAACGAAACCGGTGACTCGAGAGAAGTTCAATTGGAGTATGACTTCTCTCGGTCTTGGAGCTACATGAGGAGAGTGAGAATTTGGCAAGATCTTCAATTTTGTGTTTTATGAAATTCGGCACATGTTTTTAAGTGGGAGAATTGTTGGATTATGTAAAATCATGTTTCGAGTCCATATGGATTTGATCCAATCTTGTTCCTAAAGATTAGGGATGATTTAGGAATATCTTAAAGATAATTCTTAAGATAATATGGACGACGACTAGAAGTGATTTAAAAACTCGGATGGACGGTGGAGATCGTTTCCTATTAGAATTAGGTTTTTAGAGTTATATTAACTCTTGCAATTCATCTTTTATTTTTTAGGGCTTCATTGAAAAATCCTAATTGAGAGGAAAAACGTGGAGAACCTCCGTGAGAGAGTTTCTTGTAATCCAATTTTACTCCTTGTATTTTTGTGCCGTGGATTAATCGAATAACACATTGAGGTGGTCTTGCCCGTGGACGTAGGTTGACACATTGTTGGCCGAACCACGTAATTCTCGTGTCCTTGCATTCCCTTATTTGTTTTATTTTTTTAGTTATTCTCGTGCTTGTTTTCTACAATCGTTTTCGCCTATTTTCATCTACGAAAGATTTTATTTCCGCTGCGCTCGTGTGCTGTGTGGGTTGAGGTGTAACGGTAACCCCACGGCCGGTCCCCCCTTCATCTTTTTACTGATCTTTTTGGAGCAAACAAATAAAAATTATTTTTGTGTATCGCAGTTTCTATTCACCTTCGTTCCAGTTCATCAAAAGAAATTAAGTGGAAAGGGCCAAATGTGAAATTACAATACCAACTTAAAAGGTGGACTGATAAGAAGATGTCAATTTCAAAAGATACAACAGTTCACGTAATATTATCATCACTTAACATCACTTCCCATTTAGGCCCAGGAAGAATGGTATAAGTAAGAAGCAGAAGCGAACTACTATCTCCTTTCTATCAAAATTAAATTCAGCATTCAGGTAACCATGTTGGATTTAATTTTTTTTTATATATGGACTAACATATAAATTTATAATTATATTATGGACTATCTAATTTAATTGGGCCATTAAGTGGTTTAATATGGGGTCTTGAAAATATCTATTGGGTATGAATTATTAATGTGTAGAAACTCAATATAAGTATAATTAGGGTTTATAAGACTCTAATTAAACTAGAATATAAGGAATATAAAAAGGTTGTTGTCCCGAATCGGATTCCTGCAGTCAATTTATCATGTCCCATTCAGAGCAAAATTAATTAGACGACGAATCTAGACTTGAAAACATTCAATCCAGGCGATTTTATTGTCGGTGTTTGAGGAACGATAAAATCTGAGAACGCGTTTCATCATGCATGGATTCCGGTAAGCGTTTATAATATTTTTAAATAGATAAACAATTATCTAATAATTTACATGTATTTTTTGAGTTATTTCGTATTAATTTGTATACGAATCTAACAAATCAATCATCCAAAAAGAACAAGAGATACAAAAATGTCATTCAAAATCTAGTACACATTCCTGCATTTCATAGAATGATTTGGTCAAATACTTTGACACAACTAAGACGCAAAGTAATATATAGTTCTTCTGTATTAATTATGGACAAGGCTCAAGAATTGAGACATGTAAATTCTCACAAAACAAAGACATGCAGAAGGTCTCTGCAGTGTGAAACACCAAAGAACAATAAATAGCAGTTTGATTGCATTGCTTGAGCTGGTAATTTAGCAAGCAATTTCTTTACCTTTGATAGCATTGAACTTTTAGACTTCGTGTCAACAAGTGCCATTTACGCCGATCGATCGTAAGTCCTTTAATTATATATAAATCATAGAAAAATATTAATGATATACTCAATTCATTTCAGAGTAGAGTAAATTTCACTGACCGCTTCGAAGTAATCAGTGAAAGATCCATAATCTGAAATAGACGGGATGTACATCGTCCACCCCAAATAGAGACTAATAAGTATACAAATTCAAAGCTTTTGCTATCCACACCAACCTTAACACTTAACACATGGAAACCTCAATTACAATCCAAGGCAACTAAACACCAATCAATTCTCTAACATACAAGAAAAATAACAAAAAAAAGATCAAGCATCAATAGCATGAACCCAGGAGTAAATTTTGGCATGAATCCATGGGTTTATATATATATATATATATATATATATATATATATATATATATATACAACAACCCAATTCCAATGTACAAAACCAAAAGTAAAAATAATTATTAAATTTAGTTTTAATTTATGTTAATATAAAATAGACATAGATAAAATTTTAAACAAATTAACCAGTACCGTCTAGAAACTTATTTTTAAAAAATAGCCAAATTCAATAAGTTTTTAAGACTTATTTAAGATAGTAATATATGTAGAATAAAAATTTATATTTATATAATTTTTAGTTTTAAAAAAGTATTTGATAATTGAGACCTAGGATAGGATAAAATGGGGAGAAGGTTTTTTTTTTAAAAGTAAAAAATCAGAAGGGTATACCTGCACTGTTCGTAAAGACTGTGTGCTAATTGCGAAAAACACAAAGGGCTTTTCTGCATATTTACTTCTTTACTTTGCCCTACTTACTCCCTTCACCACCAAGTTGCATCCCATCGACATACACCACCGCCTACTCGCCGCCGCCGCCGCCGCCGATGAACCTCGGGAGCCGCGTCGCCGCCGTAGTAGGCGGCGCCGCTCGCCGCGCCGCCGCGCTACCGTGGCGCGACATCTTCTCCGACTCCCTCTCCCGCGCCTTCCTCGTCGGCAAGACCTTCTGCGCCGTCCACGTCGTCAACGCCCACCTCTGCGGCGTCGCCTTCGTACTCCTCTCCCCTCCACCTCCCCCCACCCTCTCTCTCTCTCTCTCTCTCTCTCTCTCTCTCTCTCTCTCTCTCTCTCTCGCTCGCTCGCTCGCTCGCTCTAAATTGGCGTCGTCGTCTTCTGCAGGTGCTGGGCCCAAGCATGCTCCCGACCATTAACCTCACCGGCGACGTGGTGGCCGTGGACAGGCTCACCGCTCGGTGGGGCTCCGTCGCCGTGGGGGACGTCGTCCTCCTCCTGTCCCCGGAAAACCCTAGGAAGACCGTCGCCAAGCGGATCATGGGGCTCGAGGGCGACGCCGTAACCTACCTCGTCGATCCCGCCAGGGGCGACGAGTCCAAGACCGAGGTGGTGCGCGATGTTTCAATCGATCGATATCGATCGATCATGTGATTTTTTGGCTGAAAGTACGGATTTTGATGAGTTTTTTAGGTGGTAATTTTGGATTATTTCTTTTGCAGGTGCCCAAAGGGCATGTTTGGGTGCAGGGAGATAATATTTATGCTTCCAGGGATTCGAGGCAGTTCGGGCCGGTGCCTTATGGATTGATACAGGGGAGGATCTTTTGTAGGGTAAGGAGGATTCTTTTTGAATCGATTATGTTCTTGTCACCAGCTTATTGCTTTTGATTCATTGTTAATTGGTATTATTATGTGTGTTTGATAGCTCAATTTGGTGAGGAAGGATGAAATTTGAGCTTCTTCGTTCTTTTAGAATATGATTCGATGTGCTGGTCATGATTTAGATATTGTTTAAATCACCCATTTCATTTGTCGGTAGAGATGATTCTTTTTGGTGCTTTGATTTAGCCTCCATGAGAAATGAAAAGGAAATTTTTCTTGAATTTTGAAGTTTGGACTATGTTTTGAACTTCGGAGAAGATGCATTGCTGTTTGGCTGGCGATAGATTTTCTTCATTTAGTTGGGAATCTGAAAATTGGAGTTTTAAGGAGCGTCAAACTTTTACCAGTGGATTTAGAAGATTTTAGTGGTTAGCAATACTAGCGACTTGGTTGAATTTAAGTTGGCTCATTATTCGAATCCTCGTATGTGTGTCCCAATGTTCTCTATGTTCTCCGTATTCTATTGCTACGATACTCATCTCTTTGATCTCCGTAAATATAATTCTGTTAGCTCGTGTGACTATAACGAACATTTGAAAAAGCATAGCGGGCTTAATCCTTAGCATGTGCTAGACTCCAATTTAATTAGCAAGAATAAGAAACACTCCAATGCAATTAGCAAGAATAAGAAACTTAGCAATATTATGCAGTTCTTCATTTGTTTTCTTAATGTGCATTTTATTGTTCCGTCTATTGTGTAAGCCTGTTGCTATTGCACAAGTATTCCTAATGGCTTACATTGTCGTTTTGTCAAGATAAAGCTGGACGCAGTACCGCCAAGTTCTTGTAGTCCACCTGGTGAAAAAAAGAATACATAAGTGACTGCTGGCAATTATTACCATTTTTTGATGATGCATCTACCATTGAAACCCGAATCTGGGATTTGGGGTTAGAATGCATGCAGAAGTGTGTTCAAAAAGCCATTCTGTTGAACAAGGTTTAGTAGTGCCTATTGAATTTTTTAAGAGAACTTCGAGTTGATTTTAATTCCAAATGCTTGGAATTTCTGTCAGAATTTTCACTTGCAGCTGGACTCATTTTATAATGTTTGTTCTTCAATCTTCTCGTGCTTATTCCTCGTGCTAGGCATAAGCATTTCAACTTCATTTTACCAAAGTTAGGGCACTACCACCACGTAGGTCATAGTGTTTCTTACATATCTTGCTATTTATGGTGTGTCATCTTACGATTTGTGATTTTTTTTCCCTTCTGATATTATTTAGTCATTGTCGTGTCCAGATCTGGCCACCAGAAAGTTTTGGATTCATCGGTCAAAAAGCATAGCTCAGTAGAAAGGTAATCCCCAGGTGCTTTAGTGTATAAATAATTTGCTTCAGGCTTCTTTTTGGTCATTATCTATTCTAATTCTTCCGACTAGCCATTTGCACATCTCATTTTGCCAATTTGCTTCTATTAGTGCCATATAAACATATAAGTCGGTATAATTGCTGCTATCCTACAATCACTGCAGACAGGACTGACAGACCTTGCTTTTGCAATGAGTCCTGCTTTGACATGAAGTTTCTTTAGCGACTGTAACCTTTTCTTTCTAATTAATTTATGGCAAAGTTGCGAATTGCTTGATGCACCTCCCTTCAGCACTTTGAGCGAAATGTGCCCAAGGAAGTGGTGCCAATTATAATGAGAATGTTGTTAATGTGTTTTCCTCATACTCCACTGAAAGAACACTTTTTGAAGGACAAGCCAGGCCCAACAAGTTGTTGTGTTTTTGTTGCATTTTATTTCAAGTAATTGTGTCTTTCGTCGTCATCGACCTATTCATCTCATGACTACTCTTCTTTTTTTTCTCCCTAGAATTCGTCTCATTGAACCTGAAGGCTGGGTTGATATCAATCAAGGTTGGGGCTTGGATCTATCCCCTGATTGATTAATTCTCATTGATTCTGATTTTCACAAGAAATTTTTGCTCTTTAATCTAGAGGACTAATAGTTTGTATCAGGCTTCTATGCTGTACCTTCCTCAGATTCATTTATTTACTCTCTCTTTCTTCTGATAGAAACTGTATGAATCTTGTAACAGGCTTCTATGATGTTCCTTCATCAGATTAATTTATTTTTTCTCTCTGTATTCTGATTGAAACTGTATGACTATAATGTGTAAGTTTTACTTTTTCTTTTTTGTTTTTTATTTTTTTTGGGTGACAGTATCAGTTTTGTTTGTTTTGGTATTGGTTTGTTTTTGCCTGAGATATGAACACTTCAGGATATGCTTAATTTAACTATTTGGGATTGATTTAAGTGATACTAAGTTTCAGTTACATGTAGTTCAAATTCATTATTTTGTAGTTTTTTTTTTTTTTTTTTTACCGAAAATTGTTACAGTTAGTAAACTTATCTCCCACATAATATTTTTTTGCATCTTTTATAACTTAATAAATAATAAATTATAATATAATAAATAAAAATTAATATAATTATATTTTATATAATTGTAAAATAAAATTTAAAATAATTATATTAATTTGTTGTATATAAATTTTAATAATGCAACAAATAAAATTCCGAAGTTAAAAAAATTATTAAATTTAGTA
>CM054939.1:22773973-22918973 GCA_029168755.2 Tillandsia fasciculata | reverse complement strand
AAAAAAAAAAGAGAAAAGAAAAAGTAAAAAGAAAAAGTGAAAAGTAAAAGGCTTTTCTTTTTAATTAAAGGGCTTGCACGAATCTCAATGCAATCCAATGACTACAAAATGGGTGGCAAAATTAGGCTGGTGCTATCAATAGCATTCCAGCACAACTATATATATATATATATATAGGGGATGCTAGGTTTACACCCATAAGTGGTGTACATTCTACACCCCACCCAGAATGGCATGGGGTGTAAGATATACACCCCGTATGGGTGTACACTTATATTTATCCATATATATATATATATATAGAGAGAGAGAGAGAATTAGGCTAGAATACTATCGATAGCACCAAGTCTTTGGTGCTATCAAGTTTTTAACCGTTGGATGAAAAAATATGCGGTTGGGATTATACCAGGTGGTTAGTTGAATAGTAAATATCTTAGGGGACAAACATAATCCCAACCGCATATCTTTTTATCCAACGGCTAAAAATTTAATAGCACCAATTATTTGGTGCTATCGATAGCACTATATATATATATATATATATATATATATATATATATATATATATATATTAAATATTACCTACCCAATATAAAAAAAAGCAAGGCACAAATTATTTTGTAATTCATCCGTTTTAGCCAAGTATCTATATATATAATTCTATTACTGTTGGCCACGAAGGACTACAGTTAATAGTATTAGAAAGATTATAAATTATTGTTATTAGCTTAAGTGATAAAAAGTTTGATGATTAGTACTCGATATTTTAATTTTATTATTCTCTCTCAAGCACCCTCCACCCCCCCCCCGGCGCGCGCATATATATATATATATATAGTTCGGCTACTATCGATAGCACCAAACAATTGGTGCTATCAAGTTTTCAGCCGTTGGATGAAAAAATATGCGGTTGGGCACCAAACAATTGGTGCTATCAAGTTTTCAGCCGTTGGATGAAAAAATATGCGGTTGGGATTATGTTTGTCCCCTAAGATATTTGCTATTCAACTAACTACCTAGTAAACCTTAGGGGCCCACTATAATCCCAACCGCATATTTTTTCATCCAACGGTTAAAAACTTGATAGCACCAAAGGCTTGGTGCTATCGATAGTATTTAGTCTAATTCTCTCTCTCTCTCTCTCTCTCTCTCTCTCTCTATATATATATATATATATAGTCCGACTAGAATACTATCGATAGCACCCTATCAAGTTTTCAGTCGTTGGATGAAATGATATGCGGTTGGGATTATAGTGGTCCCCTAAAATTTTTACTATTCAATCAATCACCTACTAAACCCTAGGGGCCCACTATAATCCCAATCGCATATTTTTTCATCAACGGATAAAAATTTGATAGCACAAATGACTTGGTGTTATCGATAGTATTCTAGCATAATTATATATATATATATATATATATATATATATATATATATATATATATATATATATATTAAAAAATAAGCAAAGTAAATTCATGTTGAAAACCATTACTGACCTGAGATACATGCAAACCAAACTTGAGATCTCGAATCAAAGTTCTGTAAGAAAACTTTTAATGCAGCTCTTAGTGAAAAGATGTAATTCTAATTAAAATATATAATTTTTAATGAATAAATGTGAAAGAATTAAATATGAAAAGGCACAGTTTTATAATGTGTCATTTCGCATATATATCTGTTGAAATTAAGTTTTGCATTTATTGAATTTGACTTACATGTATTAATCAAATAATTAAAAAGGGATTTATAATAGTTGATAGTTATAATTAAATAAAAAGTTACAATTTAAAAAGTTACTTTATAAAATATCTGTACATAAAGTCTCACTTCATGAAGTATCTATTCGTGTTCTATACAAATCCATAGTGTTGATTGTTGAAAAAATATTGAGAAAGAGTTCAAATCTCTATTCAATATTTTATTTTATTTTTTTACAACTTAATTGAGTGAGTGCTAAAAGACCCGACTTCATGTGTGCAAACGCAGTTGGAGTTTATACTTCATTATATCTTGAGAGATTATTCGTTGATCCAGTGCACACTAAATTTATTCAAACGATGAGATTAAGTCTTAAGAACTAATCTTATCATTCTAATTTATATACTCTTGCTACGTTTTGGTACAACAATTTCTACTAAAATCCTCAACATCATAAATTAACTAGGTTAAATCATGCAGTCAAGTATAGTAAGTATAGTTTGGTTCCTCAAAAATTATGAAAAAATTAGTTTTTAAAATGTTTTTATTGAAAACATTTTTTTCATAAATTTTATTTTTCAAATAAAAAATATAAAAAATATTTTTTTCTGTCAGAAAATAATTTTTTAAGATAAAAAAATAAAAATAAAAAAGAGAAAACAAAGGATACCAAAGCGCAATATCGATATGTTGGAGGGACTATCCATACAATTTTACCCTGTTGCCCATATAAAACCCGATGGCCTTTGCAAACCACTCACCCTTCTCTGCCGTCGCATCGCCGCCGCCTCCTCGTCCTCGTCCTCCTCCTCCTCCTCCTCCTCCCCCGCACCTTCACTTTCTCCATTAATGGCGAAGGGCGACGACGAAGAGGAGGCGGAGGCGATACGGGGGGAGGGCGCTGAGGAGTACTCGTACTTGGCCACCGTCGTCCCCTTCGTCCCGCCGCTCCCGCTCCTGCGCTGCCCCGTCCCCGCCGCCGCCGCCGACGACGACCCCTCCGCGGGGCCCTTCGTCCTCGCCTTCAGCGACGCCCGGAGCTGGAGATTGGCCTATCGCGCCGCGGAGTCCAACGTCCGGGAGCAGTGCGAGGTTCGTTCGTTCGCTCCCCCTCTCCCCCTCCGAAACCCTAATCGCTTGAGAAATTAAGAAACCTTGTGTTAAAAATGTTTCTTTTTGTTTTTTGAATCAATCGATTGTAATTGCTCGTGGAGTGATAAGAAAAAGAGCAATTTTTTTGGTAATGATGCAAAGGTAGCACGCTAACCCTTTTTCTCTTTCAATTTCTTGCTAAAAATCTCACTAACCATACGCCAAATTCAAATTCGTGGACCAAATTTATTTGTTTGCATCAAATTAAACTTAGAAACATTTACTCAGGGAGTTTTTTTTAAATGTTTTTATTTCATCATGTATGTTATGTTATGTTATGTTGACCAAATTTGTAGTAGGAGTATAGCTTGTGTGTTCATTTGTGAGAAATTGCGATAGGAAAAATTGGTGAGCTCTTGTGATTTTATCCAGAAAAAAAAATATAAAAAAAAAGTAGAAAAGAAGATATTTTTGATCTTTGTAATGCCTATATTTTCATTTGAGCTTGTTTTTCCTTTTCATTCCTCTTAAACTATTAACCCTAGTTTGGCATCATTGTCATCATCCGCAACACGAATCCATCGCGTAGAATTGTTATTAAAACAGAAACAAAAAAGAAACACCATTGAATTAGGACTAAACTTTTTGAATTTTGTTTTCCCTTAAATTCTGTGTGTTTCAATTCTATTTCTGCAGCTGGCCGAGCTGTGTGGCTCTAGTATTGCCAGTCAGTAAGTTTATCAGCTGCACAGATGAAAAGAGCGCAAAAACCAGCTCTTGGCTGCCGAGCATTGGCTGTCGAGATTGACAAGTGCTCTACAATCCATTAAATTACTCTCTTTTTTTTTTTTTTTTCCATCGATTGCCATGTTATATAAAATAATCAGGAAAACGAATAAAAGGAGAGCGCGAGACTGCTTTTCTTAATTGTATGCTGAAGTTACTTCTTCCTTTTCTCCGACCTGAGAGAAGATGATTTTGCTGTTTCTGTATTAATGCAAATCTAAACTTTTTTTTTTTTCCTTTTAACGAATAATCTTGTTTGAAACCTGCTGCATACTTGTGTTGAATTAAAACTCCTTTTCTTTTCGAGCATCTGTCTTTTTCTCTAGTGTACATTGTTGCACTTTCAGTCTTTCACCCTTTAAGTTTAAAGTTTGAAAATCAAATATAAACGCGTGGGTTTTCGGTGTAAGTATGTTGAAACAACTCGTAGCTGAGTGCGCACGCCCATAGCATGCGTGCAGGAACAGGCGGACCTGCGTCTGCGTGTGCGTGGACGTGCTCAAAATTACGATACTGATTCTTGAATAGTTGAGCTTGCAGTAGCAACACTACCCTGCCTTGTCCTACTTCCAAGTGTATCACAATATGCACGAGAGTCGGATGGACTTGTAAATTCGAATTTACTGTATGATTTTTATCAATTTTTTCTCGCTTCTTACGACACTCTGGATTATATCGATAAATTTACACTCTTATATTACTCAATTTCAACTCTCATTCAACAGGCAGGTGCGCGAGTTGGGTGCTCAATCTCTGCCTCCAACAAATGCAGACCTCCATGGTGGAAGATCCTGTTTGGAAATTCAGCGGCCGATTTCGCAGACAGAGAGCGGTGCGAAGAACGCGAGATGGCTTTATGTCTCGCGGCTTCCAAAGAAGCCTGTGTTCAGTTCGCAAAGGAGAAGTGCCTCCCGCCCTTCAGAGATGCGAGGATCGCCATGGGCAATCTGCTGAAAACTTCAGAATTCACTCTTTGGGGCAGCGCGGATGCAGAGATCTCGTCGAATGCTGAAACCTCAGAGGGATTTGGCTGCAATCTTGGAGCTACAAATTACAGAGGAAGTATTCTAATGAAGAATTCATCTGTTGGAAGAAGAGCAAAAACATGAAAAAGCCATTGTTGTGTACTGTGTGTAAATTCTAAATCAACCACTTGTAAAATAATTTATACTTTAATTGCTTGAATTCTCAAGCTACTGAGATTGTATGCTTAAGAGGGATTTTTCTATTTTCTATTTTTTTTTCTAAATTCATTTGTGAGCAACTTTTTTGAGTAAATCTATTCTCAACAAGAGGCCAACTTTTTTTTTTTAGGGTTAATTTCATATTGGCGGCAGATATATCCCTACAAACTTTAGTTTTTCATATTTATTTTATCAAACATAAAAAGATATATCCCTACAAATTTTAATTTTTTCATATTTATTTTATCAAAAATATTATGTTGTTCATATATATTCTTATCGTTGATGTTCGTTAAAAATTTATAATTTATTATAGATTAAATATTTAATTTTTGTTAGTTAGTGAGATAAATTTATTTATTCTTTAAGATATTTTTGCACTACACATTTAACTTTGCTTTACTATAAAGAATTTGAGCAATACTATCCATATATTCGAAATCGGATGTACGATATACATTTCATCCATTCTTATATGAAGATTTTTCTATTAATCACTTCGAAGTGATCAGTAAAATTTACCTTACTCCAGAATAAACGGGGTGTAAGATGTATACCCGATTTCGAATATACAAAAAGTATTTTCCAAAAAATATTAAATAAGCAATGCTATCCGTACACCCAGCAATCGGTGTACGATATACATCTCACCTATCCCGGAGTGGAGACTTATTCACCGGTCATTTCGAAGTGATCGATGAAATTCATCTTATTCTGGAATGAATGGGTAAGTCATTTCGAAGTGATCGATGAAATTCATCTTATTCTGGAATGAATGGGGTGTATATCGTACACTTCATTTGGGACGTAGAAATATTATTTTTTATTTTAAATTACAAAAGACCACCTCAACTTTTAGAACCATAACATAAAATAACTAAACATAGTTTAAGCACACTTTTTGTACTTAAAATATGCAAAATGCCCCTTGTAATTCATAAATCTCCCTGAAATAGTATGTTATAAATGTTCCTCTTAAAACGGATCGAAAATTTTCATGCAAAAAAAAAAGAAGGAAAAAAACGTGATCAAGAGAAGCATTTGTGATATTTTAAATTCAAAAAATATGCCCATAATTTCTGAATTTTTAATGAGGATGTATAAATTGCAAAATGTACATATGGACAGTTTTTAAATATTAGGCCAATAGTATTTAGTTTAAAATTTATATAAAATTTATAGAATTTAAATTTTATAATTTTTTGATACTATCCATACTCTAATCAAGAAATTGTTGGCTATTTATTTATGGATTAAAAATAGGTCCAAGTTCGTACCTCGTAACAATAGGCTCATGAGACTAATAAGTTAAATGGAGATGCGGTCCATAATAGACCTAACGACAATAGGCCCAATAATAGACCTTACATTCAGGTGGATTGAGTCCGGTCGAGACTTGAGAGCGCTGTGTTTGTACGTTTTAAGTGAATTAATTGTTTATTTCTATCCGGTCGAGTTTTAGGATTAATGATTAGCGCCAATGATCTGATGAGTGGTATTAAAACCACGTTCAGATCGGTTGAGTCCGATCGAAATCCGTGGATGCAGTGTCGATATATTTTAAATAAATTAGTTGTATATTTTTAACGGTTCGAACTATTGAGATTAATGGTTAGCGCTGATAAATATTGGAAATACAATTATAGTATCTTTGTAAATGTATAATTTTTTATTCTAAAATTTACAATTATAAATATATCGTAGGGATGTATTTGTAATTTGATTTTTTAGAGATTAGCAGCGTGAAAAAAAATGGAGCAAAAGGAAACGAAAAGTGTTGGATCGTGCAGCGTTATTTCCGCGTTTTCTGTTCTAAACTCTCATTTCAAAGGTCTCAAATTTTTCCCGTAAAAAAAAGGAAAAAAAAAAGGAAAAAAAAAAAAAAAAGGGGAAAAAAAGAGGGAAAATTGTGGGATTCTTCAATTGGAACGAATTGGGTTTCTTCCAATTTCCCCGAATTATTCGGATTTTGGTCGAATTGGTGGAATGGGAGGAGCTTAGCGAATGGAAGTGGGATCGAAGGTACTTTGGGTTGTTGTGGATTTGGATTTTGTTCATGCGCACCAACTGTTTGATACTGGGTTTATATGAATGATGTGCTTATTTTTTTATTCTTTTGGTATATTCATCATTTATTATTGAATTGGTGGAATGTGAAATCAAGGGAAGTGACCTAAAAAAGTAGATAAAAATTGTAAATTGGTGGAAAATTGCTGTTGGTTACAAGAATTTTAGCATAATGTTCATCAAAATGTCACCTTTTGCAAGTTTCTCAACCTCAATTTGGTGCAATGTGATTCTTGCTTGGGCTTCTGCTGTATCATATTCTTTTGGTGTGAAGGAGATGATGGGGATTTAAGGTAATGGGTTTTTTTCAAAGGCTCCATCTTTGATGGAAAGCCTTGATAGAGCATTCTCTGCTTTAATTAGTACATTGAGGTCATGGATCCCTCGTCGATCCGAACCGTCCAATGTGTCGACGGACTTCTGGATGCCCGACCACAGCTGCCGGGTTTGCTACGAGTGCGATTCCCAGTTCACAGTCTTCAACCGGAGGCACCATTGCCGCCACTGCGGACGGATTTTTTGCGGGAAGTGCACGGCAAACTCGGTCCCAGTTTTGTGTTATAAGGATGCAAATGGTAGGAGGGAAGAGGTGGAGAGGGTCAGGGTTTGCAACTTCTGTTTTAAGAGATGGGAGCAAGAGATGTCGGCAATTCAGAAGGGAATTGTGGCTTGTGTTAGTCCTTCCCTTTCTGCATTGAGTTTGGATAGTAACAAGTCGACCGGGACGATTAATAGCCCTAGCGCCATTCCTGGGTCTCACTTAATTAGAGGTTATGAGAATGTGCCGCACATTTCTGGCTCTAGTCCTGATCTATCTTGCGAAGTCAAACATTGTCTTGGTAAGCAGATTGCCATTGAGGGAAAAGATTCTACCTCTTCGGATCAATTCGTCTATTGCATGAACAGGTATCTTTTAAACTTGCTTTGTCATTGTGGTAATTGCAAGAAATCTAGAGCTTTTGCTAAGCTATGAAGCTAAAATGAGCTTTTAAGCGAAAGCAGAAGCTCCAATTTGAAGCTTCTGCTTCTACTGCTGTAGTGACGGGTTATTGTGGGGACTTTAGTGAAAGGAGCTGTTAGCTCTTCTTCGGACTACATTATTTCAACAACTCTTGTGCAGAAGATCCAACGGGGCCCCGTAGACTCTTAAAACATAAGATAAAGTGATGTTCTTTTGTTTAGTTTCTAAAAGAATGGTTTTGAAGTTTGTACAATTGCAAACTTGTCTATTGGTGTGAAGCATGTTAACAGTGTTTCTATGAATGTTTTTGGATTTTCTATACATTTAAGATGTATATTCATGCAAAATGAATGTTGTGAATATTATTCTACAGTAAGGAACAGGTGAGTAAATTTACCGTGCTCCATTTTCCTTTCAATACAGGAGTGAATATGATGATAATTATGGAGAGTGTGAAGTGTACGACTCTGATTTCGAAGCACGGTATCTCCAGCAAGTTAATGACTACTATAATCAAGTGGAATTTTATGACCTTGACCCATGTTACGATACCATCATAAAGCACAGTTCTGAGCAAAATATAGTCTCCAATGAGATTTTCTCTCCATTAAATGACACAGAATTTAGCAGCTCTCTAGCTGATGACAACAAGTTTGAGGATGAAGTTGAATCCGATAATAACTACTCTTGTGATGCTTCCTCTTCCATATATGGAGCGGAATGCCCGGATCTGGAGCCTATTGACTATGAGAATAATGGACTTATATGGCTACCTCCCGATCCGGAAGATGAAGAAGATGAGAGAGAAGATATTCTATCTGACGATGATGATGTTGATGATAATGCAGGAGAGTGGGGTCGTCTTTGTCCGGCAAATAGCTTTTGCAGTGATGATATTAGTGGTCGAGATCGATCTAGCGAAGAAATTACGAAGGCGATGAAGAATGTTGTATATGGGCATTTTAGGGCTTTGATAGCTCAATTATTACAAGTTGAGAACATGTCCACTGGTGAAGAAGATGAGAAGGGAAGTTGGCTGGAGATTATCTCGTCTTTATCGTGGGAAGCTGCAAATTTCCTCAAGCCAGATACGAGTAAGGGTGGCGGAATGGATCCTGGCGGTTATGTTAAAGTCAAGTGCTTAGCTTGTGGACAACGCAATGAAAGGTAAGTTTTTTCTTATGTTAATTTACTTGTTAAATGGTTTGGTTTGTTTTTGAACTGCAAGATTTCAACACTTTCTCTTCATGATTAGTGTACCAATAAATCTCTAACCCCCTGTTAGTAAATTAATGGGGTAAAATTTAGGTTTTAAAATTTTAGGGTGGGAATGTGAAAATCACAAAAATAGAGTGGTTTCATGCATTTCAATTTTCAGCCCCTTGTCTCTGTGAGAAAAAGAAGTAGAATTAGGTTCTGTTCTAAATCCTGATTTGGTTTGTCCTCGTTAAAGTTCGAAGTGGATTGGATGATGCTCTATTGTTGTCCATGTTTACTCTTTTTTCTGTTCGTTGCATATATAATCAATCCAGCTGTATAGCTCATTTTTGCTAAATTTTCTTGCCCTTTCGTAGCATGATTGTGAAAGGTGTTGTATGTAAGAAGAATATGGCTCATCGACGTATGACATCAAGGATAGAGAAACCTCGGTTTCTAGTTCTTGGAGGAGCTCTTGAGTACCAGCGGGTGACAAATCTTCTCTCTAGTTTTGATACTTTGCTCCAACAGGTAATTTGACCTATCATCCACTTTTTTAGTGTTAGTTTGGCCTGGCTTTTTGAAATGCTTCTCTACTTGGAAACGCAATAACTAAACATTTGACATACAAAGATATCTGAAGCTTTTTCCGTGGCAAGAAGCTGAAATGGCCTTCTAAATGCCAAAAGTAGAAACTTGAATCTAAAGCTTCTGCTTCTGCTGCAGCAGAAAGCTTTTGAAAAGGATATCAAGATGCAAGAAACCAACCTTACACTTTTGACTGTATCTCTGTTATCCCCTCTTTCAAATTCACTCTTGCATTTTACTTGCCTTTAGTACACCCAAAAATTCAGGAAAAACACTGAACATGGAAGCAAAACTTCTGGAAAACAAGGTGGTAGATGACATGAGTTGTAGTTATTGAAAAAAAATAATGTAATAAGTTTGATGATTTGTTCAATAAATTACCAGTTTATGTAGATGAGGAAAAAGTACGTGGGTGTCTTTTGTTATTTGGCCGTGAAAATTTTGTGCTCTATGCAATAGCTGTACTCAACAGCACTTCTGCAGAAGCTCAAGCCAACCCAAACAAGTCCTAGATGATCTTGCACTTACTTGATTGGCTTACTTAGCACACTATGCATGGTCTTCCAGGAAATGGATCATTTGAAAATGGCTGTTGCAAAGATAGCTGCTTACCAACCTGACATACTTTTGGTAGAGAAAACGGTGTCTCGCTTCGCCCAGGATTTACTTCTTGAAAAGGATATTTCACTTGTTTTGAATATCAAAAGGCCCATATTAGAGCGTATAGCCCGATGCACTGGTGCTCAGATAGTTCCTTCTATCGACAATCTATCAATTCAGAAACTGGGGCACTGCGATTTGTTTCATGTGGATAAATTTGCCGAGCATCATGAGATTGGAGGTCAAGGACTCAAGAAAACACTGAAGACTTTGATGTTTTTCGAAGGATGTCCTAAACCGTTTGGTTGCACAGTAAGTGATCAATATGTTATCCTCTGCTGCTATGATTCTTCCTACCTAATATATATGCTTGTATTTAATCTGCAACATCTGAACTGTCATATTTGCCCTTCAAAAACTGATTTTTGTCAGATATACGCCCATTTAGTTACAAAAGACCCCCTCTTATGAGTACCTGTTTGTACAAACCTACTTGATGGATAATGTTTTCTTTTTCTGCTAGACATTGTGACTTAGAGGGGTATATATGAAAACTCAGATTTTACAGGGATATTTGTGAAGAGATAATTTTTGCTGGGATATTTGTGTAAGAGTTCCAATTGTGTTTTGGAGGTTAATCTCAAGAACTTTCAAAATGAATAATAGTCTGTTAAGTTCGATCAGTTCTTTGTTTTTATGTTCACAATTCATCCTAATGTGAGAAAATTACTGAGATTGCCATGTATTTACAATGTAAAAATAATATACTCCATCTTATCTGGGAAAAAGGAAATGAAACTGCTTTATGTCGTCATCTACATAGCACTATTTGTTGAACTTTTAAGAATTTTCTATTTCATGGCAGCATGGTGACTCGTCTCTGAATTTTTATGGGTTTTGGCTATGACTCCTCGAAGATTCTTTGACATGAAAATCAAATACTTATTTTCAAAAGATAGTGTTTCACAACAGTTATTTTTTAATTTTATTTTCCACACACTATTTAGTGCAGCTTCTGGAGGTAATTTCACGCTTTGCCAATTTTTTTCTGCATTTATTTTGATTTTTTTTTCCTGTCTATTGATCCTTCTGCAACTTTACATAATCTTGTGCATTTGGTTATTTTAGGTTTTACTTAGGGGCAGTAACATCAATGAGCTGAAAAAAGTCAAACACATAGTCCAGTACGGGATTTTTGCGGCATATCACTTGTCTTTGGAAACATCTTTTCTCGCTGATGAAGGCGCCTCTTTACCAGAACTTCCATTGAAATCTCCAATAGCCGTTGCACTACCCGATAAGCCGTTGAGCACTGATAAATCCATCTCCACTGTACCTGATTTCACTATCCCTATTAAGGAAATTCAGGAAAGTAGTTCTCAAATACCCAATTCATCAAATAACTCCTCAGCATCAAACTCTACTAATATAATGGGAAAATCACAGTTTTCCTCTGGAAACTTTAGCTCCAATACTAAAGAATCTTCTAATGAGTGTGCTGTGGGACCTCAAAATACACCATCTGTATCTTCTTCATGTACATTAGGGTTAGTCTCCAAGTCCTCTCCTGAATCTCAGGCCATTAAAGAGAAAAGTAAGTTGAGATTTGGAGATTCTCAAGAGAATGGAGGCAATTTGATCAATGGAACGCATCTAGAGAGCGACCGTGGGGCAGAGGAGCAAGTTGAATTGACCAATTTGGCAACTTCAAGTCAAGAAGTTGATCAAAGGCACGAAAAATCCATAAATGAAGAGATCCAGCCGCCTTCCGATCATCAGAGCATTTTGGTTTCCTCATCCACACGAAGTGTGTGGAAGGGTACAGTTTGCGAACGTTCACAACTCTTTCGAATTAAGTACTATGGCAACTTTGACAAGCCTTTGGGGAGATTTTTGCGTGATCATCTGTTTGATCAGGTTATCATTTTATTCCCTTCAAATCTTTCATACTCATCAAGGCCAGTTTGTCATCTAAAGCTTCTGCAGAAGTGCGCTATTTGCCTAGAGCTTCTTGAGGAATCTCTAATATCAGCTTCTCACTAGAGCAGAAGTAGAAGCTTCAAATTGGAGCTTCTACTTTTGTGTCTGAAAGTTAATTCCATGTTATTGCCAGAACAAAATCTCCAAAATTTTTGTTCCAAACAGTTTCTAGAAACTTCTGTTTTGAGAGTAGAGAAGCAACCTCAAGAGCTAGGCCAAACAAGCACTTACCTGCTTTTTTCCAACTGACGCTAGCTACTTTTCCTTGTTAGAGTTATCGGTGCCATTCGTGTGAAATGCCATCAGAAGCGCATGTTCATTGTTACACACATCACCAAGGCAGCCTGACAATATCAGTTAGGAAGCTTCCAGATTTTCCATTGCCAGGAGAACGAGACGGAAAAATATGGATGTGGCATAGGTGTTTACGATGTCGCCGTAGTAACGGATTTCCTCCAGCGACTCGAAGGGTAGTAATGTCTGACGCTGCTTGGGGTTTGTCTTTTGGTAAATTCTTGGAGCTTAGCTTTTCAAATCATGCTGCAGCAAGTAGGGTAGCTAGCTGTGGCCATTCTCTTCACAGAGACTGCCTCCGATTCTATGGGTATTACTTTTCACAATGAGACTTCATGTGTTCAATTTTCATCCCAGGACACAGTATTTTGATAGAGACTTTCATGTATAAAACTATTGTTTACATGTGACCCCTGTGATATTGGAATTTTCATATACAAGTCATCAATTTTACTGGTATGTGTTGATGCTAATTTTACAGGGTATGCATGTATGTTCTTGTCTAATATTTCCGTTCTTGCATGATCAGGTTTGGGAAAATGGTCGCATGCTTCCGTTATGCATCTATCAATGTTCATTCTGTTTATCTTCCACCTCATAAACTTGATTTTAATTATCAGCATCAGGAGTGGATAGAGAAAGAAGCAAATGAGGTACATTGCATAAAATAATGCCAAGATAGTCCTAGATTTTTATTTTGTAATTCAGTTCTTTTTTTTATTTTTTATTTTGCATCCTTGGTGTAAATATCTTTTCATGGACCAATATGTCCCTCACCGAGATATTGAATACATAAATTCATCAAAATGTCGACCGGTGGCATTAAATCTGGACACGAAGGTTGCAAAAACAAAAAGAAATGGACAAAAATTGTAAAATCATCAAGAAGGGTGACTCTTTTAGCAAGAAACCTCATAATGAAAGTGGATCACATTCACTAGAAACGTCTATGGTTACAGTTGTAAATACTGTATCTCTTCCTTTTTATCCTCCGTAGATTAACTATTTCTACCAATTATAACAGGTTGCTGATTGGGCAAAACTTCTTTTCAACGAAATACAAAATGCTATGCGCCAAGTTATGGAAAAAAGGACTCTCAATGGTGGCTCAGAAGTCCCAGAATTTAGACAACATGTTGTTGAACTGGAAGAGTTGCTCCGAAGGGAGCAGGCAGAATTTGAGGTTTGTGTCACTTTCATTTTTCTTCCTTTCTTATCCTTCTGGGAGTTTGCAAAGAAATCTACTTTTCATGGATATGCAATTTCTGCCCCACTTTTTATCTTAAATGCTTGCTACTCTTGAGTTAAAATCTCATTTCACAGACTGGAATACTCCTAACTAACATTGCGAAGAATCCACCACGGACCATCATTATCAACATGTGCATTTTGATCCATGAAAAGATATTCCTTATTTCAGTCTAAACTTGCAAAAAACGAACGTATTAACTGAAATTGTAAAATTGGAAGAGATGTGTGCTGTTTTTCTCAATATGGCCTTTCCAATTTTGGACCCTCATTTTTACTGATAATTCTATTTCATTCTTAGGATTCAATGCATGCGATACTGAAAAAGGAGGCCAAGAAGGGGCAACCAATCATCGACATTCTGGAGGTTAATAAGTTGAGGAGGCAGTTACTCTTCCATTCATATTTATGGGATCAACGATTAATATTCTCCGCCAGAATAAACAATAGTCTTCAGGATACGCTAAGTAATTTTTCTAACAGAGATAAGGAGAAAATGGGGAATACTGAGAAACTTGTAGATACAAATATTGCAAGAGAAACACAAAATTGTCTTAATGGTGATGATGTCGTTTCTGAGAGTAAGAAAACTGAGGATAATAATGACAATAATCATTGTGACGTAATTTGGTCGAAAGTTTCAGAAAATGATTCTTTACAAGGAATAGAAAGGAAAAATAGCCTTGCTACTAGTGTTAGTGTAGGCGAGCAATCAGTTCCTTTAGTATCTGTTCTCCCAGCTCGGCGAACCCTCTCAGATGGGAACTTTCCAATTTTGGCAAATTTATCTGATGCCTTCGATGCGAAATGGACTGGTGAAAGTAACATAGCTCTCCCCGATGCGATTATTTTGGATTCTTCAGTTTCTGGAGAAGCTGCAGCTGCTGGGAAATCACTTTCAGAGAATTTAGAAGAACAAAGTGGTACTGATTTGACTCAGTCGTTCGCCTCTGTTTTAATTTCCAAGCTGGGAGACAGTGCAGAGGACCTCTCTAGTTGGATTGGGATGCCCTTTTTTCATTTTTATCGTTTGTTGAACAAGAATTTGGGTACTCCTAGGTTTAATGCTCTCAGTAAATACACTCCTGTGTATTCTTCCTTTTTCCAGGAGTCAGAACACAAAAATGGGCCAAGATTTCTTTTTCCTGTAGGAGTCAATGATACCATCATCGCAATCTATGATGATGAACCAAGTAGTATAATTTCTTATGCGCTGTCCTCTTATGAATACCATATTCAATTATCGGATGAGAGGGATAGAATGAAAGACGGGGTCGAAGCTTTATTATCTGCGGCAAGTAATGATTTGGGGAATTATCTTCAATCACAATCAGTCGACGAGCTCTCTTTTGAACCTTCTAGAAGTTTTGGGACCACGGAGGGCTCTGTAGGATCGGACCTACTAGGATACACAAAAGCAATGCATGTTCGGGTTTCTTTTACGGACGAAGGAATTCACGGGAAGGTAAAGCATAGTGTGACTTGTTACTACGCGAAGCACTTTGACAATTTGAGGAGGACTTGTTGTCCATCCGAGGTTGATTTTATTAGGTCTCTTAGTCGTTGCAAGAAATGGGGAGCTCAGGGTGGGAAGAGCAATGTGTTCTTTGCAAAATCTTTGGATGATAGGTTTATCATAAAACAGGTCACAAAAACAGAATTAGAATCTTTTATTAAGTTCGGTCCCGAGTATTTTAAGTACCTCTCCGAGTCAATTGGTACAGGGAGCCCTACATGCTTGGCAAAGATTGTTGGAATATATCAGGTAGCATATGCTTTTAGCATTTTCATCTTACCAAACTGCTTTCTCAATTTGTTTCATACCTTCGCCGATTAGCGCCTTGATGTTTGAAGATTCTTTTTTATTTATGGTGTAGAATGACTCTAGATAAACTAATTACATTCTGTTTACCTCCAGGACATGTCTGAGTTGATGATAATAATGCCTTGCGATATATAAATTTGCCGACATTGAATAGGCCCTTGATTTTGTCAAAGTTGCTGCATTACCTCAGCCTATTATCAGAGTTCACTAACAGAGTGGAAATTAATATAACATAGCACAGAATTTTCTAAATAAGAACCAACCAAGTCATCTTATGTTAGAATTTATAGAAAAGTTGATCATTACAATTGAAAACGAAGGACGCCAACATGATGTAGGAACAAGTTACTTCTTCATACTTAGTAGCTGAAATGCTGAATAACTTGATGCCTCTGACCCCTATAAATTTCCAGGAAAAATGACATTTTAATAGTTATCATCAGAATAAGTATATGCAGAATTCAAGTTCCCGGCCAAATAAATTATTTATTGTGTTCCCGTTTCACTTTTTCTTTCTGTTTTTCTTCTCACATTATCAATAACTCTATCGGACTAAACTTGCATCTTTGAGTACGCATTAGTCATAACCCATTTTCTTGTTTTCACCATTCCAGGTAACATCCAAAAACATGAAAGGTGGGAAAGAATCGAGAATGGACGTTCTGGTTATGGAAAACCTTTTGTTTGGGCGGCACGTGACGAGGCTCTATGACTTAAAGGGCTCTTTGAGGTCGCGATATAATCCCGATTCAAGCGGTAACAACAAAGTCCTTCTCGATCAGAACTTGATAGAATCAATGTCCACTTCCCCCATCTTTGTAGGGAACAAGGCAAAACGGCTTCTGGAGAGAGGTGTTTGGAACGACACATCATTCCTTGCAGTAAGAATTGATTTTCTCCGTCATAAACTAGTCACTCTGTCAAACTTAGCAAAACTTCTTAAATGGCATTTCTTCTTTGATGTCTCTACTCAGCTATTACCATAATTTCAGAGCTCTGTTGCCACAATACTTAATAGGTGTTTCTGTAGGATCAGAGTTGTGCTGCATTTAAATTCTAAAATGAGTCTTTACATTCGTATTTTCGTAAAATCATATATCGATGCATATGCCTTTATAAGTCGACAAAGTAATAGTGGGCTGTCGGTACATATCTCAGAACTTAAAACTTCTGAAAGAAAATTTAGACTTTGCAGGGATATTTACATAAATTGATAATTCTGGAAGGTTGCAAATTAAAAATACTAGTTCATAATCTTTTCTGCAAAAACTCTTATTTATTTGTGTCTATTATTCTCTGTTTTTTTTTGTGCCAATTGTTATTGCAGTCAGTCGATGTAATGGATTACTCTCTATTGGTCGGAGTCGACGATGAGAAGCAGGAACTTGTATTAGGAATCATCGATTTTATGAGACAATATACATGGGACAAGCATCTCGAAACATGGGTCAAAGCTTCTGGTATTTTAGGAGGCCCCAAAAATGTCTCCCCAACTGTAATTTCTCCAAAACAATACAAAAAACGGTTCAGGAAAGCCATGTCGGCGTACTTTCTCGTGGTCCCGGATCAGTGGTCGCCTCCAGCAATCTTACCCAGCAAATCGGAGACTAAGATTGATCAAGATAATGAGGAGGGTACCGCCATAACATCGTAAGATGCTTCTGTAAATTTTTTTGAAATTTATGGAAAGGCCCACATTTTAGGGGCTTTCTTCATATATTTTTTTTATTTTTTCCTCTTCAATCTCTTTTTCTTTCTTTCAATTTTGTTTTATAGCCCTGCATTTCCATTCCTTTTAACCTCCTTTATATTCATCTCAATTTTGAAGATGGAGAAATCCTATTTATGTATGCTCAGAGTGTCAGAATAGTGTTTACATACGGAAATTCATATCATGAATAATGTGTAGTAATTATGTGCTATAATAAACTTCAAATAATACACATTTAGTTTTCGGTTGTTTTCAATAATTTGCATCAAACATGACATTTGTGTGTATTTTAATCTTAGTTTATTGTTGGAAACAATGAACCAACATATTTTTCATGTGAAATGAGCTTCACTTCTTTAGATATTCTACATAACCATCATGCCCCTTCATTATGACATGGAAAATGATCAGTTTCATACAATAAGTAGGAAAAACATGTATCCTTTTTTGCTCTCATTATATTACTAGCCACAACTTGGGCTATTCACACACACAGCACATAATAATTCAAATCTAAATATTTGGAGTTTTTAATTCTTCCCTTGGACAGCTGCACTCTGGGTAGATTGAAAATCTGCATCTAACATTTGAGCCAATTTCTCCTTCTGGTATTCTGAAATCTGAGAGACTCTGATCCATCAAAAGCACAAAAAGAAAAAGGGTCAATCAAATTAAATGTCCCTGGCCTTTAATTGGATCCCTTCATCTTCACATTTCATTACAACTGCATCATGTTCAGTAAGATTCTTAATCAAATTGGATGGAAATGCTATGTTCATATTTCTATCCAATCTGAAAAACAAATTCCAACCAAAAGGATAAGATTATGAAATGTGAGGGTGAGGAACTCGATTGTAAGCAAAAATTATAATTCAAATGTTGTTTTGCCTTTGATGATTATCTCCTCCTAAATTATCTCCACTTAATCGAGGACCTTCGTCGAATCCTTCGCAAATCACTTCTCCATTTTTGTCTCTGTAGCATACTATTCCCATCTGTTGGTTTTCGAAAACCTAATAGAGCAACTATTTTATCTCTTTTTTGTGTTTTAATCATAATAACATCTCTTTTCCACTATTAATAAATAAAAACACATAAAAGAGGGGGAAAAAAAGCATACCTTGTTAGTCACTGCAAAGTGTTTGATAGAATCATTTGCTTTATTGCTTTGTGCATGAACACTGTGGAGCTTAAAAGCTTTGATCATAGTTTTTGAATCCTTTTTTGGGGTGAACACACTTATTAGAGTACAGCACCTAATAGCCATGGAAACAAGATCCAAGAGAAATAAAAAAGGGAAAATAATTATATGAAGATATATATATGGAGTGTTTAGATGGGAAACTGATTGATTTGTTTTATGATCAAAGATTAAGTATTATTAGGTGGGTAAGGTTTAATCCAATAGGAGACAACATAGTGTCACCCTTCTTTTTATTATCTTTATAGTACAAGTGTGATTAGATCTGCCAAACGAACCGATTGAGTACTCCACACCGCAAATAGGTTATTATATTTGCGGATTATATGGATATGAATAAAATTTACTCGTAAATTTTTAAGGGCAAGCGGACATATTTGCGGTTTACCCGCAAGAATTTTCTTTTCAAATGTAAAATATAAAATATATAAATTTTTAAAATATAAAATAATTTATTTGAAATACTACAACAAATAATAAATAATATAAAATTTTTAAGCACAAATTATGTAATGTAAATGTATTTTATCATCCTAAATTTTTATAATACAAAGTTAATAAAATTTTCATAATTATTGAGTCAAATATTGTAAAAATAAATCACCAAAACTCAATCAACAAATTTAACATTAGTAGTTAATTCTCTTGATTCCAGAGGCGGACACAACGAAGACAAAAAAAAATGCGAGAGAAATTAGGATTAGAATTAAAAAAAAAAAAAGTGAAAACAAAAATAATATTTATTTTAAATGTAAAATATATACATGGATATATGCGAATACGCACAGATTATCCAAAATGTCCATAACTAAATGGGTATCTATTCGTTTTACTCATAATTTTTTGAATAAGAAAAATTAAAACTCATACCTACAAATTTGCGAATAATTCATGAATACCTGCCGTAACGGATAGGAATCGCCAGATCTAAGTGTGTTAAGATAGATACATACATACATACTTACAAATATACCCCCATATATTATCTTTCTTGTAAAATTTGAATGCTCTTTTAATATATGGCCTTTAAAACATTTTTCGATACAAAACAAACAAACTTCCATCATAAATTGCATGACTCGAGAGTGACTCATCGACTAAAGATAAAGAGTGTTTCTACACGAAACTGCAGGGAGGTTACGTATGAAATTTCAGCTTACTTGGTGTTACGTGCAAATTTGATACTTTGCAGGTGTAGATATTGTTGGAAAAATTCGGTACTCGCCTCGGTACCAGATTCTCTGAATCCGCAACCCGCTTCGATACCACAATCCTCGTTGGTACCGCCTAGAGTTGGGATTCCGCAGCGGAAACGTCAGATCGAATTTTTACCAACAATCCGATCTCTCAACAAAACTGGAACCAATACAATCACAAAGAGAAGAAAACCAAAACAGAAAATATGCAGGTAAAATAAGATTCATTAACCAAGAGAAGAATTACACCGATTGCACAGACTTCTCTTCTGCAATAGAGTAGCTTCAACCCGAGCCCTCCTCCTGAATCTCTCTCACCCTTCTCTCGTCTTCTAAAAACCTAGAAAACTTCTCTATTTTCTTTCTTTTTGTATCGTTTCTCAAATAATAGCATATATGCTATATTTATAGCTTACATCAAAAAATATCCAAATCCTAGTCTAAATAGATTTTTATTCTAATTAATATTTAAATCTTAACAAACTTATCTTTTTAAGATTTAAATATTATCTTAATCCAACTAGGATTCAGTTACAAATCTAATCAAATCCTAACAAATCTCCACCTTGATTTGATTTGTAATCTTCAATCGCTACATCAAGCTCACCACGCAAGCTCCACCTCGAGCTTGTCTCCGCCGCTCGATGTTGCCGCATCCTCCGCTCCATCTTGAGCGATTGCGCCTCTGCGAACTTTTGGAACCCAAATTGCTTTTGCTTCGGTTCTGATTGTTCTCCCGTTCAGAACATACAAGTTCCCGTGCTTGTTCGCCACGCACACGATCCGATCTCGTTTTTGCACCCTCATAGCTCCACCTGAAGCTGAAATTTTGCAACCTTTCGAATCCAACTCACCTAACGAGATCAAATTCCGCTTCAGACCAGGAACGTGTCGTACACCTATCAGCGTCCTCACGACCCCATCATGCATCCGGATCTTCACCGTGCCGACTCCTAAAACTTTGCACGCCGTCCCGTTCCCCATAAGAGCTTTTCCACCTTTAATCGCCTTATAGGTAGCAAAAGACTCTTTTTTCGGGCAGACGTGAAAGGAACATGCCGAATCAAGCACCCATACATCATCCGAAATTTTAGTATCACCGGTCACCGCATATAGCACATCAGAATCGATCATCTCCGATTCTGCCGCCTGCGCCATCGCTAATGTCTGATTGTCCTGATCCGCGACAGTTTTTCCCTTCTGCCGCTTTAACTCATTCAAGTCATCCTTAAGCTTGTGACAGTTACGCTTAATGTGACCTCTCTTGTGACAATAGAAGCACTCCACCTCGGATAATGGCTTCTTTTGCCAACTTTCGGTTGCCAATGTTTTTACCTCCTTCTTCGCTTTTACCATCAAAGCTGTATCATGGCTTTGCATGCCGGACTCCTGAGTCATCTTTCGCATCTCATTCGAAAGAAGCGCCGCCGTAACCGCCTCCACGCTTATGGTCTCCTTACCATAAAGCAACGTGGTCACAAGATGCTCATATGTCACCGGTAACGAGGAAAGTAAAATAAGCGCCTTATCTTCATCATCCAGTTTGACTCCGATACTGGTCAACTGGTTCACCACCTTGTTGAACTCGTTCAGATGCTCATGTAGGTTAGCCGCTTCTTGCATCCGCAGCGTGAACAGTCGCTGCTTCAGATACAATCTGTTCGTTAGGGATTTGGTCATGTACAGATCTTCCAATTTCTTCCACAACTTCGCCGGTGTTGACTCGTTGACTATGTTGTAAAGAACATCATCTGCTAATAATAGATGAAGCGTACTCAACGCTTTTCGCTCCATCTTCTCCCATGCCGCATCCGTAATCTCCGCCGGCTTTGCCTCTTTCCCGTTCAACGTTTGGTCCAAATCCTGTTGTACCAAAACGGCTCGAACTTTAATTTGCCACAAGCCGAAATTGTTCTTACCGTCGAACTTCTCGATTTCAAACTTCGTGGCCATCTCCGTCAATCTTTTCTGAAGATCGATAACCTTTAGCTCTGATACCAATTGTTGGAAAAATCCGGTACTCGCCTCGGTACCAGATTCTCTGAATCCGCAACCCGCTTCGATACCACAATCCTCGTTGGTACCGCCTAGAGTTGGGATTCCGCAGCGGAAACGTCAGATCGAATTTTTACCAACAATCCGACCTCTCAACAAAACTGGAACCAATACAATCACAAAGAGAAGAAAACCAAAACAGAAAATATGCGGGTAAAATAAGATTCATTAACCAAGAGAAGAATTACACCGATTGCACAGACTTCTCTTCTGCAATAGAGTAGCTTCAACCCGAGCCCTCCTCCTGAATCTCTCTCACCCTTCTCTCGTCTTCTAAAAACCTAGAAAACTTCTCTATTTTCTTTCTTTTTGTATCGTTTCTCAAATAATAGCATATATGCTATATTTATAGCTTACATCAAAAAATATCCAAATCCTAGTCTAAATAGATTTTTATTCTAATTAATATTTAAATCTTAACAAACTTATCTTTTTAAGATTTAAATATTATCTTAATCCAACTAGGATTCAGTTACAAATCTAATCAAATCCTAACAGATATGTAAAAATTGGTCGATTGTTTATCATTAAAGAATAGTTTCTTATGAAGGTATTTTGGATATATATAAGTATACACTCCTTTAGGGTGTATATCTTACACCCTACTCCATTCTGAGATGAAGTGAATTTCACTCATCACTTGATGTGACGAGTGAAATAATACCCACCCCAGAATGGGGTGGGGTGTAGGATGTACACCCCTAAAAAAATGTACACCTGACATCTCTTACTCGATGTGACGAGTGAAATAATATCTATCCCAAAAATTTTAGTCTAGTTGAAGCCAAGTTTATAGTGGCACTAAGCTTTTCACAAGCTTTGTTCTAATACTTGACTCCATATTTGTTAATTTTCTGGTTAATTTGCCTCAAAATTTATGGTGTTAAGGAAAATAATGAGGCAAAAGTGTATGGATAGTCTCTGTACTACTCAAGTTTGGTGATTTGATCTTTATACTTTTTTGCTTAAATACGTATTAGTCCAGCGTTTTAAAAACATAATTATGTTTAAAAAAATTATTTTAAAAAAATTTCAATTTATTGAATATGAGTTATAAAAAAAAATTCTATTGATACACTCTAAAAAGAGTGTACATCTTATATCTCATTCATTATGAAATCAGAATGAATTTTGTTTATCACTTCGAAGTGATCAATAAAACACGCTCTATTCTTAAATGAATGCAATGTACATCATATACTTTTTTTTGGAGTGTATGAATAGTAATATTGCTCTGGGCCTCTTATTGTGCTTAACCCCTTTTTTTTTTTTTTTTTTTTTTTTTTTTTTTTTTTTTTTTTTTTTTTTTTTCTCTTGAGGCCTAGAAGCCTCACCTTGTAGTCGAATTTATATATCTATAAATGAAGCGGCAGTATGGTGCCTTTCTCTCAAAAAGAATAGTAATATTGCTCCAACTCTAAAATTTCAATAAAAAGCACATGGACCAAATTACAATATTGGAGTAATACATTTTTACCCTTGAGAATCATTGATGAATCCACCACTCTTCCCATAAAATCCAATTAATTAAGTGGTCCCTCCCTCTTTGTCTAATGTGTTTTATTATCCCTTCATCTCTTAGTTAATATCATTTTGTTATCTAGTGGTTTCTTTGTTGCATCCCACAACATAATGTGACATGCATGGTGGGATAATATCTATTTAGATGCACTTTGTTTATGGATTATCTTCAAATTGTGAACATGAATGTTTGAAATCTTACCCATGCATGCATGGTGGAAAACAAGTTGTACATGAGCCATGCACTTGCAACTTAACATTCTCTATAACATTTATTTGGACCTCAATTTAATTATCACAGGAACTAGGACTATCAATAATATTTTCATAGCTATATATATAACACCATATTTTCATAACTAATAATTATAGTATAGCATTTTAGATTAGCAGATTGAGTCCAACAAGCAATTGGGTTAAAATTATGATATAACATTTTGGCTTAGCAGGTAATGATGAGTGATTTTTTTTTTTTATTTCTTATTTTTTTGAAACTGTTCATAAAATTAGGTGGTCTTTTTTACCCCTTTTTTTTTTTTTTTTTTTTTTTTGAAGCTTCTTAGTAGAGTTAAAATATGGCCTAAAATGGGAATATAAATTTTTCTGCTCTATAAAAATCTACTACTAAAATTTAAACTTACGGTGTTACTTACGTACATATATAACATTATTACGACATATATATTTTCTATTTTTTTATTTTTAAAGCTTTTTTTGGAGTTGAGTGATTTTCTTTTCTTTTCTTTTCTTTTTTTGAATAGCAATAAGATGAAATATTATTATAGCCTAAAATGAAAATATAAATTTTTCTGCACTATAAGAATTTATTACTAAAATTTACAGTATTACATACGTGCATACAATATTAATGGTTTATATTTGACAGTCACTAACGCAAGTGGCAAAAAATTTAATAATTGATATTCGAAGTTCCGAATTCGAAACCTAATTATTTCACATATTTAGCTAAAGTTTATTTTAAAATAAACGAAACGGATAGCAATGCTATCTTTCTCTTTAAAAAAAAAAAAAAAAAAAATCACTACAACTTTTTTCTTTTTCTTTTTTTTTTTATTATTATTAGGCTATTCATAGAGTTAGATGGTCCTTTTTTAATAGCAATAAAATGAAACATTATTATCCCCTAAAAAAGGACCATGAATTTTTCTACACTATAAGAATCCACTACTAAATTGTCAATGATACATACATACATATAACATTACTACATCATACATTCAATATTTTACATTAAATAATCATCAGTTAGTATAAAGTGCATATGCTCAATGCAGGTCTACCAAATATATAATTTTTTTTTTTTAAAAAAAAAAGAATTGTTCATAGAGTTAGGTGGTCTTTTTTGAATAAAAATAAGATAAATATTATTATCACATAAAAGATGTATTATAGCAATGTCCATAGTAAAACCCTTTAAAAACAACTGTTTCATTACTTTTTCTAACTATTTCAGTATTGCATGTGACTGATAATAAAAATAATTTTCAGTGAATTGAGTATTCTTTACTCTCTTTTGTCTAAAAATAGCCGATTATTTATTATGTTTGATTGGAGGGCATAATAATTAAGGATCATATTATTATCTGTATTTTTAAATAATCTACGAATTTATATATTGTATATTTGTAGTATTGAAAATTTGAAATGATCAATAGTATGTTATCCGTTATGTTTATTTTTAAAATAAACTTAGCTGAAAATATAAAACAACTAGGCTTCGAACTCAAGTGTCGAGTATATCAACCACCAAGTCTTTTGCCACTTGCGTTAGAGACGGTTGATAACTAATACTTTGTTCATCGATCATCATCATATCTCATTAAAGGTTGAGCATTTACTTCTAATGATTCTGCAGATAAAATACTCAAAGAGATATTAAGAACAAATAAATTATGCCATACAAATAAATATTACAAACAAATACTATTCAATTGCTGATAAATATTCAATATTCTACCCTAGTACTATGCATCAAACAAGAAAAATAATAAATTAAATAAAATTTTCAAATTCGCATATATACTTTTTTTTTTTTTTATCCTAATTGTGATTATTATAAGTGATGATAAATTAAGTTAATCACGACCTCTATCTAGTGCAAGCACATCATAATTAACCATAGCAAAAAAATTATATTGAAAAATATAAACAATCTGTTGAATCAAAGTTTCAAAATTTTAAAAGATTTGTTTTTAAAGTTATGCCATGCAAATATATTAGGAACAAATACTATTCTTTTGCTAATAAATAATCAATATTAACTTAACTATTGGACTATGCATAAAAAAAGAAAAATAATAAAATAAAATTCTCAAACTCACATTTTTTTTTTTTGTCCCAATTAATCCTAACAAAAGTAAAACAAGAGCATGCATAAAACAAGAAAATTAATAAAATAAATTCACTGTACCTTCTATATCCAAATTATCATGCAGTATTTAATTATGATCAGTATAATTAAGTGGAGATAGCAACAATTTATCATAACAATTAATCATAACAAATCCTTTGCATTGAAAAATTAAAGTACCCCATTGACTCCAAGTGAAAAAAAAAATAAAAATAAATAAAAAATAGTTTCACACTTGCAGTTCAAGATGCGAAGAGATCAAGTTTGTTTATCGTTTATCTATCATAACATATTTTTTAAAAAATATTTAGTTCGATCGATACTTTAAATTCGAAATCTAATTATTTTATATTTATAACTAAATTTATTTATTAAAAAATGAAATAAAAATCAATTCAAATTTCTTATAATTTATGATTTTAAAAAAAAAATGATTTGGAAACCCCACTTTGACATAAGGTGGGGCTACTTTTTATTTTATTTTATTTTTTCACAGACATCCCTCCTTCTTATTATCTTCTACTTTCATTACTTTGATCTTCAAAAAAAATAAAAAAAAATAAAAAAAATAGCAAATTGAAGATGTACTTATTGGATAAGTAATTAATATATATATATATATATATATATATATATATATATATATATATATATATATATATATATATATAATTTTAAATTTTTTCATATATTTTGAATATTTTTAATTTATAAAACTCCTATTTTGAAGAAATATAATTTTTTATTTTTAAAAATTTTATTTTTAGATTTAGAAGATAGAAAATACTAATAAAATTAAAAATTAAATTAAAGTAATTGATATTTAAATTTACTTAATTATTTGTCATATGATTTATTGTTAAATTTTGATGGATCAGTCTCATAATTTTTCACAAAAAAAATTAAAAAAGTATTTTTTTTTCAACAAATTTTCAATAAATATTTTTAAAAATTCGAAATTAAAAGGAATTATTGGAGAAACTACCCTGCGATTCTAGTTAATCTAGTTATTATGCGATCCCTCATCAAATCAATATGGATGAATGTTATAAATTTCATAAAAATTTTAATAAAAAATAATCTTTTATAATTTTGTATTTTATAATATTTTAAATTTTGAAAATAAGAAAAAAAAAATTAAAAGTAATTAATTTTTTATTTCTATTCTTTATGAACTATAATTATATTTTTTTTCTTTACATATAAAAAATTTACCACTATATTAATTGATAATTATAATAAACTATATATATAGTCAATATTTATAATTATTTTTTTAAAATAAAATAAAAAAATTTAAATAAGATATTGCTAAAGCAACGCGAAGAGATCATGCGTGCCCATCGATATACAACTGCGCCACGAGTCGGTACAACGACCGACACACTTCCTTACCATGAAATTTTAATTCCTGTGTTCGATAATATTATAATTTGTGCTAGTAAAATAACAGACTCTATCATATATTTAGTTTCAAAATACTCCCTGATGACCCGATAATAAGTTTCAAAATACTTTAACTTTTATACATAATTTCCTAAAACATTATAAATTGCATCTATGAGATATTTAAATTTTGTTTTTTAAAGAGGATTTGGGCCCCCAAAACTTTTGTTCTCAGAGCCTAAACAACAATATTTGCTAAATTACAAAAAAAAAAAAAAAAAAAAAAAAAAAAAAAAAAATCTCTTAGACCAAACCAAAAAAATCTAAAATGACTATTAAATTTAGACATAAAAAAGTGAATATCCTAAAACATATATTTTTTAATCTACACCAATACAAATGAGGCACTGATATAGCCACGCGAGTAATGCTACCTCTACACCATTTTTTGGGTATAGATTCTACATTCCGCTTCTCCATCCATCACTTCGAAGTGATAGGTAAAATTTATCTCAGTCTAGAATGGATGGGATGCACGATGTGCATTAAAAAATAGATGTACATTTAGTATTTTTCTAGCCACGCATTAGGATGCAGCATTCAATAAAATATTATTAAAACAATGCTAAAATTTCTTCACAACTTCTCCCTACAGTAGCATTAGGAGATTTAAATTAAACTTTTTATATTTAAACCTTTGTAATCTCTTTTTTGTTTTTGTTTTTTTTTGTTTTTGTTGAAACAGAAGTTATAATATATTTTATTTGTCAAATATTTTACTAGAGATAAATTACAAAAGTATATATAATTGACACACAAAGGACAAAGCATACACCTCCAAAGCTAAGACCTGTCACAAAGAATTATGACCATTGATGTTCCCCCTATTATGGACTATCTAATCTCTCTCTCTCTCTCGCTCTCTCTCTCTCTCTCTCACTCATAGAAATGTGACAAGTGTTTTACTGTAGAAAATCCCAATCCTACCCCAGCCACAGCCACTGCAGCAGAGCCTTCCATGGGCTGCAGCAGCAGCAGCAAAAAAAAAAAAAAAAAAAAAAAAAAAAAAAAAAAAAAAAAGAAGCCATTTTCACCCACCATTTTAATTGGCTTTTGAGGACAAAACCCCACATGGGTATTTCTGATCACTTCCTGTAGCCTCCCTGCATCCCCCCAACACTAACACTGTTCCTTTCCCTCTACTCACATTCTTTTTCACCTACATTATTCAATTTCTCCCTCCCAAATTTAAATTCTCATCTCATTACACTATCCCCTATAGTAAATGACTCTTTTATCCTCAAATTGTATTATGTAATAATAAGATAAGAAATAGTGCCTCAAAAAATATGAAAAGGTATTTAAGAAAAAAACAAAAAAATGGTTGAAAAAAATGAGAACAATAGTTCTCATTTATTCTAATTATACTGAAATAAAATATTTCTGTAATTTCTGATGTGTCTGGAGGGATAAGGGGAAATATGAGAATACCATTCTTTAGTAACTTAAGTATTTTGAAAAAAAAAAATAGAAAAAAATTATATGGTAATAGTAGTGGAAATATGAGAATTTCTTTTACTTGTTTTAGAATAATATGCTCACACATGAAAAGTGTATTAATGTTTATGATTAAAATTTAAGATATTATTATCTATCTAGTAGCTTAGAAAAAAATTTAATTATTTCTCACCAAGTGTACGTAGGCTCAGTTCATATACACTATCAAAATAAATCTTAGTTTTTCCGCTTCGAATCCTTGTAATGCTTTTATTTAGATCTTGTTAATATGATGCATGAAAGTGTGATTTAGTACCAATATAATAATAATGTAAGGTGATAAGACTGAAAGAATTATCTTATCGACTTATGCTTTTAAAAAAATTGACACATCAAGTGTACTTTAAAATTTATTTTATGTGCCCATGGCATAACCCATCTATAAGGTAATTAAGGTGAAAATGTGATTATGAGGCTTAATTGGTACTTGTGATTCTAATTAGTTGTATAACAAGGAGGACCGCAAGGTCTTTTGTGCATTCAGTCAAAGAAGTGCAAAAATGTGGTAAAACTAATAATTGTTCCTTCCTTGGTAAGTGGGTCTTTTGAAATTTTGAACTTTGGGGGTTGTTTACATGGTTTCTACTTGGAAGCATCATTAAATTACTTGTTTGGTGCACAAAACATGATAATATTATTATAAACATACATCCCAATATAATAATTTGTCTATATATATGTTATGGTTAGGATAAGAGTAATAAGAGATCAGCATTCTGTCATGTGATGAAAGAGCAGATAAGATTAAATTGACTGATTAGATCGAATCACAGTCGAGATCCGTAAACGTTATATCTATACGCTTTAAATGAATTAATTATGTATTTCCAATCGCTTAAATTTTTAAAATTATCGACATTCCACAGATACAAACAGATATAATTCTAATACAAACATATTAAATTTATTAAAATTTGTTTAAAATTTGTATGTGTTCATATCACTCACCATGTTAAAAACCACAAGTTTTAAATTTTCAAGAACTTATTTTCTGCAAATTTCTCCTAATTTCATTGCTGCCCCTCAAAGACAGACTGCTTTTAGTAAAAATCTCCTCCTGTGATTAAAAGAAATTACAATCTCAAAGGACATAAATGAAACTAAGAACTCTACATTACATAAGTAATTTAAAAGGTACACAAATGTCATACCACAATACTTTATTAAAGAAATCATCTTCTGGGATTCATGTATTAATTGAGAGAGAGAGAGAGAGAGAGAAAAAAAACACTTCCATAGATCAAAAGATTGATTTGATTCCTTTATCACACTCTCTCAACAAAACAGAGCAAAGTGCATCTCAATCCTCATCAATCCAACACATAAATAAGCCAAATAAATCATTTTAATGGCAACTGGATCCTTCTTCTGCCTCTTTTGGATTCTACAACAGCAAGAGAAAAAGAAGTGGGCATTTTTTTTTTTTTTTTTTTTTTTTTTTCTTTTTGTGAGTAAATTTTCTTCTTTAGAGGTGGCTGTTGTTGTTGCAGGTAAAGCAACCACAAGAATATTGCCCTGAGATATTAGAGCTCCTAATTTTTTGTGCAAAATCTGATGCTTTTTGCAACTGCTGTGTATGCTGTAATTGTGCAGCAGCTCTCCATTCCTCGGCTTTTCGATGAACAATCACCATTCTTTTCATCAGCTTCTCCTCCAAATTTGATCTCATTTTCTGTATTTTGACCTATAAATTAATACAGTAAAAAACAAAATTTAAAAACCAATCTGAATCAATTTAAACTAACTTCTACTAAATATGAACATGAGATTGCATGACAACAACTAAAACCGCAAGATTTGATCACTTTGCGGTCTTCGTATCGTCAATAGAGACGGCAAACACTTTAAAACATATGAACAACCAACAATAAGAACCATATTGATGAGAATTTTATATTTAGTGGAGTGGCGGGTAATGCAAATTACTTGCTGAAATTTGAGTTCCGAGCAATGCCAATCAATTAATATTTGATAAATAATGCAAAGACAGCAAACAATTGGGACCTTCGAGGCGAAAGTAACGAGAAAAAAAAAGAAAAAAAAAGTGGGTTATTTAAATGGATTATGTTTAT
Source organism: Tillandsia fasciculata (assembly GCA_029168755.2). NCBI lineage: Eukaryota > Viridiplantae > Streptophyta > Magnoliopsida > Poales > Bromeliaceae > Tillandsia > Tillandsia fasciculata. Next base: position 22,888,377 of record CM054939.1, on the reverse strand, counting down.
TTTACACGGATCGAAGGCTTTCACATGGCCTACTAACAACAACAACAACAACATCCTTGACTTTTGGGAACACTAATCTGAATTCATGTTTTTAAAAAATAGAATTAGACGTAGCTAAAAAAGATTAAAAAGAGTTCAATTGCACATGTCCGTCGGATCAAAGGACAGAGCACTTACCCATTCTATAATCCAAATTCAAAACTTCGAAACAAGATATCATGTGCTTAAAAATAAGCTACTAAACTTACACAAAGCACTTTCCTAGAAACACTAATAACTTACGGAGCATGGTATGGTTTGTCGGTTCTGATCTCGATCTGAGAGTTTGAATTAAATCAATTTAGCATCGTCGCCAATATGGAAACATTCAAAAGATCAGTACTAGTATACTCCCCGTAATCTTTCAATACCTAGGAATCTTAGATAACGCGATCCAAAAGCCCCCTTACGGTAACATTTCAGTTTTGGGCTCCAACCCTAAATGACCTTGTTTAAAGATATGGAGAGTTAGAATATGAATCAATTAGGCATTCCTTTGTAATCACACTTATCGGCCCCTACGTTCTTAAAGAAAGTCACGACACGTAGAACCATCGCGAAAAGCCGGTAGAATCGAAAGTTAGGAGCTCAGGGGCAGTGCCAAAAGATAACAGAGAAAAGTGCATCCTTGTCTACTTATATCAAAATTTGCAATAAATTCTAGAGTTAGTATACATGACTGAAAGCTATAGGAACTGGAAATCTAGAAAGGGAGTAGAAAGCCCACTAAATTAATTACTACCTCCAGTTTTCTCGAATTTGCTTCGGCCTTCGCATTCTGAAGGTTTACCCAAGCCTGAATCTTCGCCTCTTCCCTTTGATACCTAATCAAGAAAATTGCAAAAACCGCGATACCAAATTGTTACCGAAAAAAAGAAGCACATAATTCAAAAGTTTCGTATCAATTAATGTTGCGCTTCTTAATTCATCACCTTATACAACTCTTAGCCCTCTCCTCCTCCTCCCATGCCGAAGCTCTAAACTCGACGCCGCTCTTCCTCCCGCCGCTTATTTCAAAATGCCTCAAACTCTTCGAAATCTCCTCTTCCTCCTCCTCTCTCGTGCTCCAATTCGAGGCCATCGAATCGTATTGCAAACTGAGCTCAAGCTTCGCAAAGTGGCAATCTTTTAGTTGGGAAATATCTAGATTAGGATTGTAAGGCACCAAAAGCCCGGACCGACTAGCCGGAGTATTATGTCTAGCCGGCGAAGTGCTCAGGATAGGAGTGTGGCTTCTCGAATTGGTCGAGCTTCCGAGGGGAGTCATTTCGGTTCCGACTTCTCTACGCTGAACCACCGCAGAAGCTACTTCCGTCGACGCATCTTTCATCGGTGCACGGTATGGGCTTTTGAATAAAAAGCTCTCTTTTGCAGGCTCTGAATATTGGAAATTGGGGAGGATTGGTTCCACATTGTCTGTGAACTTATCTGCAGTAAAGTTTTGAAATTGGGTTGGTTCTCAAATTACAGAGATGGTAGATCACATTGTAACTAATGATAGATGGACAATAAACAGATTTAGTTTCATTTTAAACCTTAAAACAATAACTAAGGTACTCAACATTTGAGAAATTATGCAAACAAATTTAAAAATAAAATCAAAGTAATTTGGATTTGTTCTCAAAGAAATTACAGAAGAAACAGTAAAACATTGCAAGATCAAGCATTTTACAGGGCAGGAAATGAGGAGAAATTTAAGCTAAAACTACTATAAAGAGGGAGGGAAAAAGTACAACTTTTTTTAAGTTCTAAGTTGTAACCTTTCAAAAGCACTTGTGCAGAAGCTCCATGTAAAGCCACACTTGGATCCACAGGCACAAGTTGTCCATCAAAGCCTGAAACAGAATTTCTGAAGCCCATCTCCTCACAAACCCTAACTTTCTCAGGAAAGCCACCATTTTGGTTACAAATCTTTGATGGGTCTGAAGATTTAACCAAGTGGTGGGCAGGGGATTCATGGCATGAGCTGCTGATCAACCACTTCTCAGCATCCTCCCACTTTGATGGCACTCCCTTTCTGGAAAGATAAGAAGGGCTGAAGTGGAAAAATGGCCTCCCTGGAGTGGGAGGAGCCTCCAATCTCCTCCCTTCCCCTCTCCTCCTCTGTGCTGAGGACTCATTCAAGCTTCTTCTGCTGTTGCTGCTGCTGCTGCTGCTTCTTGGAGCAGCAGCCATGGGAAAAGCCTTCACAAAATCTGAGGTCTCCTTGAGGTTGAGCTTGCACAGTGGGTCACAGAAGCTTGAGTCAGCTTCTGATGAATCCTAGAGAGAAGCAAGTGGTGCAAAGAGATATTAGTTTCTGCATTGGAGGAAATGTTTAGGAAATAGATAAATAAATAAATCAAGGTGAGATTTTTACCATCTTGGTAGATTGGAAAAGAGATGGTGGTTGTAAATAAGTTGGGGTTTTAAGGTCTAGTGAAGTGATTACTGATTTGGGACTTGAGGAATCTCTATTCTCTTCACTTGCTTTTCTGTGTTGAATCATGCTTTCAAGTAGAAACCCTTGCTTTTCTCTCTCTCTCTCTCTCTCTCTCTCTCTCTCTCTCTCTAAAAAAAAAAAATGGAAAATGTCAGCAATGGAGCAGATAGAAGCAGAGAAATGGCCACTGAATTTAGGAGCTAAGTGGCTTTTTCATCTCCTGGGACTGTCACAGCAATAGCATTCCTTTTGTGGAAGGATTGGGGAAGCACTTTTGGAGGTGTAGCTAAAAAAAGGGTTGGGCTCCTATGGTTTCTCCTACTAGAGCTGCTTTGACTAGCTAGGGAGAGAGATAGAGAAGGGTGGAGAGCAAGAGCTTGGTGTGAGAGAAGGAGAACTCTCTCTAGGAGCTATGAAGAAGTGAATAACTATTTGGCTCCTGGGAAGCTTCCTTGTTTTTAAATCTTTGTTTGGGCATGGCATGGGATATGGTCCATATAAAATAAAGATCCTAGTAATGCTATGGATACCCCAAAATTAATTCATTCCAATTTTTTTTTTTTTTTTTTTAATGAGAAACTTTCCTCTGTGTGTCACACAGAGAAAGCTGCAAAAGACTAGTAGTGAAAAATTTGATGATTGATATTTGAAGTTTCAAATTTTTAATGTTTATAATTTTTAATTAATAAAATAAATGGACGAAACAAGTAGCATACTACCTCGCGCTCTCTCTCTCTCTCTTATAGAAAGAAGAAGAAAAAAAAAAGGTTTTGTTTGCAATAATGGTGAAAAAATATAGAATTGGTTGTGAAATAATATAAAATAATTATCGTATCTTAAAATTTTAAGATAGTAGATAATAGTATTTTTATATTTTTATATTTAATATTTTTCTTTAAGTTTGGAATCTTGATTTTTTTAGTAGACTCATGACGTAGACTTAAATTAAATTAAAAAAATTAATTATATTAGAAATTTGACATGACTCGAACTCAGATTCTTATGCTCTAATGACATGTTAAATAATATGAAATAACTGTAATTCATTAAAACTTAATATTAGGATTTGGTTAGTTTTATAATTAAATCCTAATTGGATTAGAATTAATATTTAAATCTATTAAAAATAAATTAATTTAAATTTAAATATTAATTAGAGTATAATTTTAATTTAAGTATATTTAGATACATCTCAAGTGAAACTTTATATATATATATATATATATATATATATATAGAGAGAGAGAGAGAGAGAGAGAGAGAGAGAGAGAGAGAGAGAGAGAGAGCGCGCGCTTATATGCTTTAAAAAGTACAAATCCGTCTATGATTGTGAATTTTTTATAATTAGATTTGTATTAAAATTTATATTTTTTACTTTTTCTTTCTATCTCTTTAGTTGACTTTACCATAGCACAAATTTCAATATAAATCGAATGGTAAAGAATTCACAAGTATGGATGAACTTGTTCTTTTAAAAGCATATAAGCTCTACTATATATGTATATGACTACAGATGAAATTTTTGATGTAAATCGTATTTTAAAGGAAGCCATATAGATTGCAGGCACCTTGTGCACGGGTGCATATGAGAGAGAAAAGAGTAAAGTCTTCTAGATTTATAGAAAACGAGAGAAGGATGAGCAGGATTCTGGAGAATGATTCGAGATTGGAGCTACTCTATTGCAGAAGTGGAGTTGGTGTAATTTTTCTATTAATTAATAAATCTTATTTTTCACACGTATTTTTTTGCTTTTAATTTTTTCTCTTTTATAATTGTGTCGGTTCCAATTTTTATAGAAAAGACATGTTTCTGATAAAAATATCTAATTTAATGCTTACATTACAGAATCCTAACATGTTTCGATTGCGGAATTTCAAGATTATGTGGTACCGGCGTAGGTTACGATACTGAAACGGATTGCGAATTAAAAAAATCTAGTATTGAGACGAGTAGCGAATTTCCAACACTTAACTTATTATTAAAGAATAAATATTGTTTTACATAAGTAACAAATCCCATTAAAAGCATTAGAGTGAATTAAAGTAAAAGAAAGATAACGCAGAAAAAAAAAATTATAAAAATTAAAAAATAATTAATAATTCAATTTTATAAACTCAACAATTATTTAACTAATCATATTTTCTAAGTGAAAAAAAAAAAAAAAAAAAATATTATGTAAAAATATAGTTGAGGTGAGAGTGTAAAAATACATATGTTTTTATTATGTTTTTTTCGCCATAATGAAACACATTTTCTATGTAATCTCAAACGTAATCTGAAAAACTAGGCCATGAAGGAAGTGCAATTTGTGCTTAGTCAACTATTTTGGACACATTTTTAGATGGCCTTTAGGATTACTGTAAATAATATTACGACCAGTGCATAAACGAAAAAATAGCCTTTAGAATTACTGTAAATAATATTACGATGAGCGCATTAATTAAAATAAAATTAAAAAATGATCATTATAAAAAAGTAAATCTCAAATACATGTTAAAATAAAAAGTACACAAATTTATGTAAAAAAATTTTGTAGAAAAGAAATTACGAACGAAAAAGTAAAGTTTCATTATTTTAGAAAATGAAATACAAAGTGTTCTTTATACATCGCTGGATCCATCTAAGGCAAAAGAAAAAAAAAAATAAATATTCTTAACGAGTTTCTCTTAACGAATCTGATTAGTATCGGGAGAGACTCTGCCCCCTCATCCGGCCTAAGCTCTCTGCTTCCCACAAAAGACATTCAATTTTTAAAAAAAAAAAAAAATTGAAAATTTTATCATCGCACCGCGAAACGGTCGGCGAATCAAAATAAAAAAATTAAGAGGTTTTTAAATTTTCAATCACATCTAACAAATAAGATTGAGGGACAAGCCTTGTTCATGTACTAGAGTTGATTTTCTCCCTCCCACGCTCTCTCTACATCCATTATATACACTTGTATCATTACTTCCATCTTATTTTATTTTATGTTCATCAATTCCACTGCAGCAATGTTATGATGCTCAACTCTTTATTAAAGGGGTGGTTTTTGTACTACTCTCATATGATGATATAGTCTCTATATATACTTTTAATTTAAATAATTTACTTCTTAAACTTTTTTATATTTGTACTTTTAATTAATATCCAACCATCAAAAAATGTTAGAGTTTTATCATAATATACCCTTTAGTTATGTTTAAATTACACCAAAATAAATAAATTATTATTTTATAAAAAAAATAAATTGTGGGAATAGAAAGATCTATTCATATATATTATCTTCTTCTTCTTCTTCTTTTTCTTAAGTGAGAGATAGCACCTTACTCATTTTAAGCTAGAAAAATTGAGGCAACAAAACTTCAAAAAATAATAATAATAATAATATTAGTCAAAATAAATAAATAAATAAATAAATATTACTTAGAGTTGTAAATTTTAGTTTTTCTTTTTTTTTTTTTTCTTTTTTTTTTTTTTCATCCTTTGAACTTGTCTAACAAATATTAAAGAATCTGAGAATTGATTCCTAAAAATTATATTATTTTTTTTTTCCAGAATCATCTTTATATGTTGCATGCCTTACTACATGGAAGTGACCTTTGTTTTGGCTTGGTGCACACAAGGGACAATAATGTGGTTTCCTATGCATAAATATTTCAATGTGCACACAAAACCCAAGAACATGATGGACAGTCTGGACTGCTGAACAACACCCTTGGAACTGGAGAGATTCTTATTATTATCTAGACTGTCTTAGCTTACTACTGTGGATCACTAGGCTGGTTAAAAAGTTGGCTTGATCTAGCATTTTAATCATGTCTCAAACATCTTTCTATATTAATTATTAAATAAATTATTATCTTACACTTTATTATAGTTTCAAATAGCTATATGATTATGTTGGATTACCTTTAGATCATTTTAACTGCAAATTTACTTTTACAATATTTTATAGTTGAATTCAAAAATTATCCTAATTAACTGATCCTATTTGAGATAATGATAAAATATAAGAAGATAATGTGGCACTCAATAATTTCATATCGGATGAAAATTGAGTTATGATTGGATATATAAGAGATATGGACACTAATAATAATAATTCAATTTAAATATTTTGGATCGGTGGTTTAGACCCAATAAGTTATTATTGTTAGTGGGTCAGGTCGTTAAATTTAATATCATAGCTAATTACCAGTCAAAAGCGTACGACGAGTCTCGGTTGAGCCTCGGTCTAGATGATAAGGCTAGCGAGACAAGTATCACAGAATAGAGTTGTGATCTTGAGCTGTTTATGTTTGGACTAAACGTGACACCCCAATAATTTCACATCGGATGGGAATGGAGTTAATAATAATTAGGCTTGGGTCGGTAGTTCGGGCATAACGAGTTATTATTACTAGTGGACCGAATCGTTGACACCCCAATAATCCCACATCGGATGGACCGGATCGTTGACACCCCAATAATCTCACATCGGATGGGAATGGAGTTAATAATAATTAGGCTTGGGTCGGTAGTTTGGGCATAACGAGTTATTATTACTAGTGGACCAGATCGTTGACACCTCAATAATCCCACATCGGAGTTATTATTACTAGTGGACCAGATCGTTGACATCCCAATACTCCAATATCGGATGGGAATAAAGTTAACAATAATTAGGCTTGGGTCGGTGGTTTGGGCCTAACGAGTTATTATTACTAGTGAACCGGAATAATCCTAATAATCCCAATAATACCAGTTGGTGTTGTTATTGTTGGTAGTTAATAAAATTTACAGTTTCATTAGCTAATACAAATTGAGGAGTAATCAAATTTAGGAAATGTTTGAGCAAGTGCACTCATTGTAATGCACAAGCATAACCAAAAGAGCTTGAATCCCTAATTTTATAATAAACACACATGCTGGGCTTGAAACACACAACTTATGAATACTATTTCTGATCAGAAACCAACTATTCTATGCAGTATTGATTGTTAATTAATATTGGATAAGTTCTGCACCTAAACATTTGTCAAGTTCAGGATGCTTGACTTTCTTTTCTTTTCTTGTACTTTTATAACATTAAAAGGCACATTATTTTATTTTATTTTATTTTATTTTATTTTATTTTATTACTGATGTAGTCCATGGGCAGATGTGGTAGACAATGTGGTACCCCTGGAATAATGGGAGGATGATCACACTACAATAAGGCAATTCCCCATCAAAATTGCAGTGTATTCAGATATAATGAACTCTGTTCCTCATGTTCTAGAACTAGTTGTACTTTGCTGCAAAATAACTCTTACTTGAACAATATCTGAGCTAATATTTTCATTCATTAACCGACCGTAGGTGGCAAAGAGCATGACGACAGATACTCAAAATTCTAAATAAACAAAATAGATAAAATATTATTTTATTTTTTTATCTAACCAACACATATTTTAACTGCTTTAGATTGAAATATATGGTTTAATTATCTATATCATTCACTATGATATATACTAGAACTTTTGCAGAAATACTATATGAGTAAAGTTATTTGTGTTAGATACGATTCGAAATTAGAAATCGTATCGATTGTACATTTTCGATTCGCCAATAGTTTTGCAGTGTGACAATAAAATTTTGAAAAAAAAAAATTGAATGTCTGTAGTGGAAGCATGGAAGCGGAGGACGGGGGTGCGAGGGCAGAGTCTCCGATACAGATTGGATCTGCTTTAAAAAAAAAAAAAAAAAAAAAATCTTTAAAAATATTTTTTTTTCTTTTCTTCTGTCCTGGTGATCAAACGATGTTATACAAAATAATTTTGTATTTCTTTTTTTGTCGAGTGAAATCCTTCTCTTTCATGCGTGATTTTTTTCTACAAAAAAATTTTTCACTTTTTTTTTTATTTTGTCGTGTATTTGAAATTTACTTTTGTGTATGAATGCCTATTAATTTTATTTTTATTTTTGCGTTTGTCGTAACAATTTAGAATAGATAATAATGAAATTTTCAGTTAGAAATACTTAAAAAACTGCTTTTCATTTTGGAACGCAAAAAACTCATTTCAACTTCATAGCTCAGCAAAAGCATTGAACATTTCATTAATTAAACGTCCAGTAACCAAACCAACTTATAGCATAAAATCAACCCAAAAAAATTACAGCATTTGCAAATTATAGTGTAAAATCAAGCTAAAAATTTACAAAATTTGCAATCCTCACTTGCATAACCACAACAATCTTTAAAACCAATGAAGGATCAAATGAACATTCAATAAAAATGTTGGAAAAATCCGGTACTCCGCCCGGTACCAGATTCTCTGAATCCGCAACCCGCTTCGATACCGCAATCCGCTTTGGTACCGCCTAGAGTTGGAATTTCGCAGCGAAAATGTCAAATTGAATTTTTTACCAAAAAACTCGTCTCCTCAATAAAACTGGAACCAATACAACCACGAAAAGAAGAAAAACCAATACAAAGAAATATGCAGATGAAATAAGTTTTATTAACTAAAAAAAGAATTACATCGATTACACAGACTTCTTCAATAGAGTAGCTTCAACCTAGCCATCCTCCTGAATCTCTCTCACCCTTCTCTCGTCTTCTATAAACCTAGAAGACTTCTCTCTTTTCGTATCGTACAATCATTCTCAAGATCATACGTACTTATATATATATATATATATATATATATATATATATATATATATATATATATATATATATATATATATATATGCTCTCTACATTAGAGATATATATAAACTCCGTCAAAGATAAACCCAAATCTACTTAAATTAGAATAATAATCTAATTAATATTTAAATCTAAATTAATTTATCTCTAACAGATTTAAATATTAATCCTAATCCAATTAAAATTTAATTACAAAACTAACCAAATCCTAACAAAAAAGATACACTCTCAAGTCCACAAAGTAATATATGAAAAAAAAATAAAATATATAAGCATTAGAATTGATAGATTCACTGTTACATACACCATTGGAAGACAAAACATGATAGATGTTAATTTCCATCCATGTAAAACCCACACTTCCAAATTCAAGAATCTAAAACTTTTGGCAGGTTATAAGAAAGAAAACCAATCTTAAAATTACAAAAAAAAAGGCATTAGATCATGTCGAAATCGAATATAACCTGGCAAAAAAGCATCACTAAGTGATAGATCAGTCCTTTACATCTGCAACACCTTCTGACAAAATTTGAAACCTTGCTTCAGCTTCAGCCAAGCATGGAGAGCTTATCACTTTACAAATTCGCTCCTCCCCCCTTCCTTTTCGAAGAGCAAGCCTAATAATATCAAATAAATTATAAACTTATTGTCTTAAACAAAAAAAAAAAAAGAAACAACACTATTGTTGAAAATGATGACAGAGGGGGAAAAAAAAGAACACTCAATCAGTAAATTTCACGATTTGCACTTGGATCACTTAAGGTATCAAAACCTACATGTTACCCCCTCGATCGTTTAGGTGTTTACATTTCAAGGGGGGGGGGATTTCTGCGTGTTAGCCAAGTTAGAAAAGGATCATTATCACATAAAAAGAAGGACCTTGTTGTAGAAGCATGGGCCATAATGTTTCCGCCGATAGGCTTTATTTGTGGCCCAGCGAAGATTGCCGAACCATCGACTTGAGCAACAACTTGATTTGTGATAACCACAGCTACTCCAAACTACATCAAGCAATACCGCGAGAAGAAGTCATAATAGTAGTAGTAGTAGTAGTAGTAGTAGTAGTAATAATGTTAGTAATGATAGCAATAATAATAGTAATAGCAATAGTAATAGTAGTCGTAGTAATAACAATAAACACTTGGAAGAACCACAACTTGCTGCTTCAAACTAGTACAATAAAAATTCCTTCCACCGTAAAATCTGAATTTTCGTAGATATCCCTTGAAAGTGCAATTGTTTTATTTAACGAATGAAAACTTTGGCAAGTAAAAGGGTGAATTGTCGTTAGACGTTAAGTTCTTGAGAAATTAAGCTTTTTGAAGAGATACATACATAAAAAAATAACTTAACATGTTTTTATGTGAGAATATATCTAGATTTTATTCGGTGAAAAGAAATGGCATGACTGATAGATTATACCTCATCTGCCAATTTCTGAAGACTCCTAAGAAATTTTGCCAAATGCATTTGCCTGGCTGATAGTTCTCCCCTTCCTGAAAAGTCGGTTCTGTAAAGAGCTGTAGCACTGTCGACTATCATTAAAGCAAACCTACAGAAAAAAAAAAAAAAAAAAAAAAAAAAAAAAAAAATAAGGGGCTCAAAATTAGTTGCACACAGCAACACCAACACACAAAGTTAGCCACCATTTAACTTTGCCCATTCTCATAACATTTGACTCTACAGTGAACAGAAGGATAAACCTAATAGGCTTTACAAGACAAACACACATATCAAGAGGCAAGATATTCCAATATTACAGTGGGGTTAATTACAAAGTTATGAGTTATGACACAACACCACCTCAACATCTTCAAATTTGAAACCGCAAAAGTTAAAATATTGTCATATTTGCGATCTAGTGAGATGATGCTATCTTGGCATCTTCTTTCAGATGGTGGACTAACAAAAAACTTAATTCTTTCATAGAATCATTGAAGACCAAATCAACCAATGAGCTTGAAACTCTTTAGTAACTAATCTCTGGGTTAAACTTCGAGGACTAAATTTGTAACAAACCCTGTGAATAATGAGACCATGCATTCATGCTTGCTACACGAAATGAATAAAAGAGAAAAGTAATATAACCATCAGTACTATAGATAACAGACATACGAGCAAGAAATGAATAAAATTTAAAGACAGACATGCCTGGTCTCCACCATCATTGAAGCTGCTTCCAGCAAAAGCCGAGACTGATGATCAGTATTATAAGCTCTAGCATAAGCTACATTCTCTAGAACATCAGCACCATTTAATCCAAACCTGTAGTTAGCACATGCCCCTAACGTTAATAATCCTCGTATATTAGTTTGTTGTCTCTTAATTTACTCTCATGATTCCTTAAACACCTCTCTGCAATCTGTAGGAGTCTTTGAGGCCTGAAAGTTCCCTCAGCATCGATATACATAGCCTTTCCTTCGCCACCACCTTGATCTAATGGAAGCTGAGATGTAAAATTAATAGCATTTTCATCAAACGAACGAATTCAAGTTATTAGGGGATATATAGTTGTAATTTGTTGTTTGCTTACTCTCCTATTTTATCGGTAGTTTCGTTTAGGCACATTGTTGAACAGAGAAATTTTCTTATGTTTAGAGACTCAAATAACCACAAATCGGACATCAAATTATCCAATTTGCTAACGCTTATGCAAAACCACCTAGAACAGTGAAAATCAGACAAATTATGAACAAATGAGTACCCAAACAAGAAAATTGAGAAAAATAAATCGAAACACAATCCAAACAGGGTATTGGAAAGGAAATTGCAAGAATGTCCAAGAAAGATGTTGTAACAAATTAACACCCAAAAAAGAAAAAAAAAAAAAAAAAAAAAAAAGAAAAGAAAACTAAAATAACCGAATACATCAAGAAGCACAAATTAACAACTAACTAACTAGATTTAGTAGAGCTGATAAGCTCACCTGGCAAGTAACACATAGGGTATGGCACAACTGGGTCTTTCCAGATCGGAACTCACCATATATTTCAGTGATGGACCCAGTTTCTACTCCTCCTGTCGAAGAACATGAGTTCTTTTTCTTTCAGAAAAAGTTACGAATACTTTTAACAACGGATAAATTCCAGAGTTTCTATTTCTAACAGACAAATCATGTAATTTATCAACTAAAATATTACCTTCCAAGATTTTATCGAGCTCTCTTGATCCGGTCGCAATTTGGATAATCTCGAGCCTCTGGGCGTGGAGTTGACCAGCACTGGTAAAGCCCAATGGAACAAGCTTTGAAGCTGTGAATTGAATTAACAACATAAATGTCAAATGAAACAACTCATTAGTAGAAGAGAATTACGCATTCTCAACCATTAAAAAGGTAATAACACATTCACTCGCCTGCTTCGATGATTTTATCAACTTTTGCATCACTTATCCCTTTGATTTGCAAAAGATCCTTTCTTGGAGAGTATGCGACGGATTCGACAGTGCAGAGGCCAGCATCTTTCAGCTTTTTTACATCCAAAGCAGCTATTCCAGAAGCCTTACCAATTTACACGATAAAAGCATCGATTATCAACACTAGTCCATAATTCAAAGTAAAATTGCATATACCAAATGCAACTACTAAAACATTCCATTGAATATAAAATATATAAACACTGTTCTCTATAAAATATATAAGCATCGTTCTCTAAACAGCTGTTTCATATAATTTCACACGTAGTTGTCGAGTGAGACAACACTATTGAGCCTAGTGTTATCGGATGAAGTGTTGCATAAGTAGTGAACACTCCAAAAATTCTCCCAGGTAGGAAGAAGTAGAAGAAGAATTAACCGAATTAAAGCCTCATATTTTTGGATCTTAAAAACCTCATTTCTCCTTCCCGCTGCAATAGAAGGGGTTTTTTGAGGATGACTCACCTGGAGGTGTTCGATGGGGAGAGGACCGTGTTGCGCGTTGCCGATCTCCTCTTCCTCGGCCATGGTTGGCTGCTGCTGCTTCTGCTTCTGCTTCTGCGCCGCAGCCGCCGCCGCCGCCATGGCCGGGAATCGGGGAGAGAGAGAGAGAGAGAGAGATGAGTATTCAAAAAAGTGTAGAGCGCCAAAAATAAACATAACAAAAGTGAACAGGTGGGTGTGAACATATCGGACGAAACCTTCCTCAGCACACCACCGTGTGAGCTAAAATACAGAAAAAAAAATAGGGGCAATTTCCTACGTACCCCTAAAAATTTTTCTGTTTTTAGATTTATCCCTCTTAGAAGGCTAATATTAAAACTATCCTTCTTACGTTCCAACTTCTTTCCAAAATACCCCTGAAGTTAAACTCTGTTAGTATACCGTTTGAAACTGCCGTTATCTGTGTGTAATTACTATTTTGCCCTTTCAAATATACTCTAAATCCTAAACCCTAAAACCCTAAACCCCTAAACCCTAAAAACCCTAAACCCTAAACCCTAAAACCCTAAACCCTAAACCCTAAAACCCTAAAAAATCCTAAACCCTAAACTCTAAAACCCTAGAACCCTAAACCCTAAACCCTAAACCCTAAAATCCTAAACCCTAAACCCTAAAACCCTAATTAAAAAATCCTAAACCCTAAACCCTAAAACCCTAGAACCCTAAAAAACCCTAAACCCTAAACCCTAAACCCTAAAACCCTAAAACCCTAAACCCTAAACCCTAAAATCCTAAAAAATCCTAAATCCTAAACCCTAAACCCTAAACCGGGGCAAAATAGGTATATCTGATAGTTTTCAACTCCGATTATTATTTAACTCTAGTTTAACCCTAGTTAACTTAACAAAGGGAAACGGTAGGAGTATTTTTAATAACGGTGGAACGTATGAAGGGTATATTGGAAAGAAAAAAATAAGAGGGGTAAATCAGATATTTCTTTATATTTCAGGGGTACACAGGCAATTATCCCAAAAAAATAGTATAAAACCCCTAATCCAAAATCTAAAACCCTATTATATAGTACTAATAAGATGGTGATATTAATAATATAAAAATTATATATATAGAGTTTCGCTACTATAATATCCATAGCATCAATTGCTATCAAATTTTTTGCCGTTAGATTAATTTTTTTTTATTATTTTTATCCGCTAGATTATACTATTTTTTCAACTACCTATTAAATCATAAAAATTTACTATCATTTCAACCACACATTTTTTAATCCAAAGATCTAAAACTTAATAGCACTAATGACTTAGTGCTATTAATAACATTCCAACCTAACTCTCATATATATATATATATAAATTAAATTTCTATATTTTTAAAAGTAACAAATTATTAGTGTTTATAGTTTTTTAGTTTTCGGATTAACGTATATGTGGTTAGGATGATCATGGGCTTCTTGCATTTAGTGAATGATTGGTAGAATAGTATGATTTAAAAATTAAAATTAATCAAAGAAATAAATCTAACAATATAAAACTTACAAATAGCGATTATTTGATACTTTTACAAACAGAATAACCGCATTATATATATAGTTCAGCTACTATATTATCAATAGTACCGAATATTTTGTACTATTAATTTTTTGACTTTTGAATAAAATGATGTGCGGTTAGAATAATAATTGTACTCTAAAGTTTTATACTATTTCACTAATAATATAAAATTTTAAAAAATTACTATCATTCTAATCGCACATCTCTCCATTCAAATACCAAAAACTCAATAGTACCAAATATTTGTTATTATTGATAGTATAGTAATCTCGTTCTATATATATATATATATATATATATATATATATATCGTGGAGTTATATTGAGCCAACTTGTTATTGGCTTGCTTTTTTCCAAGTTGAAAATGTGAATTTACAATTGATTAGTTTATGTGAGTTGATTTCGAAATAATTTTGAACTGTACATAAGCTAGCTCATGAACAACGAGCTAAATTAAAAGTCGTATATACATGCACACTTCATTGGAAATGAAATTAGATTTCCAGTCACATGGCATGAAAGGACGAGTACTAATCAATTTCCTTTCTCTATATTTTGGATTATGGGAGTATTGTGTTTCGTGCTATATATATATATATATATAATTTATTTTTATAAATAATTTTATATTGTGCACATTGCATAAATTTATTAAGTTATAATTTCAACGATCCCTCTAAAAAATAAATAATCATATACTCTTGCCTCAACTTCTTCATATCTAATTGCATTAGGTAGCGTAACTGCATAAGAAAAAAAAAAAAAAAAAAAAAAAAGATTAATGCGTATACTCGGTTTTTTATTTTAGATCATATTTACAATCTTTGGTATCAATTCATATTAAATTTCTATTGTTAAAACTATTATTAATTTGAATAAAAATTACCGCATCATAAAATTTAATTCTGATACGATAATTATTGCTTGGTGCTGAGATTTTTAGATTTTATTATAATTTTTTAGGTTTTTAGTCATAGAACTTAATTGAAACAAATAATAAAGATTAGAAATTCAAATGTAAAAAAGTGAGATCAAAATTTAATTTGATGATCGATTTCGTTAAATATAATTTATGCTATTATAATTATTTATAAATTAAATTTTATAATTTTTTGATATTATTTATTAAGCGATTAAATGATTTTAAAAATAACTATTTTAACAGCTGATGTACGTTTGTAAGTTAAAAAAGTGAGATCAAAATTTTTAATTTAAAATTTAAATATTTTATCACTACTTTTTATAATTTTTTTTTTAATTTTCAACCGTTTATTTTAAACAAATAAAAATAAAAAATTATAAAATTTAATTTTTTAAATAATTTCAATATTATAGATGGCCGAACTAAATATTCCAACATTAAAAAAATAATAATTTACAAATGCAATGGTGTCGTAATTTTAAAAAACTTGTGTAAGATATAGAAATAGCATTTACCTTTTATTTTTCTTTATTTAATGACTAAAATACCCTCAATCAAATTGCATTTTCCATACCACTCGTCACCTCTCCTTCCTTGTCTCCCAAGTAGTATACTCCGCCGCAGCAGCAGCATCTTTTTACTAAAACACCACCAGATCCAAAACAACACAAAACCCCTTCTCCTCACCCTCCCCCTCTTTTTCTCTCTCTCTCTCTCTCAAGTTCTTCGAGATGTTCCTCACGAGGTGAGTTCTCTTCCTCTTTTTTCTCCGATTTGATCCGTATATTACTCGATTTTTGATCTGGGGTTTGGGGTTTTTGTTCCCAGGACCGAGTACGATCGAGGGGTCAACACCTTCTCGCCGGAGGGGCGGCTTTTCCAGGTCGAGTACGCGATTGAGGCCATCAAGGTGGGATTTGTTCTCCCATTTTTTTGTGATTTTCAGGGCGAAACACGAATTGGGTCTTTGGATTTTGCTATAAAGTTGGTGTGTTTGTGATTGTTTGGTTGTTGTGGGATTGTTGTTCTAGTTGGGTTCTACTGCGATCGGATTGAAGACGAAAGAGGGCGTCGTGCTCGCCGTCGAGAAGCGTGTTACTTCTCCCTTGCTGGTATTTGATCTCTTGATTTGATTAATTTGTTGTTCGATATTTGTATGTTGATGGTATTTTTGTACAGGTATGCTTCATCTGATGTTTTGGTTTGATCTTTTTTTGTCTCTGAGTAAATTGCACTACTGTGTTCGTATTATTGCGCGAGTTCCACTTTGTTCCCAATTAATTTGCGCATCTTTTGTGTTGAAACTAAGAACTATCTTTTGTACTAGTTTAACCTGCTTGACATTTGTATCTCTTTCTTATTCTTTCTTTATTGATGATGAAGTTGTTGGTTCCTTCTCGATCAAGTGTGACAGAACTTAGGTTTTAAGACCTTCTGTTGTGCACTCTTAGCTCGTCTTGGTGGTTGATCGGAATGATATGATCATCTCTATTTTTGATTTATTGTTCGTAGTCATGAATAGAATTCATTTGACGAAGGCAAGGGTTGCATCACTGGAACTTTTCTTGTAGTATATGGTATCAATGCCACATAAACTGTGCTAAACCACATCTGATAGTCTCGTAAGTACAATGTGAATGACCCAGGAAACCGCTATGAACTGCCCCATATGGTGTCGACCTGATCAATTGAAATTAAATTGTAGATCGACAGTAGTATATTTACTTAATACCATTAAATCGCTAGTTGAAGGATTAATTCAGCATTGAGGGTCATTGTCATTTTAAATTTTCACACAACACATGCACACATAGATAACTCCTTACGAGATGTTGCAATGTTACAGTTGGAGCAGACATGCACTGTTGATTAATAAGTTGGGAAATTGACTTTTGTGATATGTTAAATTTAGTAAAGTTTGGACGCTGACTAATGAAATTAGTAATGACCAAGTAAAGCCTTTTAGACCTGTGATGCTGCCCTTTTCCAGTGATTGTAGAATTCATTTGTAAGCAATTATCTGGGTAACTATCTGTTAGATATGAGGTCCTAACCTTCTATTGACTATTCGATTCTGAAATTTAATGACACTTGACATCCCTTCTTTTCGCTTGATGAAGTAATAGAATTTGAATTTATGTTCCGGATTCATATTGAACTCAAAAGCACACAATCCAATCCATTAGAGCTCTCTTACTATCATAAATTATTAATTTATGATATATTTCTAATGTTCTTTTATAGTGCATTTGGTCTTATGCTTTTAGGAAATGTTTTTTTGCATTTTGTGATGGCCATTCTTATATTTGCTTGATTGCTTGATTGCTTGAATGCTGGGGTGACCTGTCCCATCAAAACTTAATTGCTGTTTTATTATCTACTTATTGGAAAGTGATGTTCAGTCTGAGAGGGATTAACTTCTCTCTAGAAGTTTCTTTTGCTTCTTACTTTCAGACATACTATCAATTTTGTTCATTGGGTGGGATGTGATTCTTTAATGTGCATTATGACTGTAAGATGTGGAGGTTTAATATTTGTTTCACTTATTTTCATCAAATGATTAGGAACCGAGCAGCGTTGAGAAAATCATGGAGATTGATGAGCACATAGGCTGTGCGATGAGCGGACTGATTGCTGATGCACGGACTCTTGTTGAACATGCCCGTGTTGAAACTCAGGTAATCTTAATGTAATTATACTGTTGATTATATTTGTTGTTTATCCAACATGCACAATCTATTGCTTACAAAAATTTATTCATCAGAATCACAGGTTTTCGTATGGTGAGCCAATGACTGTTGAGTCAACTACACAAGCTCTTTGTGATCTTGCTCTCAGGTTTGGTGAAGGAGATGAAGAGTCCATGGTGAGCGTCATTAACTCGGCATATATAAAAAATCTTATGTGCAAAAAAAAGGATTTCTAAATGTGGATAATCAGGAGTTTGCTTATCCTTGTGGTGGGTTAACTTTAGCATTTTTCTTCTTCTTTTTTTTTTTTTACCAAATCTGCATACTTAGATTGGCTGAAGTAACATACAATAGGTAAAGGTGGTTGCCAAATTGAGAACTGAAGCTCTTCGAGTTTGGAATTAAGCATTCTTTCTTATAGATAACATCAAAATCATACTTATATGAACTGGCCTTTTATCATTCATTAATTATTATCATTATGTTATTTGAATTTGTAATCAGTTAGATTGATCCAAAGCCTGATTAATGCCAATAGCTATTTGTCTGAAATATCCTTAGACTAAATGAGTTTGTTTTTTGAATTCTTATTTTCTACAGTGGACATTTTTTTTTTATATATTACAACACCATAGGCAAAAGTAGTTTTAGATTGACATTGTTAAATAATGACCAATTACTAATTATTCTCTCTTCTTTTTTCTGTCAGTCTCGACCTTTTGGAGTTTCTCTTCTCATTGCTGGTCATGATGAAAATGGTCCCAGTTTGTAAGTAGTGGTTCCTTTTGCTGACCTAAGAATAATCATGGTTTGCTAACTTTGAACAACTCTGTTCAAATAGTGCTCTTGTGCTTGTGAGCAGCTTCTCTACTAAGTGAAGCAGAAGCTTAGGTGTTTCTGAAGCAAAATATCTGGAGCTTTTGTTGTGATAAAATTTTAAACAATGAGCTTCTAGCATAAAAGTAAAAGCTTCGATTTGAAGATTTTGCTTTTGGCTGCAGCTGGAAGTTTCTGGTAGGACTTTGATGGAAAGCCTATTGGTACTTCTTCGAGCAGCTCTACACAGAAAGCACTTCTGCCGGAGCTCGAGCCTGGCCAAACAGGGCACTATAGCATGTTTACTTTTTCCGTATCAATCTTTTTTATAATCACCTTTTTACTTATTTCCTAATGAAGGCTCATCATTTGTTTGATAGGTAGTGTATGCCGTTGTTTAAGTTGGGTTATTTCCTGACATTTAGTGGGAAACATGCTGTCGTACTTAAAATTTCTCTATAGAGATGAAGATTTCTTTTGAATATTGTTTTTACAGTATGGGATCATGCTATACTCTGGTGTGTGATGTGAAAACAGTGAAAACCATAAATTTCTAAATATCTAACTGATCGATGGTTTGGAAAGGACATAAGATAGCATATGGCTAAAACCTATGTTGCGCAGGTATTACACGGACCCATCCGGCACGTTTTGGCAATGCAATGCAAAAGCAATCGGGTCAGGTTCTGAAGGTGCCGATAGCTCACTCCAGGAACAGTACAACAAGGTAACAGAAAACTCGATTAACTAGTTTCTAGGTCACTGCTGTCTGTTAGCTTCCATGATTTTATTCGACTCTCATGTTGCTCAGATATAGCCTGTTTAGATATGAGTTTTGGGATTGATTACATTTTAGTCCCACAGTTTAATACCTATTTAAATTACTATTACTTAGAATTGCAATTATGGATGTATGCCTAATTAAATTGCACTGCACCAATGAACTCGTTCATTACTAATTGTTCGGAAGCTCTTTAAAGGAGATGGCGGATCAAGAATGAGAACGGATGTAGTTCAAACACAATGTTGGGCATGAAAATCATGATTCAGATGTCCTATTTCAATCGAAACTTTAAGGATAAAAAATGTGACTTAACTTCTCTTTCTGAGTGAGTTTTTGATATCATAATATACCGCAGGAGTTGACCCTTCAGGAGGCTGAAACAATTGCTCTTTCTATTCTGAAGCAAGTGATGGAGGAAAAGGTATTAACTCTCAAGTCTTGCTTTTTGATTAATGAAACTCCCACAAGAAAAAAAAAACTCTCAAAATATGTTTCCTCCTGTTTTTCTCTTTTTCCATTGTATAGGTGCGTCCGCGCGCATGGTGCGCTCATGTGTGCATGTGCATGTTTGTGCCTTAAAATGTACAAACCTTACCTGAACTACAGTGGGATTTTAAATGCATACCTGAACTTTTCCAGTTTTAGTTTTACTTAACCTTATCGAATTGCTGTTTCCATCAGAAATGTTATAAAAATATTGCATCGTAAAGAATTATCTGTCTAAAAAGTTAAAATGTACCATGAACGTTAAAAGTTTAGGGGCTTATCTGAACAGGAACTATACTTCAGGTAAGTTCTATAGGAATTTACTTTTATGTTTTTTATATTCGTTTCCTGATTTGTGCCTCAAATAACTTGTGCTTTACTGTTCAGGTGACCCCAAACAACGTTGATATCGCAAAGGTCGCTCCGACTTATCATCTCTACTCCCCGTCGGAGGTCGAGGCCGTCATTGCCCGACTTTGAGCATGTTGTCTTTCTGATCTCTTTCGTCTCCTTTCGCCCTCTTCTTTATAATCCATTTCCACAGACCTTACTTATCTTGGTGTGAAACATTCAACCCGCGCCCCGCGATCTGGTGGAAGTGGAATCAAAATCTTGTTACTTCTTGAAAACTTTAATACACAATGGTCTCAGACATGCAATCTACTGATTACTACTATTCTGCAGATGTTATATTAAGACCTTGTGATGGATGTTTTGACTGTGCACTAATCTTGGTAGAATTGTAATTTTGTTTTAATTTGATTCAAAGTTTGCTAAGGTTTGGAAAAATTTTGCCTAAGTTTGGTGAAACTTGAAAATTTTGAGCAATAGATCGGTTATTATGTATTTAAAATATGTAGATTAAACAACATAAAACTAGAACATTCCTTATTATTTTCGAGGAAAATATTAATAGAGCAAAAATATCAAGATTAAAAAGTAAACAAAATATTAAAGAACTCAAATTTATCTGGAAAGTCACAAAATATTTTGATCTATCAAATTGAACTCAAATCAAGCTCAGATTTATTTTCAAAGATTGAGCATGGTAATAAATACACAGCATAACATGCCATGATGTTCCAGTTCCATACCTATTTATTCCCCTCCCACCACCCACATGGCTAACCTATTCTTATTTAAAAAAAATATTTTTAATCTAGCATTTTTTTTTTTTTTTTAATTCAGCCTCATTTGAATAAATTTAAAAAAATAATAATTAATATTATTAATATGAGTTTATATATTAATTAGGAGAGAAAAATTATTTCTTTCTTTTTTTTCTTTTTTATTTTTCAAGGCACTCTATATTTATTGTATAGTTATATCACTTTTATTTTTATATAATTATAATTATATTATTTTAATATTATATT
The DNA here is from genome assembly GCA_029168755.2 of Tillandsia fasciculata. Classification (NCBI taxonomy): domain Eukaryota; kingdom Viridiplantae; phylum Streptophyta; class Magnoliopsida; order Poales; family Bromeliaceae; genus Tillandsia; species Tillandsia fasciculata. The sequence continues at coordinate 22,866,760 of CM054939.1, read as the reverse complement.
GATTTTTTAGTTATATCACTTTTATTTTTATATAATTATAATTATATTATTTTAATATTATATTGATTTTTTAGTTATATCAATTGCTACGTTAAGTGTATAGTCATGTCGAGAGTCCGGTTAGAATACTATCGATAGCACCAAGTGGATGAAAAGATATGCGGTTGGGATTATAGTGGTCCCCTAAGCTTTTTACTATTAAATCAACTTAAACTCATTTTAATAATATTAAATTTTTTTTTAAGTTTATTCAAAAAAGACTGATTTTTTTAAAAGTAAAATAGAAAACTAGATTAAAAATATATTTTTTTAATAAAATTTGGTTGGACATTAGATCCCACATGCCCCCCTCCACATTGACCCTGTCTCTTCACAATCCCTTGACAAAAACAATCAATATCCAGGCACGAATCTCAAAGCACAGCAATGGGTGACTTTTAATTCCTTGGAAGCTTGTTAATCCCCAGGTCCCAATTTCCTTCCTAGTACACCCATAATGTGCATGAAAACTGATTATTTATTGGATTTTGAAATAGTAGATGATCATGTTGATGTATTTATCATTCTGATGGCTATACAGAAAGAACATTAATTATAATGACTAAGAATTTAAATTTTACAGCTATTTTTTTTTAATTAAGTTGATTTGAATTATTTAATAGCTTGTAACAACCGTAGAGAAGAGGGTAATAGATGAGAGAGCAGAGTAGAGGAGTAGAGGAGAGGAGTTACTTGGGGACGAAGAGAGAGTTAGGGAAGAGGAGATGAACCCGAGTGAAGAGTAGGCTGCCGAACCAGGGTTGAGTTAGGGTGTCGAACCGGGGTTGAGTTAGGGTATCGTAGTGAGAAGCGACAGGACATCAGGGCAGTCTGGAGAGTTCCAACGGATCGGGCGCAAGGTAGCGGGCGGATCCACTTGGCCAGCGGAAGTGAAGCAATAGTGCAGCAAGGAGCGGCCTGACCCAGAAGCCCAGAGAGCAACAAGTTTCGGCCCAGCGAGGACCCATTTACATATTATATCTTTTGCTAATGAATACCTCAAATAGGATATAATTACAGTTTAGTACAGAAAGAGGAGTAGTATAAATAGTGAGATGTATTACAAACGAGGCATGGAAATTTGAATCAAATTTCTATTCTCGTCTCCCACTTTATCTTCTTCCTCCAAATCCCTCTATCTCTTCCTTCCTACTTTCCAATTTTCCCAGAATTCTCATATCTAGATCCCATTCCCAGTTTGATCACCATGATCGAATCTGCGCAACGGTCCTTCATCCTCACCGCCAAGCCGATCTCAGAGCAATCTCATCACTGATCGGCTGCGGATCGTCCGGTTTGTTACATAGCTTTTGCTATAGAATTCAAATGTATGCTGTTGATTTTAATAAGGAACAGGTCATATGAATTACAATATATTTAAATTTTAGCATAAAAATGTTACTAAATAAGTGAGATCAAACAAGCATAGGTCATGCCATCAATTTCATAGTCTTTATTTATTTATTTATTTATTTTGGCTAATTAAGAATTCAAAAAAATTTATTTTTATTTATATTTATAAAGTATTTGTCTTTTTTCTTGTGCATTCTTTTGATCATTTTTATTCGTTAGATCATACTATTCCATCTATCACCTACTAAATTCTAAAGTTTCATTATCATCTTAACTGCACTTCTCTTAATTCAAGATTTAAAATTTAATATCACCAATACTTTAATGCTATTGATAGCATAGTAGCCTAGTTTTATATATATATATATATATATATATATATATATATATATATATATATATATATATATATATATATATATAAGAGAGAGAGAGAGAGAGAGAGAGAGAGAGAGAGAGAGAGAGCTAGACTGGAATACTATTAATAGTATCAAGTCATTAGTGCTATTAAGTTTTTAACATTTGAATTAAAAGATGTGTGGTTGAAATGATAATGGGCATGCACCTTAGGTTTAATAGGTGGTTGGAAAAATAGTAAAATCTAATGGGTCAAAATGATCAAAGAGATTGATTTAAGGGTAGAAAACTTAATAGCACTAAATATTTGATTTTTTAAGGGATATATATGAATAACGTTGGATTTTTTAAGGGATAAATATGAAAAGTTAAACTTTATAGAAATATATCTGCTATTCAATATGTTTACAGGCAGCCGTATGCAATTAACCCATATATATATATATATATATATAGAGAGAGAGAGAGAGAGAGAGAGAGAGAGAGAGAGTTAGACTGGTATGTTCTTATAAGTACGGAACCTTCCGTGCTTATAAATCGTTTTCGATGTTGAAACTTCTAAATCGACGATCGGCTCCGTTAAATTTGATTTAGAATATTTAAAATATCTAGAAAATAAATTTCTTAATTTTTTCGATATCATTTACCCAGTGATTGAAGAGGATCAAAAATAATAATTTTAATGATCGTGGTGAGCCATTTGTAAATTTAACCGTGTAGAAATATTCAAATCACGTAAAATTTTTATAATTTTTTTTTTATATATATGTTAAACAAGATCAATATTTTTAATCAATAATTTTAGCATCATATTATCACATTTTGTGATACTTTTATTTTCAGCCGTTAATTTTAATCCCATTCGATCATTAGAAAAATAATATAAAAAAATCATAAAATTTATTTTCTAAATACTTTAAATATTCTATATCAAGTCTAACGGAACCGATTGTTGATTCAGAAGTTCCAACATTAAAAATTTCGTACTTTCAAAAACATGCCCGCCACACTTTATATTTATAAATTTACTTCTTGAAGAGCCCTCATCTCATTACTAACATGGGGAGAGGAGCTCTTCATCTACCACTGTTTCTGTTTTTTTTTTTTTTTTTTTTTTTTTTAAGAGAAAGGTAACATGATATCTGTTTCGTCTATTTTAAAATAAATTTAACTGAAAATATAAAATAATTAGACTTTAAATTTAAGATCTCAAATATCAACTATCAAATTTTTTATCACTTGCGCTAGAAACAGATAATGTTTCTATTTCTTGTTAAGGTAAAATTTTAAATGCGCCCATATCTCTCTCTTTCTTTCTCTCTCTCTCTCTCTCTCACCCACTCACTAAAATGTAAAAGCCACCCACATGTTAGATCTTGGTGGGGAAATGAAGTTTAATGTGGTGGTTTTGAACTTGTACCTATTTACAGTCATATTTACCCTTCTTTTTTTTTTTTCTTTTTTTTTTTTTTTTTTTGCGCCGTAAAGTACATGATGATTTTATGTACGGTTCATTTATTATATTTAGGTTAAACTTTAATAATTTGCCACCCTATGTTATTCCATCGAAAAAAAATCTGTTGTTAAATAGAATAGTATTTTTTAAAAATTTTGATATTTTGTTTAACAATAGATATTTATAGTGATCTAAAAATAAAAATACATAATAACATAATAATTACTTGACATTTTGAACTACAGAGTAATAAAGTAAAAACACGCTAAGTTACAAAATAATCAAATAATTTTTTTTAAACCATAACTAAATAAAACTAGCCTATACATAGGGCGGTTTTTCGCATACTTTAAATAAAATATATATTTATATTTTATTAATTAATAAAAATATAATATATTTTATTAGTCATTTCAAAAAGACTAGAAAAAAAAAATTATTTTGAATAAATAAAATGTGTATTATGTATTCCATTTAGAGTGTAGTATTGCTCTATTTATATTTGTGTATATTGGTTGGTTTGCTATTACTTTTTTGAGTTTAATCCTCTCTCTCTCCCCCTCTCTCTCTCTCTCTCTCTCTCTCTCTCTCTAGAATCACATTGTGGAGAATGAAGAGCTCACCCATTTTCCCTGGAGATGAGGCTGGGAATTGCATTGAAGCTGGTCATGATCCTCAGTTGGATTTCTCAGAGGTACAATATTTTTGGAGCTACTTCTTTTCTTTTTTTTTTTTATTTTTTTTTTTTTGAAATGAGAAAGAAAAGCATATAATAATATCAGTTCCTATAAGTGCAAATTAAAAAGAAACATTTTAGTCAAGTTAATAGTAATTTCAATGAATAATTTCAAGTAAAAAAAAAAATGAAATTCCAAAACATTAGCTTTATTTTTAATTAATAAAAAATAAACATGTAACCGTTCCAGAATTTGGATTAGTTCTATATATGAGATATAATTAATCTTTTAATCTGATCATAATATTTTGGACGATGATTACGTCTAAGAGGTTAAGAGAGTTAAACGTGTTAGTGCTAAAGTAATCCTAGGATGAATGCATGATCTTATAAACAGTTAGGGCGTCACAGTTAGTATCAGAGTCAATTATTAGTCAGAAATGTGAGATGAGTCTTGGTTGAGCTGGAATTAATATAGCGGACGAACAAGACTCCCCGGCTGATAACCGTTGTGAGTAAAGAGTGATTCCTTACCAGATCGGTTAAGTCAATAACATTATGACTTAAACTGAGAGTAATGTAATATCTCTAAAATTTGAATTAGTTCTATATATAAGATATAATATGACTAAATCATTTAACACGATTATAAGTATATTTTGGATGATGACTAAATCTAAAAAGTTAAGAAAATTAAGTATGCTAAGATTAGAGTCCTCCTAGAATGAGTGGCTTTTTGAGAAGTTGGTGGGTTGCAATACAAATTTCAGTTTTTGTTGGTGCTTACACAGTGTCTTCTTTCTACACCAGAGTATAACTGTACACTCAAACATAAGTAAACAATTAAAAATACTTTTTAGTTGATCCAATTCCAAAAACTACATTTTATCTCCAAAAAGAAGTTCTAAAAACTACTTAAATTGTTTTAGTTATTAATTCAACATTGTCTGTTGAAACTTGCTATTAAAGATCACTAAAATGAAAATCACAATTTTTGTGGAGACTTTTTTTTTTTTTTTTTTTTTTTTTTTTTTTTTTTTTTTTGCAATTTAGCCTTTTTCAAACTACTTTGATCTCAAACACTGCTACTTCTTACTGCATTACTTGTTCCAGTTCTCAGAAGAAGCAAAAAGGCATGAAAATGATGCAAACTTCTCACCACCTCCATCAATTTCGGCGAAAAACACGGCCGAAATCGACGAACTGACGAAAAAATCTTGGAAAAGCTACTTGTCATTTTGGTTCAAATTTCAGAACAAAATCAGGGCGCGTCGAAACAAACCGAAGAATGTATCATCGAATGGCTGTCGGATTCGCAATCTCAAGAAGCGCTGCAGATTTTCGGGTGGTCGAATTTTCAGAGATACTAGTAAATTGGCATTAATTCATCGAAAATTCCGGCGGCATCTGGGCCTCTTTCTGATTGTTTCAATCCTACAAGAGGAGAAGAGAATGTTGTGCCTTACAGATGTTTAGACCAACAAAATTTGACTTTTGGTAGGCAAGCTTTTGGTCCTATTTATTTGGTCACTTGAATATGTATTTTTCTCACTTTTATCAGATGTTTTAATTTATGTGCATCATCAGACATGTTGGATTCGAAATTATTGCTCCAATTTCTATATGGTATTAGGCGCAATTCGATATCGTCGGAAATTTTACTTAATTCTATTATATTTGAAATTTGAAATTTGAAATTGATGTAGGAATTAATTGTAAGTATTATGTTAAAGTTAGATAACTGAAGCTACTGCACAAGTGTTGTAAAACATAGTGCAGTTAGATTATGGGAGACTTGTTTGGAAATTTATGACCAAGGTTTGTTGCTTCTGCCAAAATCAGAAACCTGAAGAGGTTTGCTACTTTTTGTTGCAGCTGGAGTTGCTCCAAATTTCCATTTGAAAATTGTAATTTGAAATAATAATAATAATAATAAAGTGTAGCGGAAAGTTGTTTTATATTGACTATTTATTTATGGATTAAAATATGTTCAACTTCTTGTCCGGCGACAATAGGATCATAAGACTAATACGTTGAATTAGGTGAGTCCAATAAATTGAGTGGGGCTGCTGTTTACAATAGACCTGGCATCCAGATGGATTGAGTTCGGTCGAGATCCATAAACGTTATGTCTATACGTTTTAAGTGAATTGATTGCTTTTTGAATTAATGACTAGCGCTAACGGTTCGACAAGTGGTATCAGAGCTAGTGGCACAGGTCAACAGTAGGTCTAACGTTCAAATTGGTTGAGTCCGGTTGAGGTTCGTGGACGCTGTGGCTGAATGCTTTAAGTGAATTGGTTGCATATTTTCTAACAGCTTAAATTTTTAGGATTAATGATTAGCGCTAACGATCCAATATTTTTATACTTATATATTTAATGTGATCTACTTATTTATCTCTGTGCTTTGTTACAACAGTAATAAATTTTCAAATTATATATGAATAAAAAAAATGAACCTGAATGTGGGAGATTTTTTTTTTTTTTCTTTTTTTCTTTTAATAACTTGCTTTGCCAAATTAGGTGTGCTCTTATTTGATTCGCAATATAATTAGTACTGAAAAATTTAGAACTTTTAGCTTCGGTTTCTAAGTGGTTTGTAAGTATCTGTGTGGTTTAAAACACTCAACCCGAATCCGACCCGTCTCTTAAGTGGATAGTATTAACTTGACCTGTCTCCGTCGACACAATTTCGATGAATCGGGTCAAATGGGTTCGGATTAGGATTCCCACACCTGTTTGGTTTCAGATGAATAAAATACGGACATTATTTATTTGGGTAGCGTTTGGAAGCGGGATATACCGGAATGAGATATACCAGGTATAGGAATATAGTAAGGGATATACCTGGGATATACCTAAATTGTGTTTGGTTGGGAATGAGGGATAAACCTGGTTTAAACCTGGTATAAGAAAATAGGTGTTTGGATTGGGGATTGAGAAAAAGGTGTATAAAGTTGACTTTTTGGTTTAATGACGATGTGACCTTTTGTTTTATGTATATTATAAATTTGATAATTAAAGAATGTATTAGAATATTTTAAGTAGGAGTAAAAATTTTAATTTTTAAATTTATATAAATTTTATAAAAATTATAAAAAAATTATATAAATTTTACAATTTTAAAATTAATATTATTTTTTAAAATTATAAATTTATAAATATATATAATATAATTAAATATAAATATATTTATAATTTTAATAAAATATAAATATATATAAATTTATAAAATATAAAAAATTAATTTTAAATAATTTATAAATTTATAATTTAAATATTTTTTAAAATTTAAATATTCTAATTAAAAAATTAAGTAAAATTTAAATATTCTAATTAAAATTTAAATATTTTATGTAGGAGTAAAAATTTTAATTTATAAATGTATATAAATTTAAAAAAATTATAAAAATATTGTATAAATTTTAAAATTAATAATTTTTAAAAATAAAATAAAATTTTTAGATTTATTAAAATATAAAATTAAAAAAATTTAAAATTTATAAAATTTAAAATTTAAATATTTAAAATTTAAATATAAAATTTAAATATTTTTTATAATTAAAAAATTTTTATTAAAAAAAAAAAATAAAAAATCCTGAAGCTAAAAGAAAAAAAAAAACGAAAAAAAAAAAAGAAAAAAAAAAAAAAAAAAGGAAAAGTCCCTTCCCAAGGCACTGCCTTGGGAAGGGACCGAGAGAGAGAGAGAGAGAGAGAGAGAGAGAGAGAGAGAGAGAGAGGGAGAGAGGAGGAGAGAGAGAGTGGGATATACCTGGTGAGGGAGGGTTGGGGTGGGATATCCCCGGGTGGGTTTGGGGGATATCCCCGTTTGGCTGGGATATCCCCAAACGGGGATATCCCCAAACCGTTTGGGTATAAAGGGGGGATATCCCCCCTTTATACCGTTCCCAAACGGTGCCTTGAAGTATAAACCGCATCAATTTTTTAAAAATTTTAATTTTGCTGTTCAATCTTTTAATTTATTTGATTTGAATAGATCAGCGGCAATTTAACTACAAAATATAAATGTATTATTTATCTTTACATATTTAGTTAGTATATTTTATTTAATTATTGCAACTGATTCAAATCAAATAAATTTAAAAATTGAATACTAAAATTAAAATTTTAAAAATTTAACTAGTTAATTTGTGCTATTCTCTTTTTTTATATATATAATCATAATTGTTACCAGATCCATTAATGCTCATCCCATAAAACAATTTAAGATCATCACGTGCACTTGCACGTGTAAAAGCCTTTAGCACACTTCATCCTTGTTTCTTTTCAAAAAAAAAAAAATCTTTTTAAATTCCTTTTTAGCTAAATGGGCTTTACATGGAGTGATTATTGAGAAACATTGCCTAAACATGGTCTAAATTAACTCTAAACACGCAAAGACATGCAATTAAGAGAAAACTCTTATCCTGCTGTTGGAGTGCCAATCGAACTCGCAAGGATCTCGACCGACCAGATCAAGTCGTTGATCAAGTCAAGCGTGTCTTTCAGGTGTGGATCTGTTCATTGATTGACCCTCGAATGCATCACAATCAAATCAAGTGATTCGATAGAGGGAGGATAGACTCAAATGGGTTGTAATTAGTTCACAAACAAGAGCATGAGCAGAAAGCTCAAAAAAAGAACTCGGTTGATAAAAGATTCAGCTGAATGAATTGAATCAATTGTATTATGTAAAAATTTGGATTATAAAATAAGTCTACTCTTAAAAAAAAGTTGTAAATGCTGAAAAAAAAAAAATTAATAGTTAAAACTACTTCTAGAAAAATTGTAGATTGCAGAAAAATTAGGAAGTGTGATCTTTTCTTCGTGTGTGAAAAATTCTTATTATAGGCTTCTAAAATACTATTTATAGTATTCTAGCCAGCCTGCGTCACCGATCGACTCACATCTTAGGGAGTGCTACAGTCATGTCTTTACTAGCTGCGGAAATAATGCTCCATGTCTCCAACCGTTCCCGCCTACAGCTATTTCATCTTCAGGTGTCCTTTTTCGGGCTCCTAGTACACCAGATGTCCTTATCTCCTTCGCGCATGTAGGCTAGGTGTGTGGTCCGGACCGTCTACCACTTGGTGCTATTTTTCCTACGCCAACAATGCTCCTCCCCGGTAGTCTTTCAAACGAATGTTGAGATGACTATCAATGTTTAATCAACAATCATGATCGGCAATTTCCTCCTGTCATTTTGCATGAAATAATACAACCGACAGCTATGATTAGTTGTACGTACCCTTTTGTCTTATTTGGTCATTTCATATTAAATGCAACCGTTATAATTCAAACTCCTTACAAAAATTCTTGAAGGTATATATTATCTTTCTTCTTCTTTTGAAAGCTTTTCATCTTTTTAAGAATTTTGAACTTTTCTCTCTTTCTTTCTCAGATTATTGTTCTCTTCATCTCAATGGCTTCTACTCGAATTTCTCTTTTCCCTCAATCCTCCAATGTCGACTTTCATCTGTTGAAGTTGTTTGAGGTAGACTCCTCTAGCTTCATTCTTGGCCCTTTCCTCACAAGTAATCCAGATGAGGATGTTTTTTTCTTTTTTGGTGGACGACATCCCGTTGACGACAGACACCGTTCTTCTTCAATCCTAATCTCCTTCCAAATCTCTAGAAAAGAGTCTCCACACTTGGCCCATGGTCTATGATGCCTATATTGCTTGGCTAGACCGTGTTTCGGGAGTCTTTGTTGTAACATGTCAAGAGACTAAAATTTATGATGCCATCCAGCTTCAAGAACTCCTCCTCAAGCCGATAACCATCTTTTGGTTTCAGCCTTGAGTTTTTGGTTCCAATTCTCGTATACCTTCTTCTTTCGATCATGCCCTTTTACTCCGTCGACCTTATTCGACGTAGCGGCGATAATTGGACTTTGCCATCATGGTACTGTTTTTTCCTCAACCTTCAGTCCTAATGGTACGGTCAAGTTTGACGCTCTTTTGGACCCGAAGGTGGTTTTCGCCTGCACTAAATTCATGAAACGGTTTGCAGGTCAGGACTCTACCCCAATTGATAAGGAAGAAGAGCACTTTGCACTTCTTCTTTACTAGCTTTGTCATAATCGTTTTTTTTACATAGCCTTAAAAGATTAATCGAGATTTTCTTCTGATTGCCGTTGCTTTGGCTAACGGCGAGAAAATAGCTCTCGGCTCTTATTTTTCTTTTTCTTTATATTGAGAAATTTTTAAGTCAATAAAACCGTTGTCCTTGAAGGAAAGCGATGCCATTATTACTTCTAGCTGTGGGGTGTTATGGTTTCTTCAAAATTGCCTTCAATTATACTTTCCCGCTCTTTGCTGAGCCCCTTCTGATTTAGGCTCGTTGCATCGGTTCAGTACTTACGGGTTTGCTCTTGGTTGTCCAGAACCGCCCACCTCTAATGGGTCTCTCGAATTTTCATACTTCCAAGTCCTCTTTTTTTTTTTTTTTTATGAAGAAAGCCGGCCCTTGAACTACTGGGCACATTTTGGAGAACAGCAGACTGGTCCGGACTGGTTCACAAAATAGTTTGAATATATTTGGAATCAAAGAATTAGTTGATATATACAATAGGTGGTGGAAGCTTGATTTAGCCTATCAAAAAAAAGGAAAAAAAAAATGCTATACTGTGGAGCTCTGCAACAATAGGGATGTCAACGGATCAGACACAGGACGAATTTTTAAAAATTCGAATCCGAATCCGAACCCGAACTTGACTATCAAATCCGAATTCGAATTCGAATCTGACGAATTTTAAAAATCCATATCCAAATTCGAACCGACCAAAAATTCAAAACCCGAACCTGAATCCGAATCCGAAAATTCAAATCCGAAATAATTATTTTTTTTCTTTACAATACTTTAAAATATATTATATTAAATTTAAATTTTTAAAATATAAATTTAAATATAATATCAAATATTTATATGCACATATATATTATATAACGTAAAATCAATTCGGGTTCGGATCGGATTCGAGTTCAAGTCGGGTACAATAAAAATTCATATCCAAATTCAAATTCGTCGAATTTTTATTTTTTATATTCATATTCGAATTCATATTCAGATTCGAATTCAGATAAAATTTCGAGTGAGTATCAGTATTGACATCACTATCCAACAATGCCTTATTAAGAAAACTCAATTCGTTCTCGCATGTCACTTTTATTTTTATCTAAAAATTATATATATTTTCTTAAAAAATAAATAATAAAAAATATATAATAAATTATTAAATAAAGATAAAATTAATATATAGCAGCGAATCAGAAGCTCCTACCAGATAGGCTTTGTTAGGAGGTTCTAGGGAAAGTTTAATCTATCCCATCAACCAATAAATTCCACCATGTGCCAAGGGCTCAGTTACTTTAATCCAAAGGTTGTGGGCCCCTGACACACACACTCCCTCTTCTCTCAAGTGATGCTAAAGGTACTTCATAATGTACCCCCAAAGTAAAAAAAGCACTTAGGAAGATGCTTCAGGTCTCCCACAAGTAGGGATGTCAGTGGATGTCCATATCTCATATTCCTCGTCAGCCCAAACACACATACAGCAGCCCAAGATCAGCAGACGATGTGAAACTCATCTCGCTAGTCCTGTCATATCATCTAGACCCAGGCTCAGCCGAGACTCGTAACACACTTTCGGCTGGTTGTTGGCTCTGATACTAAATATAACGACCCGGCCCACTAGCAATAATAACTCGTTAGGCCCAAATAACATCCCGAAATATTTAAGTCCAGTTATTATTACTAGTGTCTATATCTCATATAAACATAATCACAATTCCATCCACATCCGATGTGGGACTATTGAGGGTGTCACAGTATAAATATCCGAAATTTTATTAGAATCCGAATCCGAACGGAATAGATTTACTCGATGTTAAACGGATATAAATTTAGATATAAGTATAAAAGACAAAAATTCAACGGATTTGAATTCGAATATAAATTTTGATCGTACCCGAATCCGAACCCGATCTGAATCCGAATTAATTTTACGTAATATAATATATGTGTATATAAATATTTGATATTATATTTAAATTTATATTTTAAAATTTTAGATTTAATGCATTAGGCTTTGAAATATTATAAAGAAGAAAAGAGAAATAATTATTTCGGGTTTGAATTTTCAGCTTCGGATCTTAGATTTTTTGTCGGGTTCGGATTTAGATATGAATTTTTAAAATTCGTCGGATTCGAATTCGGATTTCGGATTTAGTAGTCGGATTCGAATTCGTATTTTTGAATGTCCATCCCAATCTGACCCGTTAACATCCCTACCCACAACAATTGCTATGTATTGTTAGGCCTAGTTTAGTAATATACGATAAAAGCATAATTTTATGGGCTAAAGTATAGAAATTTTTTTTTGATAAATATTCACTTTTTTATTTTTTCACTTTCATTGGTGTGTAATTCTTTTCCATGGATAAAATTTTTAATTTAACTAATTTTTATCATGACTTTTTTTCTTTTCTCAACCTATATAAATTTTTAATATATATATATATATATATATATATATATATATTCACAAAAATTTTATTTAATACATCAGTCTCATTACTATCTACAATTCTCACATCTTAATATCTAATTAATTCATCATAAACTTTTTCTTTTTCTACTTCTAATTAATGCATCCAATTAATCCATCATAAACCTTTTCCTTCTGTCCACTAGATTTTTAATTAATACATGCAACCGTACCACTGATATTTGTAATTCTCATCTCTTCATCTCCAGCTAATTCATCAATTCTCTTTTATTTATTTATTTATTTATTTATTTTTGTATATGCTTCCCTTCCTCCTTTTTCACTTATGCGTGCCCAACCCGTCCACTCCGCGGCCACATAAGAGATTGTCCTCACTATTACTATTATCAATGTGGGACTTTTGGTGGGTATAACAATTGAGATATATAAAAAAAAATATTTGATATTCTCTTAGTAATATATTTTTTTCAAAATATAACTTTTTTTTTTTTTTTTTTTTTTTGGCCATAGCTTTTATTTTTATAATAAATAAAATTTTATATGATTGTATGTGCGGTTGGATGAATTTTAATATGTATGCACGAGCTACCTTACAATGTAAAGTGCAATCATTGCTATATTATTGCAAATCTAACTTTATGCCAAACAAATTCTATTATTTAATAATATTCAGTTGTTGCAGTTGAAACTAAATGAGAAGGTTCAATTATAGCAATTAAAATTATGCTCAAATTACTTGTAGTTTTAATTACAATAAAAAAAAAATAGTAGTTTTTTAAAAAAGATAAGTTTATTCACCTACGTCATAGATAATTTTACCACTTTATAGGTAAACTAATAAAATGCGAGAATATCGCACAGCTAAATTATTTATAGTTACAAACCATTACATTCAACCAAATAAAATATATACAATTATAAAAACTACATTTTTAATTACAAACAATTCTAATTATATTATGTTTATAAACTATATTCAATCTAGGAATGCAGATACAAAATATCAAGTAGTTGTCTAAAATCAATAAAATTTATATATTTTTTCATATCTAAATTAATACAATGTAGTCTAATTATATCATGAAATGAATTTTTTGTATTGATTGTTTGGATGAGCTAAAATGCTTAAAAAAATAGAGTAATGTTAAAACACACTCAAATATGAATTTTTATTTTTATTTTTATTTTTTTATTCTTTTCGTCGTGCCTCCACCGGGATGTCAACGGGTCGGATTCGGAATGAATTTTTAAAAATCCGAACCCAAATCCGAACCCGAACCTGAATCTGACGGATTTGAAAAATCCATATCCAAATCCGAACCCGACCAAAAATTCAAAATCGAACTCGTACCCGAACCGAAAAATCCAAATTCGAAACAATTAGTTTTCTTTTTCTCTTACAATATTTCAAAATATATTATATTAAATTTAAATTTTTAAAATATAAATTTAAATATAATATTAAATATTTATATACACATATATTATATAACATAAAATTAATTCGGATTTGGGTCAGATACAATTAAAATTTATATCCAAATTTAAATCTGTCGGGTTTTTATTTTTTATATACATATCCCAATCTATATGCATTTAATATCAGGTAAATCCATTTCGTTCGGATTCGAATTCGGATAAAATTTCGGATATCCGTACCCATTGACATCCCTATCCAACGCGGCTCTCACCCTCTACTCAAATTGAACTAACTATTTTTATTAAGTAATATTTATTTTTCATTAATTTTAATTTTTATTACTACTAAAATGGAGTATGCATTGGATTTAATTTGTTTAGTAATTTGACCTCTATTTATTATTTTTCAGTTTAGTAACACTATGATTAGAAATGAAATAGAATCTATAAATATAGTTTAATTTGATTTAATTTAGTATGTAATTTATTATTTTTATTAGTAATTTTATTAAATTTGATAAAATTATTGTAAAATTCTATAGTTATCACCCAAACAAAAATAAAGCAAAATATGAATTTCTATAAGATTCTAATCAGAACCATAAAAAATAAAATTTATGGAGTTTTCTAAATGTTATCAACCACACTTGGGGGTACATTCTAGATTACCCATAGCAGCACACCTCCCCACAATTTGGAGTTGTCCACTCATCACCTCTTCCTTAACTTGTCCAAATCTACCCCAAATAATCCCCCAGCGATTCCCAAAAGCCGCCAAAACCCCTCAAAAAGTTTTATAAAAAACTTTTTTTTTTTAAATTCTATATTTTTAAACAAAATAGATTTTTTTTTGAAATATTTTTCTATATTTTTTTATTGTAAATTAATATTTTCGTTTTAAGGTAATTTTTTTTCTTAAAAATAAAAATACTAATTTTTAATACAATTTGAAAAAAAAAAATTCAGAAAAATTATTTTTTCTTAATATCAAATACACTTTTTTTTTTTTTTTTTTTTTTTTTTTTTTTTTTTGAGAAAAGACTCAAAAGAGAAGCAGCAGCCCCACCCCATCTCTCTCTCTCTCTCTCTCTCTCTCTCTCCTCTTCTTCTTCCCACCCTCCCCAAAACCCTCCTCTTCTAGAGAGAGAAAAAGATTTAGAGAGAGAAAGCTTGAGAGAGAGAGAGAGAGAGGGAGGGAGGGAGGGAGGGAGAGAAGGGAGGGAGATGCAGCAGCCGCCGCAGCCACAGGCGCCGTCGCCGGCGATTCCTCCGGCGAACATCACCACCGAGCAGATTCAGAAGGTGCCCCCCCGGAAAATTCACATCATCTTTTCCGTGAAAAATTCCACCTTTTTTATGCCCAATTTGGTTAATATGTTCTTGATTTTGCTGTGCCCTAGTGGTTCTAGGGTTTGCTTTTTCCTGCTCCAAATTTCGTCCTTTTTGGTGTCGTCCCCGTTCGTTAGTTGTTAGATTCGTCTGTGAAGATTGAATCTTTGTGAGTTGGTATGCGTGGTATCTAAATTTGCGAAACCCTAATATTGCCGTATTATTAGGTTCTCTGTATGCAGTAAACATTGGGAAATGCCCTTTTTTTTTTCTTTTTTTTTTTTTTCTTTTTGCGCAATTTGGTTATTATGATCTTGATTTTGCAGTGCCGTAGTGGTGCTAGGGTTTGCTCCTGCTCAAAGTTTCGCCCTTTTTGATGTCCCTGTTCGTTCATTACTTAATTTCTACGTAAAGATTGAGTCTTGTGAGTTGGTATGCGTAGTATTCAAATTTTGGGAACCCTAATGTTTACCCTAACATTGGGTTTTATTTTCCCTTTATTTACGGAACTTTGATCATTGGATGTCGTTAACATTGAACTCGATTCCCTTTAGGAGTGTATTGAAGATGACTAAGTTTATTGTGACAATGAATTGGCTAAAGTAATGTTATGTTGTGGAGAGTTCAATTTGTTTTGATTTAAAGAACTTTGAAATTAGAAGAGAATTTGTTTACTCTCATTTTGAATTTTCAATATTTATTAGTATGTGGATATAAATATGTAAGCTAATTTGAAATATGGGAGAAGACCCACGCATCCCCCTATTATAAATTTATCTAAGCTAGAACAAAAAGGTTCATGTCAAAAATAAGATCAGACTCTTAAAAAACACATCGATATGCCCCTTATCTTTTCTTTTCGAAACAGGAATCGGCCATTTTTAGCTAACTCTATTGTAGATATTAACTTCCATGATGTGAAAAGGTCTTATCCTGTCGTTTTTGTTACTTCCATGCTTTTTTTAAGAACTACTTACCCCTGCTGTGCCTTCCATCTGAATTGATTAATTACTTGTAATTATGTGAGTTTTGTTGTACTATGTCAAACTATTTTTTCGCATGGATATGTGTTACTTACATGCGATTTTAATAAAAGGAAGTCGACATTAAAGTAATTGGTCCAAATGGTTGACACATGAAGGATTTTAGCCTATAACAAGTGAAGTGCAGTTTTTGGTCTATGGCAGTGATGCATCCCTTTCTAGTCTTTTCTAATTAGTTGGCTAATCAATAACACCGAGGGCCTGTTTATATTGATTTCTAGGGCAATAATATATCATTTTCCCTTTTTTTACCAAATATTTGGCTGCCATGTTTCACTGTGAAGTCTTCCATCTATTCCCATTTTGCTGATTCTCTATTTAGTCATTTAATTTTATCGTTTTCTTTTATCGACTGTAATGGTTATTTGTTTGCCTAATTCTATGGTTTCTTTCTGTGATGTAGTATCTGGATGAAAACAAACAGCTTATTTTGGCAATCTTGGACAACCAAAATTTGGGAAAGCTATCTGAATGTGCTCAGTAAGTTATTAACTTGGTTTTATTTATTATTGTAATTATTTTTGGATGTTCTTTTTTTACTCCTTAAAAACCCCTATGTGCTTTTGTTTTCCTTTGTTAGATACTTGCTGTGAATCATTTGATTGTGTTATATGCTAGTCATGAATGATTCATGAAAACATGATATTGCAATTCCAGTCATTGATGGATGAAGATCATTAGGAGAAAGGAATGTAAGTGATGTAAATTGATTACAAACTTAAGTAAAAGCGATGAAATGCATTAGAGGTCGGAAGTAGGCTTGTGTTTTGCCAAAGTGGTACTGTAGAGACTTTTCGATCAAACAGAATTGTTAGTTGTAAACTAGTTCTTTAATGTTTCAAGTCAGGTGCAACAAGCATAGAGGATAAGTGTACTATTTGAGACGGTTCAAAACTTATCATGCATCTGTGTGTAAGTAATCTAATTCCAGTGGAAGGTGTTTGGGGAGAGATTGAAGAATAAAATTGGCATGGGAGTTAAATAGTGGAAAAGATGTATTAGCACTTGATTTGACAAAAATTTGCTCTAAACAAATCTGAATGAAGAATAAAGGCCATGTGGCCAGCCACAAATAGTTGGGACACAGTATTTGTTTTTCTTGTTGCTCTTAGTTCTCTTCTCATAACTCCTTCCTTTGAATTTTTCAGTTCTTGATTATTTTTGCTGCAACAAATTTTGTTAAATGGATATCAAATCGAACGGTCTTGTCGTATTTGTACGATGCATATTTTACTCTTCCATAGTGCTTTGTATTTAGTTAAAGCATCTTATGTTTTGATTAAAATTCATGGTATCTGTTAGGGAGTATATTATTCACCAATCATCTTAGTGTTTTTTTTTTTTGCTTTTCTGCCTACTTTTAGTTTTTGGCACCGGGTTCATATGGAAAATTCGCATATTAGGTTCAGCTACTTATCCTCGTCTCATGCCCACTTTTACAAGCGGAAAATGGGTCGATATTTGTTATTACTTATTATTCAAGATGGATGTTTAAAGTCAATGTATACATGTACGATGATCGTAAACATCATGATATGTAATTCGGGGGGAGATGATGGACAAAATTAATGGAGTACTTTGTCGGTTTGATTTCCTTATATGGAATAGAAGTAAATAATCAAGCAGTGTTAAATTATATGAAACAACCGTTGTTCCCCAATAGCTCAAGCTGGCGGAGAATGTTGCTTCTATTATATATGTATTCAACAAGTAGTATTATTTCCATCAGCAGCTTGGTACTCACTAGTGCTACGGGCTTGTTTGGTCGTGATTGAGCTCTTAAAGAAGTGCTTTTTGAGTAGAGTCTTTAAGAAACATCGACAGTTTCTCGACAATTTTTCCATACAGCCCACAAAGTTCCTTTTGAAACCTAAGGTAAAAGTTTTGAATCGGAGCTTCTGCTTTGGGGGGCTTCGGAAGCTCATTTTAGCGTGCCACTCAAGCCCGAAGCTCCAGACTTCCTTTTGCATTACTTTGCTCCAGACTTACGAATTTTAGGGGCGTTATTTCCTAGTCTAAATTCGCTGCAAAGTGTCTTGGAAATTTCTAAAGGTGTATAAATGATCGCTCAAGCAATTCTTCAGGTACCAAGCTCAGCTACAGAAGAATTTACTATACCTTGCTGCAATCGCAGATGCTCAATCGCAGTCGCCTTCCGCTCGCACTCAGGTTAGTAAATCAGTTATGCACCCGTTTGTCAAAAGAAATACTTACATATACACCCCTGAAAAATTATCTATTTACATATATATATACATATTCATTCCTGCAAAAATCTATGGACAAAATATAACCACCTAAAATCTATCACACCTACCCTTCAAAGTACAACCTCTTACAAAAATAGTCTCTGAAGAATATAAATGAAAATTCATATTTGCAGGGATATACGTGCACAAAACCCCTATGGATATTGTAGGATAAATTTACATCACCGGTCATTATACTTATCGTGAAGTTCCATTTAGGCCACTAAACTTTTAATTTGTTGCAATTAAGTGACTGAAATTCGGTTCTTGTTTCAATCAGCTCTCTCCATCAAGCTCCATCTAGTTTTCGTAATAGATTGATGGCATGACATCTGATTCAACTATCATTTCTTCTCTTGGAGATAAAAGTGGAGATGATGTGGTGCAGGTTCAGTTGTTGCGTCTTGTTAAGAGCGTTAATATTCTACAATCATGTCATACTCTATAAACGATGTGGCAGCTAAATAGAGCGCGTCATTAACTGATTAGAGATGACGTGGCAACTGAATTAGCTTAGCTTCCATATTATTCCTTCAAAACTGATTGATTGTTGCCGCAACCTGACAGAAACGAATATTGAAGTTCTCCTAATTGCAGCAAGTCGAATTTTAGTGACTAAAATGAAATTCATAATAAATTCAGCGAGTAATAATGTAGACCTTTTTCTTCTTCTACCTGCCTAAGTTATCTTTCTTTTCTTTCTTCCTTCTTTTCTTTTCCCTTTGCAGATGGTGCCCCAAGGACCAATAATGCCGCCGCAAGGAAGTGCATACATGCAACAAGCACAAATTTTCGCTCCGAGGGCTCCCTTACACTTTAACCCTCAACAAATTCAAGAACAACAACTTCAGCCCCCGCCCAATGTGATGCCTTTCCCGCCCCACATGGCCATGAGACCAAATAATGCCATGAATGGCATACATGCGATTCATGCCGACCCATCCCACGGCGGTAGCGAGCTCCAGCCGCCTGCGGGCATGGGAAATAAGCCAGAAGCCGCTGGGGGAAGCTCGGAGCCGCCGGCTTCTGCTGGCGGGGAAAGCCATCGGAGCTCGGGAGGAGACAGCGAGAGCGGGAGCGGAGACGCAAAGCTGCGCGAGAAGGCGTGAGAAGATGTCAAATAATTTGTTTTTGATGAAATGGTTTGTGTACTTTTACCATGGCCCAAAAAAAAAAAAATGTATGTGAGGATCATCTATGCCCCTTTTATGATCAGTGGCTCCGTACCTCTCTCGGTGCATGATGAACGGTTGTGGTTTTAACCCATTTTAATTATTCAGGATGATAATCTTTTGACTTTGTTTTTATTTCTAAAAATACTGAAATATTATAGTGGCGAATTTATGTAGTGTGATCTAATCTTAACCCTCCCTAATTAATGTAGTTTGATTTGTGGAGTGTGACTCAATGTAATATATTTTTGTATCCTCCAAAGTGGTTGGTGCTTCAAGTTGTTTCCTATATCTTGAGTAGTCAAATCATTTCATTGTATCTATCCTGCTATTTTGCCAGACTGCTTCAATTTGGGACAAGTTGTCTCTTACATAGCTTTTGTTAGATATTTAGACTGTGGGTGGGTCTTGGGTTTTCCTTCTTGAACTGCTCTGAAATGGTTTTATGTTCTTGTTATAAGAGAGGTCTGTCTTGAAGCTTCTGCTTCTGCATTTTATGGATTGCCAGGAGATTTTTGTGAGACAAACATGTTACTGTTGCATCTCTAACCAGCTAAATTCAAATAACATTTTTCGAGAAGTATATTTAGGCCAAATATGCGACGCTCTAATTTTTCAGAGGGTCATCCATCTTAAAACTATTCTAGTTGTATAGTATGCTCAAACCTCTTAATCTTTTGTGCCTAGCTATCATTCAAAATGCTATAGTCGGACTAAAAAGTTTAGCCCTATTTATATATAAGACTAAGAAATAATCTAGGGGGTGTTACATTCCTTCCCCTTTAAACTCCGACGTCTTACAATTACTAGGCGATATAAGACTTGTTTCGCTATTCTTAGCCGACTTTGTGGGGAGCTACAGTCATATTAGTCAGGGAGTCATGCTCTACCTATTATATAATCTTGGTTTAGCCGAGACTTATTTTATATTTCCGACTGATTATTGTCTCTGTTACTAATTGTGACGCCCCAACTTCTCAGAGGGTCACGCATCCTAATATTACTCTAAAATCTAAATCTAGTATGCTCAAACCTCTTAACCCTTTAGACATAACCATCACTCAAAATGTGATAGCCGGATTAAAAGGTTTAGTTCTGTTTAAACTATATATATATATATATATATATATATATATATATATATATATATATATATATATATATATAGGATTAATTCAAATGTAATGGGTGTACAAAATAAAACCAAAAGCGTAAGAATGTGATTATTATCTTTCTACACATCTTACAATGGAAACTGTTTGAGTATTTGTTTCTGACAAAAACCGAATAGAGAACCCTTCAACTAAATGCTGTTTGAATAGAGCTTCAAAGTTTCAAGTTTTGCCGCGGCCAAAGAGTTGCCTTTTGTCAGAAAAAATGTGCAAGTTGAATAGTTTCTTGGCGCTAGGAGCAGATGGGCTGCATGAAGAAAGAGAGACAAAAAGGGAAAAAAGTGATAAATGTGAAAATGACAACAGAGTTTCCTGGATTTTAAACTAACAAAAAAAATGAATTTTTGCAACTATTCCAAATTTTTTAAATTTTCCTCAAAAGAAAAAGGCCCCTTTGCCTAAAAGGACATAAATTATATATAGAGTAAAATTTCCTGCAAAATAAAGGGCAGTGTGATACAAACACCCTGAAATGCAACCACACCAAAGCAAGCTAATAATTTGGCCTTCATATTTGCAGAAAAGAAAAACTCCTATTTGATGCAATCTCACAGTAAATTCACACAAGTTTAACCTCAGGAGGTTCAATTACAAACAGACAGCCACTGGGCATTAAATCTCCTTCTACAAAAGCTCTCCCTCATGTTTATAAATTTAACACTCAAAAATGATGCACAACAAGATGGTCACCTTCTTCTCGTCCTCCTTAATTCGGGGAATTTAAGAGGAACAGGGAGAGTAACACTACTTAGCTCCGAAAAATTCTCCCTTGAAAACTTGCAACCTAGCTGCAGATAATATGGCCTAAGAGTTTGAATGGTCATTTTTAGATCCCTCGCAATATCGGTCGGGTCCGTCTTGAAGTTGTCCACAAAGAGCGTGAGCACCAGTATGTAACCAATAAGCAGTTCGTTGTTTTGCGTCGAGAGTAAATGGGATTCCGGGTCAACAAACATTCTTTGCAATTTCTGATACGTAATGCGCGGAATCTTGGAATGGTCGGCGGGTTTACTATGATGCTTAGACTTGCGTCCAGAAGAGCTTAGCCGTTCCCAGAAAGATTGAAGATGTGTGATGTACGATAACATGCACGCCAGTTTCTCTTTTTCTTCCTCATCCTGTGAAAAAGTACATAACGGTCTTACACAATGAAACCTAAGAAACAAGGAGAAGAATCAACAATACAGAAGATAATCATTGCTCTAGTTAACTAGATATAGTGCTTTGCAATGTGTTAGATAACTGCATGGATTTGGTAAGGGCATGAGCTTCGTTGGGTTCTACTTTTACCCGTAGCTTATCTTGTTATCTAGAATAATCAAGAGGGTCATTTAATTTGCTTTTAGATTATGCAGATACCTCTGAATACAAAGGATAACTATAATGGTAATATTATTTTTACGATTATGGGATACCCAGGAAGTTACTGAGGGATAAAACACAATTCCATGGTTTGAATGGAATAATAATTCCTGCATTATGCTGTAATAAGCCGGTCTGACTAAAGGAGTGGTCATTTGACAGAATGAAAAGAATAACCGGTACCCCTATCCCCCTAAAATCAAACTGAGCCACGCATTAAATATATGAGTATATAACCAAATAGTGACAACATAAGCCAATAAAGATATAGATACAAAATTCTTGGCATTACATCATATAAAAATTACCTGAAGCTCCCATAGCTTGTATAGACGATTGGAAACAAAACTAGGATAAGGCTTCAAATCCAAATCCACCCCAGAATGCAAGCCTTCCAATATGTCCAAAAGATAGGCTCGTTCACCTTTAGGAATAATCTCATCTATTAGATATGCTCTCTCTGGTGTATCCGCAGAAGGATCGTGTGGTGGGATGTTCCGAGCAGTTGATTCTGTCTCGTGATCCGCAGCATTGTTATCCACATCAGCATTGGTCTTTTCACTTTCGAAATGTTCATAAGCAGATGGGTCGTTCCTTTGTTTGTTTAATGACATCCATTTCTTATCCTGTTCAGAACAAAACCTCTCATTATATACAACATATCATTACAAAACTATACATTATGATACTATGATGATCTAAATGTTGAGAAAGTAATGTATCTGGCGGCTCGTCGAGGTACTGAGATCTTATGGACCATTTATTTACTCACACATGGTGCCATTTTTGAACAATAAGGAATAAAAAGCGCTTTGGTAAATTTCGGCATAACATACACAACATGAACGGTACATTAGCAAATCACACGTGGGGGATGTAAAATTGCAACTAAGCACCTTTTCAATGGGTATATATGCAAAAACCATGGGTATATATGCAAAAACCCCAGAGGGAGAACCATATTACTTTTTACATACATCTAAACAAAACTTGAACATTCTGAATAAAAGTACAGCACTGTGTCAATATAAGTTTCCAGTTATTAAGTAAGCATTATGGTTCAATTCGAGTGTACAGTAAGAAATATCACAAATCTAGATGCCTAATAAATCATGATGGTGTGCTATCTGTACGTATGTCCGTAATATAAAATTAAACAATTTAAACAAGATAGCACAATATACCTTGTCCCTATCCTTCTTTGTTCCATACATACTCGTAAGATCTTGTATTTTCCGGCCCACCTGTCCTGTTGCCATACTCTCCTCTGTTAATCCCTCAGATGCTTCCCTATGAGCAGGTTGGTTCACCTGTAGCCGGGGCTCCAACCTGAAAATCTGTAAAACACTTAAAAGTAAAAAAAATCCATACTAAAAAGCTATGGAAAAATATAACAAATACTGTGCCAGTAATAGGACATGATAAAGGAAAAATATCATCGGTGTGCCTAAGTAAAAGCAGCTGACAAAGGACTTGTTTTGCCAGGCTGAAGCTCTAACAGCAGCAGTTTTCCAGGTAGAGCTGTTTGAGAAGCCCTAACAGCTCATTACTGATGAACCCTCTTAACAACTTAAATATAAACAACCAGTATAAACTCCACAATAGAGCTTTTTCCTTCTAGCATCTAGAGGACCTTTTTGGATTCCAACTCCAACAAGAAACTCTAAATGTTTTCATTGCCAAACACTTGGCATCTGCTTTTTAGTAAAGTAAGTTGCACAAGAGCCAAGCGAAACAAGCACTAAGAGCAAAGTTTAGCCTGACTGAAAGATTCTTAATGTTTTGGTTTAGAAGAGCTGTTTCAAGAAGTCATAACAGATATTTCATTGTGTACCCCCAACTTGCTGAAGCTACAAGCAGAAGCTACAAAATGGAGCTTCTTCTTTTCAGATCAAGGAGCCCATTCCAGTTTCAAACTCTAACCAAAAGCTCTAGTTTGTATCCAAATGCATGACCTTTTCTTCTCAGGTAGAGAAGCTATTAAAAAAGGCCAAGACAAACATACATTAAATACAACGAAAAGATAAAATGGAAAAAAATGATACGTGCGGCTATCAATAGGACTACTTGATTAACATATGATATCAATACCTAGCCAGTATAATTACAAGCCTTAAACCTCTAAATCCTAAATTCTATACCTTAGATCAGTATCTTCGACTTAGAGAAGATTTCTCCCATGCATAGATTAAGACATTATATGGCTTTGCATCAACAAAGAGGTTATATGCACTCATTTGTGCATTCAATCATACTATAACAGATAATGTTCTACTATACTTAGCCCATTTGTAAATGAGAGCTAATCTACAAATTATTAGAACAATTACACAATCACTAAGTTTCCAAAGAACATGAATCGGATGAAAGTGACTTATACCACAAGGTATAAAATTTAACAGATAATCCAAGCACCAAGTGAACAATACTGCACATTACCAAATATCTAAATTGTCGATCTCTCGCAAAAAAAGATTAAAACTTTATTCGATTTGCTATTCATTGAGCCCATTAATCTAACAATTCAAGAGAAAAATCCTACTAAATTTCTAACAATACTGCACATTACCAAATATCTAAATTGTCGATCTCTCGCAAAAAAAGATTAAAACTTTATTCGATTTGCTATTCATTGAGCCCATTAATCTAACAATTCAAGAGAAAAATTCTACTAAATCTCTCCCCAATTTTTCTTAAAAAGATGATAGTAGCTATTAAAAGCGTAAACAATTGATCAAATCCAAACCTTATTGGCAGCGATCGGGACTATCTTGAGCGTTTGCGTCGCCTTGTCGAGCACCCCGAGCGCGTACGTACACAGCTGTGCGGCGGCGGCCTCGCCGGCGTAGCTCCTGCCGACGAACTCCACGGCGGAGCCCGGGGGGCTCACGACGAGCTCGAGGCGGTTTGCGCGGCGCTTGTTCCTGAACACACGGACGCTGGGCTCATCCGCCGCCACGGCGGGGGCGGGATCGTAGCCGGAGGGGAAGTAGCCGACGACAGGGGCAATGCGGTCCCCGGACTCGGCAAGGGCCTCCATGGACACGTCCAGCGCCTTCCTATTCCTCTTCTTCCTTGTCATCGGCTTGCTTAGGGTTTCCACGGCCTCTTCCGCCATTAATGGAGGAGCGGCAGAGCGAGAGAACGCGGCGTCTCTTTGGTTTCGATTCTAGGGTTTTGGAGAGGGAGAAGAGTCGTTGGGTTTTGATGCGGGAGATTGGACCAGACCGGTTTAAAACTGGCGCGGTCCAATTCGGACTTTGGATTGGGCCGGGTCGCAGTAGCATTTTTTCAAGTAGGTCCATGAACTATAAACACGTTTGAAAACTTCTCTATCTAATTTTAGTATTTTGCAACACTTGTTGGTGATTTCAAAATAACCTATAGTTGATGGATCTGCATACAATTTTACTTTTTTTTTTTTTTTTTTTTTTTTTTTTTTTTTTTTTGGGTGCCTCTTTTTGTCCCGTATAAAATCCCGTCATCCTTTGTTCCCGCGCTTTCTTGTTCTTCGTCTTCTTCTTCTTCTTCCCCCGCTCTCTCCCAACTCCACCATGCGAAGCTCGGCCCCGCCATGGCCGCCGAGCTCCGCCGCCTCTTCCCCTCATGCGCCACCACCCTCCGCCGCGCCCGAACCCTCCACGCCCTCCTCCTCCTCTCCGGCCGCCTCACCGCCCACCCCTCCCTCTCCGCCACACTCATCACCCTCTACTCCCGCCTCGGCGACCTCCCCTCCTCCTCCTCTCCTTCCTCCACCATCCCCCCTCCTCCTCCTCCACCACCACCACTGTCTCCTTCAACTCCCTCATCTCCGCCTTCGTCCACCACCGCCGCCCCTCCTCCGCCCTCTCCGCCTTTTACCGCCTCCTCTCCCACCCCGCCCTCCGCCCCGACGCCTTTACCTTCCCCGTCGTCCTCAAAGCCTGCGGCGATCCGCAGCACGGTGAAAAGATCCACTCTTTGGCCTTAAAGATGGGATTTTGCTCCAACGTCTTCGTTGGCGCGTCACTGCTCCACATGTACTCGCGGTTCGGGCTCCTGGATTGCGCCCGGAAGGTGTTCGATGAAATGCCCGGGAGGGATTTGGGCGCCTGGAACGCCCTTCTTTCTGGGTTTTGTCAGAATTCGAGGGCGGCCGATGCGGTCGGGGTTTTTGAGGAGATGGTGGTCGAGGGAGTGGGCGGGGATAGGGTTACCTTTGCTAGCATTGTTCCTATCTGTGCATTGTTGGAGGATCGGTTGCTGGGGGCATCGATGCACGTTCGTGCAGTTAAGCTCGGGTTAGATTCTTATCTTTTCGTCTCGAATGCTTTGATCGACATGTACGCCAAGTTGGGCTCTTTGGGAGAGGCGAGGCGGGTGTTTGACGAAATGCTTCATAAAGATTTGGTCTCGTGGAATTCTTTGATTTCGGGGTACGAGCAATCCGGTAATGTAAGTTTAGCTCTTGAACTATTTGGTCGAATGAAAGAAGGTGCTTGTCAACCTGATGTTCTGACTCTTGTGAGCATAGCGTCTGCAATTGCTCAGTGCGGGGACGGCAGGGGTGGCGGATCGGTACATTGTTATATCATGAGAAGGGGATGGGAGATGGACGACATCATTGCCGGGAATGCGATCGTGGACATGTACTCAAAGATGGCGAAGATTGGGGCTGCACGTAACGCGTTCGATAGAATGCCGGTCAAGGACATAATTTCTTGGAATACTTTGATCACATGCTACTCCCAAAATGGGCTCGCGAGTGAGGCAATAGAGATTTTCGACTACATGGAGAAGTTTGAGGGACTTAAGCCAATCCAAGGAACATTGGTTGGTATTTTACCTGCATACTCTCATCTTGGAGCCCTGCGACAAGGAATGAGAATTCACGGCCGTTCGATTCACATTGGACTGGAGTCGGATGTTTTTGTGGCTACTTGTCTTATAGACATGTACGCAAAATGTGGGAAATTGGGTGATGCGTCACTTTTATTCCAAAAATTACCCAGAAAGAGCAGTGGCCCATGGAATGCCATAATTGCCGGTCATGGAGTTCACGGACATGGCCAAGAAGCTCTTGAGATTTTCTCACTTATGGAAATGGAAGGTGTTAAGCCAGACCATGTCACTTTTATTTCGTTACTATCAGCATGTAGCCATGCAGGTTTGATCGATCAAGGCCAAAAATATTTCCAACTAATGCAGACAAATTATGGTATCCAACCCATAATGAAGCATTATGCGTGCGCCGTAGATTTGCTAGGTCGAGCTGGTCGACTGAACGATGCTTTCGAATTCATAAAAACAATGCCCGTAAAGCCGGATTCTGGTGTGTGGGGTGCTCTTTTGGGTGCATGCAGGATTCATGGCAATGTTGAGATGGGCTTAGTGTCTTCAGAAAAGTTATTTGAGATAGACCCCAAGAATGTTGGGTATTATGTTTTGTTGTCGAATATGTATGCGAAAGTCGGAAAATGGGAAGGGGTTAATAAAGTGAGATCTATGGTTCGACACAGGAACTTGCAGAAAACCCCTGGATGGAGTTCAATCGAGGTGAATAAGAAGGTCAATGTATTTTTCACTGGGAATCAAACCGATCCTCACCCTCAACAGGAAGAGATCCAAAGAGAGATAGAAAACCTGCTGGCCAAGATGAAAGCCCTAGGTTATGTTCCAGATTACAGCTTTGTGCTACAAGATGTTGAAGAGGACGAAAAGGAGCACATTTTGGCGAGCCATAGTGAGAGATTGGCTATTGCATTCGGCATTATAAGTACATTGCCCAAAACCCCCATTCAAATTTTCAAAAACTTGAGGGTTTGCGGGGACTGCCACAATGCGACCAAGTATATATCGATTATTACCGAGAGAGAGATCATTGTTAGAGATTCCAACCGATTTCATCATTTTAAAGAAGGGCGTTGCTCGTGCGGCGATTATTGGTGAGACAAGCTAACATTTTGTTCCTTTTTCAGTTGAACTTTGAACAGCCTCAAAAGCGCTTTTTACTCGAGCAAGCTGCGGATAGTATAAGGCTGTGGAGGAGAGGAAATTAAGTATACTTCAATGAAATTTTGTCAACTTTTTATTGTCCAACTGTAAATTTGGATTTCCCGGGGTTTACGAACTTAATCTCGAACTCCTCTTATGTATTTTTACATTCTTTTGCTCAATTTGTTTGTTCAATTAATGAACTAATGAGACATTTCTCATTTGCATTGTTTGGAAGGGAAAAATTTTGGTGACATATCATATGATTCGCGTATAATTAAAAACTGTAGACAATATTTTGTGTATGATGGAATGTTTAGTGCATGCATTCTTTTGTCTATGTACTATCCAAACATTTGAGAAAATTAAGTCTTATCTTCTCAAATGATTCTTCATCAAAATCCAACTTACATCTTTCTCATATTTCTAATACAAAGATCTAATTTTCACATACTCCCAACTCTATGAAAGGCAGGGGATGCACTGGATGTAGGCAATTATTTTATGTCTCTTCCAGTAAATGAGGACAAGGATCAAAATGAAACTATTTCGAAGACTACGAAAAAGAAACTTGGTCAAGAAAAGAAAGTTGTTGAAAAGTACGAATCAGCTCGTTAGAGATCTTTTGGCTTATTTAACAATACTGAACAGTCAACAAAAATATTCATCGTATAAGATTTTAAGATAATAATGAATTGGATAGACGGTCTCAGAAGTCGTAAGATGATAAGAATTTACAGAT
Source organism: Tillandsia fasciculata (assembly GCA_029168755.2). Classification (NCBI taxonomy): domain Eukaryota; kingdom Viridiplantae; phylum Streptophyta; class Magnoliopsida; order Poales; family Bromeliaceae; genus Tillandsia; species Tillandsia fasciculata. Next base: position 22,837,908 of record CM054939.1, on the reverse strand, counting down.
CAAAATGAAATTACTTCAAAAGTTTAAAAGTTTGTACATTGAACTTAAAAAGTTTGACGGTCGAACCAAAACTTTGGCCAAAAAAAAAAGAAGAAAAAAAAAAACAGAGTTCGTTTACAATACGTTGAAGTCGGCAACACTGCTATAGATGTTTATAATTCGGCAGCGACACACTTGAATTCGCCGACTTTAGTATTCTTTGCTTTTGCAAAGAAAGTTAGTTGCCTATTTAAACGACTCTCTTCTCTCTCTACTCTGACAAGAGAGAGAGAAAGAGAGAGAGGGAGAGGGAGAGAAATGGGGCGCCCTCCTCCGCCTCCTCCAAACCCTAGGCGGCGAACGGCGACGGCGACGATCCTCCTCCCCTTCCTCGTCGCCCTCGTCGTCTTCGCCGAGATCGCCTTCCTCTCGCACCTCGACCTAGCCGGGAACGCCGCCGCGGTCCGCCATTGGACCACCTCCTTCTACTTCCCCTCCACTCCAAACCCTAACTCCTCCTCCTCCTCCTCCTCCTCCTCCTCCTCCTCCTCCTCCGATCCCTTGCTCCTCGACGACGGCGTAGGTGAATGCGTCGACCGGTTGGAGAGGGAGGACGACGTCCCCTACTCCCGTGACTTCCGAATCGATCCGATTTTGGTCTCCGGCGCCGAGCAAGAGGTTTCTTCTTCGCTGTTTATCGAATCAATTTACCTGATGCTTTTTTTGCTATTTTGTATGCAATAATCATTTTAGTGTTTGAAATATTCCTCTTTGGGGTTACATGAGATGAGTCGATTTGGGACATTTGGATAGGTCATGTAGTATATACCTTCATAACTGATGCGTATTAAGTGAGTTGTTGCGATGATCACTTGGTCAACGTTATATGCACCAAAAAAGCTTTTTCATCTGATATAAACAAGGGATCTGCACTGTAGATGATGTTTTATAATTTATATTGTTAGAAATTACTAACTCTACAAATCCAGTCGATAATTGGGTTCTTATTTATAGTTTTGGTGGTCATCAGTTGTCTAGCGCTATAGACATAGTGCCTACTTGGCTGACAAAAATTCTAGAGCTTTGCTGCACCGAGAAGCCGTAATGAGCTTCTATGCCCCCAAAGCAAAAGCTCCAATTTCAAGTTTCTGTTTCTGCTGCAGTGAGAAACTTTTGTTAGAAGGATTCTGATCGAACAACTGTTTGTGCTCCTTCAAATGAATCTACTCGAACTACACTTTGCTGAATCTCCATCCTAGCCCGATAGGCTCATTGTATGGTACAGTATTATGATTTGGTTGTGCGCACAATTATGATTTGGTTTTTTGCAGACCTGAACCATAAAATATTTACTCACACATTTTTTTAATTCGACAAGAAACTAGATCTTTTTTTGATATTCAAATTCGTTTTCTTTTAGTTAAAACACTATGTAATTATTCTTCAGGATTGGGATGCATGCTCTGTTGGCTGTAAATTTGTATATGCGCCAAACAAGATACCTGATGCAACATTCGACCTTTCTCGACATCATGAAACTGCTAGCATCCTACGCTCAATGGAATCATCACAATACTATGTAGAAAACAGTATTGACGTGGCACGACGGTAGGTAAGCACACTTCATTATTTGATAGCCTATCTGTGCACTTTAGATGGAATTGCTCTAAATTTCTAATGAACTTTTTTAAAATTGAGATGCATTAACTTTGCGTGTAGCTTTTTGGCTCTGGCTTTTAAATTGATAGAAGTGTCCAGGAAATATGTGGGGTGCTAAATCAATTGATGTAATAAAATAACAACCCCTTTGTGTTAAGTACATAAGATTATTTTATCTCAAATCTGCTGCCGCTGGCAATTCTATTTCTCTTGCTAATGAAGAAAGAACAGGTTGTTTCATTTATTTGTTAATGGAAGTTTTGAAGTTAGGCTTGTCATCAAAATAGTTATTTTATTGAACTTAATTGCCTTAGAGTTTATTTGGAAGTCAAATCCCTTGTATTAGGTATTTTAATTTCCTTTACTTTTTATTGTTGCCTTGCTGATTAAGAGGGCAAAGTCTTTAATAAATGGTTATTTGCGTCCTCTTCTAGATACATATTGTGATGTTTGAGTATCTCTGATGAAGAAAGATTAGCAAGAGAGCTCCTGCTCTCTCACTTGATTTGGCCTTCATGGAGATAGATGAATGCTCTTTCTACAATTTACTGAATAAATGTACACAATATATTCTTTTTTTGCCTTTTCATTTGACATTAATTTTATATATATATATATATATATATATATATTCTTTTGCTTTGTGATAGGAGAGGTTATAATATCATAATGACAACAAGCCTCTCTTCGGATGTTCCTGTTGGCTACTTTTCTTGGGCTGAATATGATATCATGGCACCCATGCATCCAAAGACTGAAGATGCCCTAGCTGCTGCTTTCATATCTAATTGTGGTGGGCACAATTTTCGTCTACAAGCCCTTGAGATGCTTGAAAAGTTAAATATCAAAATAGACTCTTATGGAAGTTGTCACAGAAACCGAGATGGAAGAGGTATGTACAGAATCCATTTTCCTATCAGAAATTCTTTATTGGGTTAAGTACAGTTTTAATCCTTAAAGTTTGATTCTCATTTCGAAGGATCTTTAGAGTTTTGGCTATTAAAAATTAATCTCTTTAGTTTGTTTTGTATAGAAATTAAATATTACTACACTCTCTAAAAAAGGTGCCACATCAACACCATCATTAGACTTGGTTAATGTTTTTCTTGATGGTTTCTGATTAATTGATTGATAAGTTTGTTTTAACAAGTATTAATTTTTGTGTCTTAACCATCGCAGTCGACAAAGTGCAAACTTTGAAGCGCTACAAGTTCAGCTTAGCTTTTGAAAATTCTAATGAAGAGGACTATGTTACTGAAAAGTTCTTCCAATCCCTTGTGGCAGGTATGTTTTAACTCTTTTGAATCGGAGTTGTATGTATATTTATGATCTTTTAAATTTATTTGCTCTTTAATTTTATTTTTGGTGTTCAATATTTCTGACCTATTCTTCAAATAGAAAAATTCTTCAGTAAACTGAGTCTAGATTTCATTGTTCATTGGGCTCAAATTAATGTGCGATATTTATAGAATCTGCAATGAATGTATATTTTTTTAAGAGATATTAAATTATCTGCCCTCTATGGTCTGTCTCTTTGTGTGTATGTTTGTTGTCTCCCTACACAATCTGAATTTTCATATTGACCTTTCAAAACTTAAATCTTTTACATACACATCCTTGCACTTACAAACACATGCCCATTAATTCCCATATTTAAGGGTGTTCTTTCAAGAAAGTAACTGCACATAGATTTGAGGGGTATATGTAAAATCAATTGCAAGAGTAAAAGCCTTGTTCATCTTTTGGACTTCTGCAGGAGCTGTGCCTGTTGTGGTTGGTGCTCCAAATATACTAGACTTTGGACCTTCTCCTGGTTCTGTTTTGCATATCAGAGAGCTTAGTGATGTCCCCTCAGTTGCTAAGACCATGAAGTTCCTTGCTTCAAACCCTAATGCTTTCAATCAATCAGTCAGGTACTGCAGCTTCAATTTGTTATTTGTTGTGTTAATATAGGGTGGGCTTGGCAATTGGCATTGAAGTGATTGCAATTTGGCTGTAAACCAAGTTTAGTTAAGAGTAGAAACATACGACATGCCAATGAGATTTGCTGCCCAGTTTTGTGCTACATTATCACTCTTTCCATGGAAGATGACTTTTGATCTTTCCGAAGGAGAGCTGTTTTCAAGGAGTTAAAGGCCACAGCTAGGTGGATGGATCTCCTCTGCATTTCGCCAGTGATGGCAGAGTCATGTTATTACTCTCAAAGTCTCACTAAACTTGCTTGCAGCTGAGTCACAGTTATTCCAACAAAATGCCGACTTCGAGTTTGTTTCGCCTTGCTCGATGTTTTACAGAAATATTGTTTGAGTAGAGTTATTCGAAAAAGCACTAATAACTATTTCATTAGAATTCTCCTATTCACTTTCCATTATGCCTTAACGACGTGAAACAATTTCATGCCAATTGTACTTTTTATTTGTTTTACTCGTTTCTTTGCCAAGTCATTGTTGATTTTTAGTAAAAACATTGCTACTATTTTTTTTTTTTTTCATCTAGCCATAGTATTTCCAAACACGGTAGGAATTACGTTAATTTTTTTAAAAAAATCTTTTAAAAGGTAGAAAAACAATTATGATGCCAAAATTACCCTTAATTTCTCTTTTATCTTTTCAGATGGAAGTACGAGGGTCCATCAGATTCTTTCAAGGCACTCGTAGACTTGGCGGCTGTTCACTCATCTTGCCGGCTTTGCATCCATATAGTGACAAAGATCCACGAAAAAGAAGAGAAAACCCCGAAATTCCAAGAACGTCCTTGTAAATGCACGGATAAAAAGGGAACGGTGTACCATCTTTATGTGAGAGAAAGAGGGCGGTTCGAGATGGAGTCCATTTTCCTCAGGTTACATTAATCCTTCTCGCCTTCTCTTATTTAATGGTTAGCTGCAAATTTAGTCCCTAAACTTTGGCTCTAGCTTCAATTTGGACCTATAGTTTTAAATTTCGCCAATTCAGTCCTCTAGTTTGCTCCTGATCTGCATTTTGCCCTCGGAGTTTCAATCTCAATTCATCCTGGAGTCTTAATTGTACAACTTGATTGTTAAATTGGAAACAATAAGTAGTACACAATCGAAATCAGATCAAACTTATAGGGCTAAATTTGTGATTAATCTTTGATTTAATCATGGTTCTACTTCCGAAAAGAGATCCAACTCTGTTAACTTTTTCGCAGATACGAAGAGTTGAGATTAAATGCTTTCGAATCGGCCATTACCGCAAAATTCAAGTCACTAAACCACACACCTATTTGGAAAAATGAAAGACCACAAAGCATAAGAGGAGATGATCACATTAGAATATACAGAGTATACCCAGTTGGCCTCACACAGAGACAAGCACTGTACAGCTTTAAATTTGACAGTGATGCCGACTTCTCGGCACATGTTGACAGAAACCCCTGCCCCAAGTTTGAAGTCATTTTTGTATGAGCAACAGCAGGTTTCGATTGTTTTGTATCATAGTTTTGTAATTCTCTTTTTTTTTTTTTTTTTTTTTTTAAATGATCCATCCAGGATATTACTTCTCTTTTCAGACAAATTATTCTTGTTTTAATTTCTGCAAGGGGAAAAATGTGTGGGGATCCTTGTCGTTTGATCTATTTTTATTAGTTAAATTAGTGATTTTTGTTAAATTTAATGATGATTCTGTTAAACTTAATTACTCTAGTATAAGTACCAGTTATGAGTTAACAGCTAATAACTAACTAGGGGGTACTTTTAAATGCAATAAAATCCCCAAACTAACTTAATTCGAATAGCTTAATAAAACCAACCAAAAGTAAAATATAATAAATTTTAGGGATGTGTATGCTATATACCCATGTAAAGTTTCCATAGAAATCATTAAGTAAGGTTTTCGAGAAATAAGAAAGTCTAAATCTTTTACCATGGTGATAAAAAAATCTTGAGCTTTTGTCATGCTGATGATAACGTAATTAACTCATCTATTTAAGTCTTGTGCTTTTGTTGCAGTGAAAACTTGTCTTAGAGTGCCTACTGGGTGCATCCTTATATGCCATACATTCATAATACGCCAATTATGATTTTTTTTTTTTTTTTTTTTTTTTTTTCCGCTTATAGCCTCTGAATTTTTTTTTCTTCTACAAATAGCTTCACTATGTTTAATTTAATATTACAAAAATTACTCTATACCTGCTCCGTAACAGGATAAGATGAATACGGTGAACTATTCATTATGTTTGAACACGGGATGAATAGTTCATCATGTCCAGAAAATGGGATTTTAAGTTAAACATGATAAATAATTTTTCGTGTTTAGATGCAGTGAATCATTGCCGTGCCTAAATTATTTACCGTATTTAAAATAAATTTTAAAATTTGATGGAATCATTTATCATGTTCATAGTAATTTTTAAAATTTGATGAACAAAAAAAAAAAAAAGGAAAAGAGAATGGGAAAAGAATGAGGCAAAGTGGGAATGAAAAATTTATATTTAAAATAATTTTTAAAGATTTGATGAAAGAAAAGAAAGAAAGAGAATGAGACAAAACGGATAATTTTTGAAAACTGGATGCACCGAAAGAAAGGAAAAAAAGAGAAGGCAGAGTGGAAATAAAAAATTCGTATTTGAAATAATTTTTTTTTTTTTTTTGATTAAATTTGAAATAATTTTTGAGAATTTAATAAACGTGAAAGAAGGATAAGAGAGGAAGGAAACATGAGACACGAAAAATTCGTATTTTAAATAATTTTGGAGAATTCCATGGATGAAAAAAAAAAAATATAATAATAATAGAGAAAAGAAACCAGAGACAAGGACACTTATGTGATGCTTATCTGATAGAGATAAGATTAATATTAAAAATATAAATTTTAGAAGGCGATTTATAAAATAAAAAATTATTAGCAGCCAATTATTAAAAAAGCCCTTCATAATATGGGATTATTTTTGTATATAAAAATTTACCCCAATAGGTTGTAAAAAATGTAGATATGAGATTATTTAATTTAGAGTTTTTATTTTATTTTTTTTTTAAAAAAAAAGTTAGGTAGGAACAGTTACTGTATCTCAAGAACCCACTAAAATTTTGTAATGAGATTTAAAAAAATTGTAGGATAATTTGCTCTATTTAATTTGTAATAACTTTTCAAAAACCTCTAGTAAAATAGTTATTTTGGTAGAAATTTCACTGCACCAAGCAAGTTTTGGAGGGAGACCACTTCAAGCCTAGCAAAATTAATTGTATTAAAAGTGTGAAAGATCTCTAATACCACACAATGTAAATTGTTAATTGGTGTCACATAGTACATCATGCTTAGATAAGCTATATGCAAAAGAAATATCCTCTACAAATCCAAACTTTCAATAATTATAATTAGGTTGCTTGACCCCTAGCTAGCTAGCTTTGACCAATACACTCCCTTTTTTGACTCAATGTGCTTCACATTATTTGTTCTAATTAATTAATCATTTTGAATGATCATTTGGAGCTATATATCTCAATGGATAAAAATAGGGGGGATTAGTTTGCTACTAATTCTAGTACTGTTTCAATGTGTCTTTTTCCCACAGTAGTTTAAGAGCATAATGAAGCTTATTTAGTGGTTAACATATATATAACAAAATAATATTATAAAAAGATTAAGTAGCTGTTCATTGAAGTAACAGGGAAACTAATTAATGGTCTTATCACTTACATGTCATGATGTGGATAATAATATTTTTCTGAAAAGACAGTTTACATAATTTAAACAACTTTTTGAAAAGAAAATTGAAAATTGATTTTCATCTCCCCATTTATCATTTTTTTTTTTTTTTTTTTTTTTTTTTTTTTTTTTTTTTTTTAGATGTGGTGTTGGTTGTTAGCAACTTTGTAAGATTTTGCATTGTCATTAGAGCACACAGCACTATAATATGATTATAAAATCTAATACACCACATGTGCATTGTTACATATTATTTTTTTTTTTTATATAATAAATAGTCCATGACTCCTAATCTCTTGGTAGCCAATTTCTTTCATAATCAAAAAAAAATATTTGGAAGAATACTTATGCACCACATGCCAAGAAGGGAATGGATTGCTTTTTTCTTAGAAATTTAGTATCTTGGTTTAATGAATGCACATTTTATATGACATATTTCATCATTAACTAAAAAAATTTATAATATTTAATAAATTACAAGTATGATCCAATGTATAGAAATATAGTATACTATATATTGTCTCCAAGTTATTTTTTTTTAAATAAAATAAATTATCTTATAGGTAGAATATATGAGGTTAAAAGATCATGGCCCCAGTTAAAATAAAAAGAAAAAAAACCTTCTATTAAATAAATTTTCTCTAATTAACTTATTTCTCTAGAATAGAGATGTTTCCTTTTATATTTTATGCAGGCATTTTTTAAAAAAATTATTATTAAATAATATAAAATAATTACTATACTTTAAAAACTTAATTTAGTAAAAAATAATATTTTTATATTTAATATTTTTATTTATGTCTAGATTCAAAAATTTTAATAAATTTGTAACATTATTGGAATTCAGAGTCTAGTCTCCTGATACTTTCTTAAATAATACAAAATAATTATTATTTTTTAATATTTTAGTAAAAAAAAAGAATAGTAATTTTTTTTTTTTATATATATTTTACACTTATAAAGAGAATCTTATCATTGGCTGGATATTCTACTTATCATTGAAGCAGCACATGGGGGAGGGGATGCTTTTAATTAAATTTTTTTTTAATTAATTTTTTTTATTATTCTTTTATTTCTTTCAATGAATTAAATAATAGCTCCATGCATGCATGTCCCCATTAATTATTTGCTAAACCACCAACTAATTTCAGTTGAGAGATTATTGATGATACTATACTTCTACATGATAAATTAATGAGATTCATTAATACAAAACTTTTGCATTAATTGTAGTTATAATGTGAGCAGGTTTTAGTTGGAATTAATGGAGATGAATGATTGGAGGTAACTCCTGGTGTATCTATATTTTATCTTATTTTTACTTGGTTAGTACAGTTGATAAAAATATTTATTATTTTAAATTTATAATTTAAATGATTGTACTTTATACTATTGTGAGAAATTATTTTGTCACATGCATCTTAATTACGTGAGATCTAATCCTTCACTGTCAAATTTTATTTCCCACAAATCTTAAAGCGCTGCAAAGTAAAATCTAATGGCCGAGAAGAGGTTGATTCAAAAGCCTAATGGAATATATAAATATGTAATCGAGCTACAATGTTTTTAAAATTACAAAATAATTAATATTTATAAATTTTTTACATGCATTAGATCTATTTTTTTGACCTATTTTATTTTTAAATTATACTATTTTATTAATTATTCACTAAATTTTAAGAATTTACTATCATTCTAACCGCATAATTCTTCGTTCAAAATAATAAGAGATTAATTCTATAAATATAACTATAAAAATTATAAATATTATATTATATTAGTTTGAGTGTAGGTGTAAAAGTATGTTATAGTTATTTTAATAATTATTTCGAATCAATATAAATTGTGCATTATATTTATTCAAAAATTTACAATAAAATTCTAAATAATAATAAAAAAAAGGTAAATTCATCTCATATATTTTATTAGAGAATTAATATTTGTCATATCCCAATTCAAATTTAAATGGTTGTTGCCAATAATAATTATATAGTTCAAATTTTTTTATATACATTGAGCATTTCTGTTTGTTTTTCAAATTTCGATGAACTCAAAATTTAACCATGTATTTTAAACTAAAAGCATTAATATTTTAATTCATCTTTAATTCAAAATTTTAAATTTAATTTTGATCTAGTTTAATTATTATTTTTTGTTAATTTAAATTTGATATCCAAAACTAAATTTAATTCAAGCTTTAAATAATATAACTAAATTCATAAATTTAAATTTCGATCATATATATAACTAAATTTTAACTCTCAATTTAAAATGAAATAAAAATTTAAAATAAAATAAATTTAAAATTTATATATATATTTAAAATAGATTCAAATGAATATTTATTTATTTTATTTAAAATTCTGTCTATCAATTTCTATTCCCTTTTATATATAAGTATATATTTACTTTCTAAATTTGATTTGTTTTTTAGTTTGTTAATTATAATTATTTATTTTTTTATAATATGTATGAAATATTCTTTTGCTCTATTTAGAATTTCGTTTGTGAATTCCTATCTACTTATGTGCACACGTATATAATTGGGCTCCTATATTTTTAAAAGTATCAAATTATTGGTGCATGTGAGTTTTTCGGTTCTTGGATGAAAAGATGGACGGTTAGGATGATAATGGGCCCTTAGGATTTAATAGGTGGTTGATGAGATAGTATGACTTAAAAGACAGAATTGATTAAAGTGATAGATTTAACGGTAAAAAACTTATAAGTATCAAGTGATTAGTACAAGCATCATTCCTTCATCCAATGGCTAGAAACTCAATAGCACCAAGTGCTTGGTATTATTAATAGTATAATAATCTCGTTCTATATATATTTAATGAGTATAGTAGTCTCATTCTATATATAGGATAGTGTACAGGTAAAAAAATTACTCATTAAAGTTTCGTGTATGGATCCAGATACTTTATATCCATATCCGAATTGAGCCTAGTCTGAACCCGACCTTTTAATGAGTAGGGTTCGGAATAACTTTCAAATCTAGACCCGAACCGGAACCCAAAGAAATACCCAAATCCGATGGTAAATAAAAAAGTTTTTGAGTTAAAAAAAGATTGTGTTTTAACTATATAATAGTAGGAGCATGTATTTTGGATCCCTATATATTGTAATAGTATATGGTTCATATTACATTGTGATAGATGCATATTTTTTGGATCCATGTGTATTGTAATAGTATATAGTCGATGCATGTTTTTTAATAAAATCTATAAAAAAGTATATACATACGAGTATTCATATCCGATCTAGACCGGATACGTGTCTGATCTTAAGTGGGTAGTATACAGATAACCACTATCCATACCCGCTCAAATATATCTAATGGGTACATTAGTAACTTAACTATTCAGATCCGGACCCTACCCAAAGTTATATATATTTTTTCTTATCCATTTCATTTTAGGATATAGATGCAGTATATCAATGACCCGGATCCAATCTGATCTACGAACACCTCTATTAAACGAGTACAAAACTCGTATCTATCATTAAAATTATAAATTTTACAACCATTTAATTATTAGGTCAATAATGTTGAAAATATTTAAAATTTGATTTCTAGATATTTATAGTGGTTTAAATCATATTCAACGATACCGATCGTCGATTTGGAAGGCCAATAATTAAAAACAAATGGATGATAATGGAGCCTATTTACTACTAATAGTATTCCAGCTTTGCTCTCTCTCTCTCTCTCTCTCTCTCTCTCTCTCTCTCTCTATCTATATATATATATATATATATATATATATATAGTAGAGCTTGTATATTTTTAAAAGCACAAGAGAAATTATGCTTGTGAATTTTTTACCATTGAATTTGCATTGAGATTTATGCAATTATAAAGTCAACTAAAGAGAGAGAAAGAAAAAGTATAATTGCACAAATCTCAATACAAATCTAATGGTAAAAATTTCACAAGCATAATTTTTCTTGTGCTTTTATAAGCTCTACTATATATATATATATATATATATATATATATAGTCCGGCTAGAATACAATCGATAGCACAAAGCAATTGGTGCTATCAAATTTTTAGCCCTTAGATGAAAAGATGTGTGGTTGGGATTATAGTGGTTTCTCTAAGATTTTTACTATTCAACTAACTACCTAGTAAACCCTAGGAGACTACTATCATCATAACCACACATCCTTTAGTCCAAAGGCTAAAAACTTGATAGCACCAATGTCTTGGTGCTATCGATAGTATTCCAGCCTAATTATAGAGTTAGGCCGGAATACTATTAATAATACCAATTCATTGGTACTATTAAGTTTTTAACCGTTGAATTAAGAGATATGTGGTTGAGATGATAGTGGGCCCCTTGGGTTTAATAGGCGGTTGAGATTTAGTAAAATCTAACGGATGAAAATGATCATAGAGTTGATCTAAGGGTAGAAAATTTGATAACACCAATAACTTGGTACTATTAATAGTATAGTAGCCGACTCTCTCTCTCTCTCTCTCTCTCTCTCTCTCTCTCTATATATATATATATATATATATAGTCCAGCTATATATTATGCTTTTACAAGTATCTAATAATTGATACTTGTAAATATTTTACCGTTAAATCTATCATTTTGATTAATTTTATTTTCTAAATTATTCTATTCCACCAATCACCCACTTAATCCAAGAGACTTACTATCATCCTAATCATATATTTTTTCATCCAAAAATTAAAAATTTATAAACACCAATAATTTGATAAACTTTTAAAAACGTAAGAATTTAATTATATATATATATATATATATATATATATATATATATATATATATATATATATATATATATATATATATATAGAGCTTATATACTTTCAAAAGTATAAATAAAACTATACTTGTGAATTTTTTATCATTGAATTTGTATTAAGATTTGTGCTATTGTAAAGTCAACTAAAAAGAAAAAAAGATAAAGTACAATAGCATAAATCTCAATGTAAATTCAATAATAAAAAATTTACCAACATAATTTGACTTGTGCTTTTAAAAATATATAAACTTTCTCTCTCTCTCTCTCTCTCTCTCTCTCTCTATATATATATATATATATATATTGTTTTGAAGTTTTTTTTTTTTTTTTTTTTTCGTGATCTCTGCAAAACTCTTTATTATTTTTTTATTTTTGCTTTTAGTTTGATAAACTCATGAGCGTTTAATGCAAATTTCAATGCTCACTGCCACGAACAAAATGGTGGGTCAGCTGTCCCCCATCCAAATTTATTGGCATTTTTGAAAGAAAAAAATTGAAGGAAAAGAACAAGAACTATGTACTCAAATCTAATTTGTTCTAACATTAGCATCAAAAAGATTCATAATAAAATTAAAATAAATTAGCTAAAAGAAACCAAATTTCCACCGACCACTTAATAATTAGAAAGAAATAAAAAAAAACAAAAAAACAAAAAAATTTCCCACATAAACACAACTTTATGGTGGTGATAGGGAACCTACTTACCTATAAAACTTCTTAGCTATTCCTAGTTTGTGAATTGTGGCATCTTATACTCACCAAAAAAAAAAAAAAAAAAAAAAAAAAAAAAAAAAAAAAAAAACCAAAACAACAGGGCCCAAAATTCCATGTTCTCTATGTACCTCTGAAGTGATCTCTGATAAAACACTTGCCCTCACTGACAAGCATTTATTGTGAGTACCTGGTCCACTTTGCCAGTCGTGGACAGCCTAAATTGATGTAACATAAATTTATTTTTATTTATACTTATATATATATATATATATATATAAGTGTATATTTTCTGAGGAGTGTATATTCTACACTCCATTCTATTATGGAATGAAGTGAATTTTACTGACCACATCTACCCTAGAATGGAATGGGATATAGAATGTACACCCCTTATGAAATGTACACCTAGCAAAACTCTTAAAAAAAGGTTAATGCTACCTGTACACCCCAATTGGGGTGTACATCCTACACCCACCCCATTCTGGGGTGGGGTGAATTCTCCCATCAATGGGATGAGTGGAGAAATACCCACCCTAGGATGTGATGGGTGTAGGATGTACACCCCAGTTGGGGCGTACAGGTAGCTGTGCTCTAAAAAAAATGCTAGATGTATATCTTATTAAGGGTGGTACATCTTACACCCGCTTTATTCTGAAATAGAATAAATTTTACTCGTCACATCGATATGAAAAATGAATGAATACTTATTTCAAGATGGAGTGGATGTAGAATGTACACTCATTTAGAGTGTACACCTAGCATTGCTCATATTTTAATTACATCTTGATGATCCAACAGAGATCAATCATAAATCAATCAATCACTTTATATTTATTGGATCAAGATGGCTAAAGCAAAAAAAATAAATAAAATAATTTTAAATAAAAAAAAAACAATAAAAATAAAAATAATATAATTATATTTATCCTACCTAATATTATAATCTAAAAGTTATTAAAAAATATTATTGTATGAAAATTTTTAACCAAATGATATTATTTCTACGTGGAATGAATGACTTTTTTTTCTTTCAAAAATGCTCACATAGGTCACAAACATATTTTTTATTCGAAAAGTATAATTCAAATCTTAGTTTTTTTTAAAAAAAAAAAAAATGCGTCCCTATCAATTTAATATATATATTTAAAATTAAACAATATTATTTATATATTTCAAAAAAAATATACATCACATATTTTATTCATTTAAAAATAAAGTAATTTTAAGAATCATTTCATAAATTATAAAGTAAATTCTCACCACATCCCACCCACTAAATAGACGGGGTGTGTGATGTATATCCCTTTTAGAATATACAAATAATATTTTTTTTAATTATATTTATTCTATCTTCTAATATAATTTAAAAGTTATTAAAAAAAATTATATTTTTACTTTGATATATATATATATATATATATATATATATATATATATATATATATATATATATATATAGTATGAAAATTTTTAATCAGATGATATTATTTTTATGTGGAATATTTTTTTTCCTTTTAAAGATGCTTGCAGAGTGGCATACTTTCTATTTCAAAGTATGATTCGAATTTTAGTCATATTTTTTTTTAAAAAAAAAAAAATTTAATAATTATGAACTGTCCTAAATGGTAACGCCTGTATCGATTAAAACGATCTAAAAATATATATATATTTAGATGGTTAGCGGGACGGTGTGGACCAAGTCCATGCATGCAACAACTTGTCAAATTGATCACTAGACTTACAGATTGGTGGACGATCATATGTAACATATCACGAAAGAAGTAAAAGTACCAAATACAAATCACTCCCCTAATTGTGCTTTTTGAAGCTAAATTATTAATTAAACTACTACATCTTTAATTAATTTCTTTTCACTGAACTGAAACTCAAGATCTGTCAGATTTGGTGGGAAGTAAAAATCTCTAATCTGGAAAGCAGAATTTGACATTAAAATACGAGTGTTAGATGCGGCTGTGTTGCTTTCACGTTTATGTGGGAAGTCATCACACGGTTTTCCTTTACCCTTCCCTTCAAATTAACTTTGTCTGTAGAAAGGATTAATTGCGACTGCCCAACCAACTGCAACACTCCAATACAAGGAAAGCGTATGAATTGTCGGTGTTTTTTTTTTTTTTTTTCTTTTTTCTTTTTTTTTTTTTTGGCATTTTAATCCCTAAATTATTTCAACATTATATATATATATATATATATATATATATATATATATATATATATATATATATATATATATATATATAGTCCGACTGCAATAATATCAATAGCACCAAGCAATTGGTTCTATCAAATTTTTAGACTTCGAATAAAAATATGTATGGTTGGGATTATAGTAGTCTTGAAAAATTTTTACTATTCAACCAACCACCCACTAAACCCTAGGGTACCACTATCATTTTTACGGCACATTTTTTAATCCAATGCCTAAAAACTTGATAGCACCAATGACTTGATGCTATCGATAATATTCGAGCCTAATTCTCTTTCTCTCTCTCTCTCAGTCACTCTCTCTCTCTCTCTCTCTCTCTCTATATATATATATATATAGAACTAAAATACTATGCTATTAATTAAGTTTCTAATTTTTAGATTAAAAAATATATAGTTAAGATAATAGTGACTTTTTAGGATTTAGTGGGTGGTTGGTTGAATAGTATGATTTAAGAGTTTAAAATGATTGAAAGTGTTGATCTAATATTAGAAAACGTGGTGACACTCTAAATGCTTGGTACTATCGATAGCATAATAGCCAAACTATATATATATATATATATATATATATATATATATATATATATATATATATATATATAGTTAGACTGGAAGAATACTATTGGTAGCAAACAGACTTCGTTGCTACCAATTTATTTTCGATGATGAAGCATCTGAATCGATGATCGGTATCGTTGAATATGATCTAAATCACTGAAACTATTTAGAAATTAAATTTCAAATCTTTTCGACATCATTGTCGACCTAATTATCTAAGGTTGCGGAAATTATAAGTTTAATGATAAATTTGAGACGTTTGCTCGTTTAACGGTGTAAAGAAATCTAAATCAATTGAAGTTGGTTAGAAATTTTTTTAAACTATTTAAAACAAGATCTATATTTCCCATCTTGATTATTTAGACTCCTATCATCACTTTTTGAAGTATATTTATTTCTCAACCGTTCAATTTTATATTCATGGACAAAATATATATATATATATATATGAAATTTAATTCACAGATAGTTTCAATAGTCTCGATCATATTTAATGGTGCCAATTATCGATTTTGAAACTTTATCATCAAAAATAAATCAGTAGCAACGGAGTTCGTTTACTACCGATAGTACTATTCCGGTCCACATCTCTCTCTCTCTCTCTCTCTCTCTCTCTCTTTATATATATATATATATCCCTTTTGACTAATTTTATCTCTTAAATCATTCTATTCTACCAACCACTCACTTAACTCAGAACTCACTATCATTCTAACCACATATCTTTTCATCCAAAAAAAATACTATCATATATATTACACCTATTTATTTATGTTTATCATTAAAAACTTTTGTACAGAAAAAGATTACAAGAAAAAGAGAGAAATTACGTACTCACAAACGGACGAAGGTCGCTCGCAATCGGAGACACAACCGATATACCCTGCGATGGCATGATCAATTAATGTCGCGGTCATTGTACATAATTCGAAACATTTAAAATTATATTATAAATATTTTCAAACCAATTCTTAAATTAATTATTTTTAGTATTGTGATGGTAGAACACGAACACGACCAACCAAATCAAATCGCGCGACCCACAAATAACAAATTAGAGGGGCAATGTATATAATCCTTCTTATGATCCATCAATATAATGGTTGTTTAACTCTTCTTTTATGTAGAGGAAGTAGCACATTGTAGTCCATTAAAGAGCACAATTGAAACATGCTCCCTATCTCGTTAATTGTCACACCGCACCTTTTATGTTTTATTATATATAGAGTGTGCATTTTAGTGTCATAATTAAAGAGTTTTAATTTTGTTTTTTTGAGGTTTTAGTAGCTAGAGGATATATATTTTATATTTTATCTATATGAGAATTAATCCATCTTCTCTCTATGATCTTATCAACATTTTTGTCAAAAAAAATTAAGTGTAGATGTGGCATTTTTCTTTTTAATAAAAAAAAAAAAAACAGTGAAAAGACTAGCAAGTGATGGATAACTTATGAGCCTTTTATTATTTAGAGTGTAAATTAATCTCACACATATTTTTAAAATTAAGTGACTAAGATTCTATTGATCATAATAATAATATGAGTTTTTGAAGTAAAACCTTAAATTGGCATGATAATGTGCATCTTCAAGAAATTAATCTCTCCTAGTAAAAAAAAAAAAGAAAAGAAAAGAGAGAAAAACTTTGGACCTACCTCATTTAAAGAGTTCAAATAATATGAACAAAGGTTAAAAAATATATATATTTGAAAATATTTTATTATTTGTTATCTGTAAATTTTTATTAATTGCTTTGTCTATACTTATGATGCTGAGACTTTATGCAAAAGAAAGGACAAGGGCAACAGAAACTAAATATTTGGGTGGACCAAAGTTTCAAAAAAAAAAAAGTTTTTGTGGACCAAAAGCCCTTGTGAAAGAACAGCAGAAAACAGTGGGAGATGCACCAACCCCAACAGCAAGGGAAAGAACCCTAATTTTGTTTTTTTTTTTTAACTCTCTCTCTCTCTCTTTGAGAAAGGGTAAACCTAAAACAAAAGAAAAGTTGAAACATGTATCTCTCTTAGTGACCTCTCTACTCTATCTCTCTCCTAATTTTTTTTATTTATGTTATTAACTCTCTCTCTATGTACCATAGGTAAACCTAAAACAAAAGAAAAATTTACACATGGCTCTCTCTTAGTTGCCTCTCCTAATTACTTTTAATTCATTTTAACACTCTCTCTCTCTCTCTCTCTCTCTCTCTCTCTCTCTCTCTCTCTTGTCAAGGGTAAACCTAAAAAACAAAGGAACAAAACATGGACACATGGAACTCTCCAAGTGGTCCTCTCATTTCCTAATCCCTCTATACATCCCAACCACTACAAATGCCAAAAAGCTTGTATCTCACAGCTAAACAAGGAGACAAAGTTAAGAAGGTAGCTAGCTAATTAAGCTACACACATTTATCATTTATACACACACACACACACACACACACATATATATATATATATATACCTATATATATATACATATATGCTAGCTGAGGCCAATGCATGTTAGTTCATAGTTATAAGAATGGGATTACTGAGAGGGGAGATGTTAATTAAAGCCGCGGCGTCGCGAGCCATTGTTATAAAGATCAACATAGCCTTCTTGATCTTCTTCCTCGCCGCTTACTTCGGGCTCCTCCTCTTCCAACCTTCGTCGCTCCTTGACAAGAACGTCGCCTCGCTCGTCCGCTGCACCCTCCGCGACTGCCACTTGAGGAAGGTAAGGTACGTAAGGGCCCTCAATTTTGCAATGATCGAGCTATATCAGGAGATTTAATTTTAGTAGATTTTTAGTGTATTTGTTACCTAGCTAGAGAGTAATAATTAAGCTACTTAAAGAGAAAGAAAAAAAAAAATATATATATATATATATATTAAAGCAAGGTGCGTGTTAGAATATTTTGTACTTTAGAAGCTCAAAAAGAAAAACTTTTTCTAAGCTTTTATGGTTCCTTTTTTCCTTTGTCCTCTTCTTGTTTTTTTCTTGCGCTATGCTCTTGTGGAATTTAATTCCACAACAAGAATTTGCTATTTAATTTGTATGCATTATATCACAGTTTTAATACTCATTCATGGCTAACCAAAAAAAAAAAAAAAAAAAAAAAAATCAAAATTTTGAAATGTTTGATCATGAGAAAATTGAAATTACAAATTTGAATTCAAAATTTACAGGTTGCAATCAGGGGAGAAGTTCCAAACAATGCGATCACGAGTGAGAAGAGGATGGCGAAGAAGATCAAGCCCCCCAGCTTCCTCCGAGCCCTCGGGCGCGTCGGAGACGCGAAGAGCATCGCGTTGGTGAACATCGGCGACGACGAAGTGATCGCGTGGGGATTCGACGGGGCGGATAAGAACAACACAGCGGAGCAGATGACCGCGGTCAATGTCGACTTCGAGCAGGTCCACCCGAACTTCAAGTGGGCCGACCTGTTCCCGGAGTGGATCGACGAGGAGGAGGAGAATGAGGGCGCGTTGTGCCCCGAACTCCCCATGCCGGACTTTGACTCCTACCCCGGAACGACCGATGCGGTTGTTGCCCGCCTACCGTGTCGGCAGCCGGCCAAGGGTTGGAACCGCGACTTGTTCAGACTGCAGGTGCGAAACATTTCTATACGTAATAAAATTTGGCATTTTCAAAACTATTTATATTACTGACAGAACAGATACATTATAAATATTAAGATCAGCTTTTAAAAAGGTCAAAATATATAGTTGTGATACCATGCATGCCAAACAGCTGTTTTTCTCTGAAAGCCTGACTAAGTTTTAGGATTTGACGTCAAACAACAACAATAGGTTCATCTGGTGGCCGCGAACTTGGCGGTGAGGAAGGGACGGAGGGATGGGCGGGGGAGGGTGAAGGTGGTGTTCGTGAGCGAGTGCGAGCCGATGGCGGAGATATTCCGGTGCGACGATCTCACGGCGAGGGAGGGGGAGTGGTGGATGTACGACGCCGACGCCGCGCGGTTGCTGGAGAAGGTGAAGTTGCCTGTTGGATCGTGCGAGCTGGCCCTGCCTCTGTGGGGCGAAGGTATGGATTTAAAACCCCCCAATTAACACTTCAAATTAAGTTCATAATCTTCTAATTAATTGTTAGTGTATCATGTTGATGTTTACTAATTATCTACGTACGTTGCATGGTATATATATATATATATATATATATATATATATATATATATATGATTTAAAAGTTGGTGAATTACGTACGTACATACGTACTAGATAGTAACATTAAGTATAGTTAGTTAGAAATAATTTTAATATTTTTATTTTATGCTATGTGACTAAAGGTACGTGCAAACCTTAATAGATATTTTTTATTTGACTGTTAACTGTTAATTAGGAAGTTAAATCATTTCAAAAGCCGAGTTAAATAAGTCCTAAATTGAATAGTGGTATATATATATATATATATATATATATATATATATATATATATATATATATATATAATATGAGAGCAATTAATTATTAATTTTAGAAATATATAGTAATAAATTTTAGGAATTCAAGTGTGTGGAACAGTAAGTATATTTTTGGGAGCATTTTCTCTGCTTCGAAAAACAGCAATACTCAAAAATAATAAATTTTAACACAATATTATAAATTTGTACGTATTTTATACAACATCTATTTGTAGATTTTTTTTTTCTTAGTGGAGAATTAAAGTTTAAATCAGAGTCTTAAATCTTAATATATAATATAGTATTTTCTTGTTTGTAGATTCAAACTAAAGCAAAGCACACTAATTAAGTAAATGAGCATGGGCCATGCACACCTAACATAGGATTCCATGTCCGTACGAAATCAAACATGGTTGGTGCATGAGGCCCCCTATTATTTAATAGGAGTGGGAATGAGGCCACCTCACATTTTTGTGATCACATGCTAATCGTACGTCACAAATTAGCCTTTATTTGAGTCGGTTCATGCTGTTCCTTGCACTATGGTAATTAAACATATAGGACCACTAATTTGACCCTTGTTAATTGAGCATCAAATATATATATATAACTCACTACTCACTAGGCTACTATACTATCTTACTAAATTATTAGTGTTATTATTATTTTTTTAATTCTTAAATTAAAAAAATATATAGTTAAAATAATAATGGGTCTCTAGAATTTAGTGGGTG
Source organism: Tillandsia fasciculata (assembly GCA_029168755.2). Lineage (NCBI taxonomy): Eukaryota > Viridiplantae > Streptophyta > Magnoliopsida > Poales > Bromeliaceae > Tillandsia > Tillandsia fasciculata. The sequence continues at coordinate 22,817,186 of CM054939.1, read as the reverse complement.
ATTCGAAAAATAGTATTATTTAATAGATGAAAATAAATCAGGGATAGATCTAACGGTAAAAAATTTAGTAGCATCAAGTATTTGGTACTATCGATAGTAGCTGTAACCAGACTATTTATAGCTGATCCTAATACTCATAAAAGTATAGTAGCTGGACTCTCTCTCTCTCTCTCTCTCTCTCTCTCTCTCTCTCTCTCTCTCTCTCTCTCTATATATATATATATATATATATATATATATATATAGTAGAGCTTATATGCTTTTAAAATTACAAGTACATCCATACTTGTAAATTTTTTATAATTGAAATTGTATTGAGATTTGTACTTTTTACTTTATCTTTCTCTCTTTACTTGACTTTACAAAAACACAAATATATATGTACAAATTCAATAGTAAAAAATTCACAAATATGGATGTGTTTTCGTTTTTAAAAGCATATAAGCTCTACTATATATGAATTGAGATCCTATGCTTTTAAAAGTATCAAGCTATTGGTGCTTATCGATTTTTAGTATTTGGATGAAAAGATATGTGGTTCAAATAATAGTGGACTTTTTAGATTTAGTGGGTGGTTGGTAAAATAGTAAGGAATGAAATTAATCAAAGAGATTGATCTAACGGTTGAAAACTTACAAGCACCAATTGATTGTACGTACTTTTACCAACATAGTAACCGACTCTCTCTCTCTCTCTCTCTCTCTCTCTATATATATATATATAGAGAGAGAGAGAGAGAGAGTAGAGTTTATATGTTTTTAAAAGCACAAACACATTCATACTTGTAAATTTTTTACCATTAAATTTTTATTGAAATTTGTATTTTTGTAAAATCAACTAAAAGGAGAGAAAGATAAAGTAAAAAGCACAAATCTCAATACAAATTCAATGGTAAAAAATTTACAAGCATGAATGTACTTGTGCTTTTAAAAGCATGTAAGCTCTACAATCTAATTATATATATATATATATATATATATATATATATATATATATATATATATATATATATATATATTAGATTGGAATACTATTGATGATCGTAATAAGTCATTCATTGGTGTAGTTTTCAGCCATTTTACAAAAAAAATGTGCGATTCGGATGATAGTATTTTTTAAAAAAATTTAATGGATAATTGATAAAATAGTATAATTTAATAAATAAAAATAATCAAAGAAATAAATCTAACGATAAAATATTTAATAGTACTAACTACTAAGTACTTAATACTATTGATAAGATTGTACCTGGACTCTATATATAAATATATTCAAGCTATATTAAGCCGAACACAGTCAAACTAATCTTAGCTTGTGTTCAATTTATTTATTAAATCAGTGATTCATTTCAAGCGCATTTTATGCGGAACAAGAGAAAGCTATCAATCCACGATCTGAATTGTCAATCTAAGTTAGAACGATAAAATAAAAAATATAATATAACACAAAAAATAAATAAAATATTTTTGTAATTACAAAAGAAGTCACGGAGGTTTTGAATATAGTCCTGCCTACCACCTGACTTTAGGCTGTGATTGTAACAGATCTTAAACATATTCAGACAAACACAGTAGGGAAAAGAAAAGGAGAACCTAACCCTACCTTTTTATAATCAAGGATATATATATATATATATATATATATATATATATATATACCTGATTTCACTATGAGTTAGCTCAACAAATTAAATGGTACCGTCACATGAGAAAAAGCCATTACTCTGTCAACGCTGCTTCACACACGTGCTTAAGTTTTTTACTCAACGAATTTAACGAGATTACACGCGTGTGAGATTCGCATATCACAGTAATCACAGTAATTAGAGTGTGTGATTGGGGTGGCTGTGCTTATTTCACTTTTTCGCCCCCATAAACCAGCACAATTGAGGGGTGGTTTTGTCAAGGAAAATTATTTAAATAATAAGTTTTAAAGGACTTATATGTGAAATGATGAACGATTTTGGAGGATTAACATGCAAATTATGACCCAATTTTTTGTTTTTTTTCTATCTTAATTAATTAAGCACAAAAATTTTCCCTCCATTTTGGAATTCAAATTCAATTTAAAATTGGGCTATCGTCCAAATGCAGGAACAAACGAGGAGTTCGACTTGTCGAAGCTCGCGGCACCGGCGGCACCGCGGCGAGAGGCGTACGCGACGGTCCTCCACTCGTCGGACGCGTACCTGTGCGGGGCGATCGCGCTGGCGCAGAGCATCCGGCTCACAGGGTCGACGCGCGACCTCATCCTCCTCCACGACAAGTCCATCGCCGGCGCCGAGCTACGGGCGCTCGTGGCCGCCGGCTGGACCCCGCGCAAGATAAAGCGCATCCGCAACCCGCACGCCGAGAAGAACTCGTACAACGAGTACAACTACAGTAAGTTCCGGCTCTGGCAGCTCACCGAGTACGACAAGATCATCTTCATCGATGCCGACATCGCCGTCTTCCGTAGCCTCGACGTCCTCTTCCGCTTCCCGCAGATCTCCGCGACGGGCAACGACGGATCCATATTCAACTCCGGAGTCATGGTCATCGAGCCGTCGAACTGCACCTTCGACATGCTGATCCGGCACCGCCGCGACGTCCGGTCGTACAACGGCGGCGACCAGGGCTTCCTGAACGAGATCTTCGTGTGGTGGCACCGGCTCCCACGGCGGGTGAACTTCCTGAAGAACTTCTGGTCGAACACGACGGCAGAGACGCGGGTCAAGGAGTACCTGTTCGGCGCGGAGCCGCCGCGGCTGTACACGGTACACTACCTGGGGCTGAAGCCGTGGATGTGCTACAGGGACTACGACTGCAACTGGAACGTCGGCGACCAGCGGGTGTACGCGAGCGACGTCGCGCACCGCCGGTGGTGGCAGCTGCACGACGCCATGGGCGAGGAGCTGCGGAGGTTCTGCGGGCTGTCGGCGAAGCGGAAGGAGGACTTGGAGTGGGAGAGGAGGGCGGCGCAGGAGATGGGGTTCAGTGATGGACATTGGAGCATCAATGTCACGGATCCCAGGAAGGATGCATGAATTTCAAAAATGGACCATACGATTTTTGTTTTGGAATTTACTTTTAAATAGGTGAATAGAAAGATTTGTATTATTTTTGTAATACTGATTTAATAAGTGTCTTTGTATATGGAGATTAAGCACTTTGGGACCTAGAGAGGGACATATATGTTTGGAAAATAGCATTTGCTGAAAAGGAAACACAAACAGAGGTGAAGAGCATGTGCTTTAAACTTCATACCTATCAATCAAAATGCTTTAACCAGAGTAAAACGCCGTCTTGATAATGATAATTTGAGAGTTTAATCTTATACGAGCCACCACCTTTAACTATCCATCTTTCTTCGAGAAAAAAGAGATTCCAAATGGACAACTTACCTGTTGTTCAAGCAAATTTGAAGCCAAAAGACTCCTAATACAGCAGGGGCTAGTTTCAACACTTGACTCTGAGAGATTAAACCACATAGAATTGGACTGTAAGAAACCTAAACCAACAACTAGGAAACCAATCGACTGAGAATGTCGGCCGATCGATCGACCGGCCAGCCTCGGATCGGAATACAATGCAGGTTCACATGTCTAATTCCAAGAGCATTTAGCACCCCAAACCTAGTAACTTGGCATCCAAGATGCCATGTAGTTTCCAGCATGGGTGTGCCAGGTGTGCCCATTTTCATGTTTACTGCTCCTAAGCCTACTTTACAACATAACATATGAATCAATCAATGCAATGAATTCTGGGACCTTACCTAAGGAAATAGAAGAAAAAATATGTTCACAGCAATGGGAGATAACATATGTATCTATACAAATTAGTGGGGAATCTACATCTACACAACAAAATAAAAGACAATATATTCGATCCATAAAGAAGCGGATATTTGCTAGTAAAAATTTTGACTAAAAACCATATTACACAGATTAAAAAAAAAAAAAGAAGAAAAAAAAAAAAAAAAGAAGAAAAGAATGTTTTGTTTTTTTCTCCCTTTACTTACAAAGAAACACAAAATTATTGCAGCACATTTTACAGCAAAATTGAACTATCATATTCTACTCATTCATAAAACTGCAGTTAGCAATCCTCTTTCCTTTTATTAACCCCCTTTGTCTTTCCCTTCCTTTCGTTTTTTTTACCTGAAGCTTGTCGATAACATTACATTGTTGATCATTAGGCACAAGCTTCAATTTATTTCACTTTATCGACACCTTTAGTTAAAGCAGCTCAAGAGCCAACTGAATCCAATAGAAGCAATGGGGACATTGAAAGAAACTTATCTGTTTCACCAGTTGTGCAGCTGAGAGGCAATGCTTTTGACCAGCGGATGGTATTCTGTGTGCAAATATTTCTTGGCCTTTTCCGATCCGGGCTCGCCAAGCCACTCGTCGTATAATCTCCTCGCAATTGGGTTATCGAAAGGATTAGCAATTAATACCTGTTAAACACAAGAGAGAAATTATAATTTTACGACACGATGAGAACAAATCTTTGACTAATGCGACCAGAAGAAAGCATGACGAGATTTTATAGAAGGGATTTTTGCATATACGCCCCAACAAAGCTGGTATTTGCGTGCATCCTTAGAAAGTCACATTTCTTTGCATTCACACGCCAGCGGCGAATATATGCAAAACCGTTTTTGCATAAATATCCCCAGTAAGGGCACAAGCAAATCAACAATGTTTTAGTGGGTAAGCGTGCATATCCAACTTCAAAAGCTTTTTTGCACAATTTCTCGCATATGCAGCAATATCTATGCCACAAAAAAAAAGAAAAAAAGTGGAAACATGTGGCCGAGTGTAACTTCACCAAAGTGCTTCGAAAAGCCTAATCAACGCGACCACAACACAAAGGACTTACATCTTGCATATATATATTCTCCAATTGTTGAATAAGAACTTTGGATGATTGACCTTTCTTTGGTTTTATCTGCCCTCCTCCATTAAGACAGCCTGCGCATAACATTAAAGAGTTATTAGTCATGTAACATAACTTCCACAATTCTACTTAAAGATAAAATGCAACTTCCAACTTCAATAATGCAATATTTAATCCTCTCTATATATTATTATTAAAAAATATTTTAAATATTCTAGAAGTGTAGGAAGACATAAGGAAAAAAAAAAACTTTAAAGAGCTGATTTAGTTTACTATATGATTTTCTGACATAATACAAATAATGCCCATATTATAAGAAAAGTATTCTAACAACAAAAGGCAAATAAAACTCGAAAATCTATCCGAGGATCTATTGTTGATATGTTCAAGTAGCTTTGGAGAAAAATACAAGATTAAAGCTCTGAGGGTACCTGAAGGGCATGCCATAACTTCAATAAAGTGGTAATCACATTTCCCGATTTTAATTTTCCTGACAACATTCTGAAGATTTCGGAAGCCATAACAAAGTGCAAATTTCAACACAGGTTTGCCTTCCACCTGCATGCATATATAATATGAATGATTTAGTTTGACTTAGTCAAGTCATATAGAAAGGGTTCATTTGTACATACCTTGCGTAAATATACTTTCAAAGAGGGTATTTGCTTGCATAACCTAAATAAGCATATTTGCATCCATGACCCTCAAGTGGTATGCATGCAAAAACATTTTAGCACATTTACCCACGTAGGAATGTGCACAAATAAGCACGGTTTTCAGGGCACTGAGTGCATAAATACCAACTTTGCAGGTGTATTTGTGCAAGGTCACATATTTGCAGGGGGTATAATCACCAAAATATATACATAAAAAAAAAAAAAAAAAAAAAAAAAAAAAAAGAAAAAAGATATGGAAATCTTCATGAAACTGGTGACAAGGGAAACGAAGGGTCGTATTAGAAAAGAGGGTAGTCTTACTTCTAATACTACTTCACGAAAATCTGAATTCCGCAAGGTTTTAAATTCAATGGGACCTTCGATATCTCTTCCAAAGAGTGTTTTAGCAGCATGGCGAAAAATTGTCTCTGCATAACCTCCAGACCCACCAGTAACCCCGTAAAGACACCCTTCTTCATTGACATTCGTCAACCTGGTTTCACGAACATAACATTATTGATCACGTATATAAACATCACTAAAACATAACTAAGATGTTAAAAAAAAAGCCCAATAACGAACAAAGAAGAATCAGCTCTAACAAATCAACATATGCTCATAGCTACTTGGCTTTTTGAACTACTCCTCTACTCCACAAAATAGAAGCTTTCGGCCATCAGTAATTGGCTAAGAAAGATTATTTTGTAGGATAGAAGCTAAAGTTCCGCTTCTAGAGTTCTGCTTCAATTGCAGCAAAAAGCTGTTTGGAAGATTTTAATGATAATGATGTTTGTGCTTTCTTCATATATCTCAATAATGTAGTTAGTGCTTTCTTCATATATCTCTACTTGAACAATACTAATGCAAAAGCTCCGTATCACATACCCTATAGGCCCTAAGAAACAGTCATAGATTTCATGTAAGAAAGAAGAAAAAGCATTTAGAGCATCTCAAAGATTTACAGTCTATCAAGTGGAGCTTCTTCCAAGGCCTTGAAATCCATAGACATTGACTGCAGAAGTGAGACAAGCACTATTATTGTTATCAACATATTCATGAACCTTTCTCACAAGAAATAAATTCAACAAACAATAGTATTAGAAAACACATTGTCACCTGTAATAAATCTAGCACTTCCCCAGTTGTTAAAACTGAGTCTACCTCCTCAATCTTCAACCCTAGATATTCATCGCCATTTTCTGTATTTTCCAATGTAAAAATAAAATCATCCCTGGCAGCTTCTAGTTTTTTATCGTAACAGGGCATTACAGTAACATGATAGATATTCTCTGGCCTACAACATAAACAAAAATGGTGTCAACAAGACAAGTAGATAAGAAAATCAAAATAACAGCAAACTTCTTGAACCAAGTAATATAAACAAAATTAACACTACTTGAACAGGATTGGCAGATTTTTAAATGTAGTCTTCTGGATATATATATCCTCGCTAAATCAGGAATTTTCCAGTATATAAGCCCACTTCAAAGTAAAGTTTCTCGCAAAAAGTACCCATATCTTCATCCAATTCATTGGGTTTTTATTTCGAATTAGGAAAATAATTTCTATAGAGGGGCATTTTTTTTTATTTCAAGGGTTTATATGTAAGAAAATAAGTTTTTGACAAAATGCTGGGAAGGAAAAAAGCTTCTTCATTCATATGAATTTGAAGAAAGTAAAAGAAAAAAGGCAAAATTAAAATTACTCATAGTCAAGCATATTGGAAATGTGATGGCATAAGCGTATTTAATTACCAAAATTTTGTATAACTTGGAACAACTATGTTGCCAATCATTTATGCAAACAAGCAACATACTTACTTGAGACCCAGTTTTTGAGCTGTGTGGTGCTTGATAGCGGACCCAATAGCTTGTTGAGGACTCTTTACAGAGGAAATATAGGGTAAGATATATGATCCGAGTGTCTTTTCAGCATAGCATATCCAACCTGAATTAAAAAGATAGTTTTATATCAAGGAATGACTACATCAGTCTATCATTTTTAGTTGCATGATTCTTACAACCAAGCAGTGTCTATGAATAAAGGTTGAAAAAAGATTGGACTATAACACAACCACAAGTGTTATTCTAATTTCTGCCCCTATACTATGCTTGTAAAAATTGTATAAAAGGGTCAGATTCCATGATATAAGCACTCTAGAGTAGAGTGGAAAAACACCAGACTTTGAATGCTATACAAAACAAAAAAGGGCTTTTACATATATATTTCCAAAAATCATCTTTTTGCCTATATATCCTGTAAAAACTAAATTTTAATATATCCCTCTTAAAGTAGAGTTCCATACAAAAAATACTATTAAGGTGGGGGAGTCACTTAACTCATGGGCCCATTTTCCTAAGGGTAGATATGCAAGTAATTGAGTTTTTCAAAGGCCATGTGTGAACATTTTCAGATTTATCCTGGGATATAGAAAGATAATTTTGCATAGTAGATATGCAAATATTTAAAATTCCTAAAGTAAGGCAGCGAAGGGCAATCTACCAGGACATGCAGATGAAAGAATAGGAAGGCTTGATCCACATTCTTTGCCGCCAGAGAGCTGATATTGCTTGTAACGTGAAATGAATTCATTACATGATTCAATAAGGGAAAGATCTCGACTGCAACTTGTGTCATAAACAGCCTTCACTCCCAATGACTTCAACAGAGCAGTAAGCTTCCTGAATACCTGACAACAGAAAAGGCAGCAATAATTGGTTATTAAAATCAATAAACCATATAAGAATTTTGATGCCTTTAAAAATAAAAATACGATTGGGCAATAGTAAATTAATAAAATTACATATTCCCATATTAAACAGCAGAATTCGCAATCCATTGATAACGGAAACTTCTAGGATCAAATGAATACCTCCTCTAAATGCTACTAAAATCAAAACCACATAACGCAGATTATACAGATACCAAGATGTCAGTCTTATACATTTATCAAAACGAATCACACAAATATGCATGTTCAAAGCATGATGTGATATTCAGTACAGACAAGACAGTACACACATAATAAGCTAAAATTGATACCTGAGATGGAGATAGATCAAAATATGAAGCTAATGAGGCTCTCGACTGGGGAGATATGGAGACAATGACAGCCTTGTCTGAATTAACATGAGAGATAAACTCATCCAAACTTTGCTTCTCGAGCATCACAGTTTCTGCTGAAGTTACGCAACCACTGAAAAATCCCAGGGAATGAGTAAGTGTATTATCTCTTACACCACAGTTATACCAGTCGCATACAAAAGAAACTAAGGTGCCTAACGAACTACACGCACCGCTACTTAACCTTCTGAAATTTTGTTTTGAACCTACCATTCTACATAGTTTAGGTAGAAGAATTATTCAACTTGCCTATATCTTCCTTCTTAGGCATTTTTAGTGATTTGCAGGAATACATCATCAAGCCTTTTTGCACATGATCTCCCGCAGAAGTGCTCCCATACAAAACTGTTTAAAAAAGCTGTTATATCCTCCAGAACAGCTTTTCAATGCAGTAGAAGCAGAAGCAAAAACTTCACATTGGAGCTTCTGCTTTTGGAGCACAAAAGCACATTTTAGCTTTACACCAAAGCAAAAGCTTCCGGCTTTCAAAATCAAATCGCATTAACTGCTCCTTTTTAGAGCAGAGTTGTTACAAAAGCTAGGGCATAAGTAAAATACCTGCACGCCAAGCAGTCTTTAAGTGAAATCTTAACAGCTTCCTCTTGTGATTGTTGGCTGCCAGGTTTCTCTCTTTCTTTGTTCTGCAAACAATATGACTATATAAGAAACAACTCCAGGAAAAAAAAGAAAAAAAAAACAAAATTTCAAGAAATAAAGATAATAGCAAGAAATAATTTCACTGTAATCGCATCAATATATTCTTTGCAACTGATAATTTTACTCAAATGTGCTGCCGCTGCTGATTAATTAAGGAAAACGAACGAAAATTAGAGTAGAAACGAATTAAAAGTTCACTTTTTTTATTTTTAAAACTTAGGGTGATTAAGAGCAACTAAACTAATGATATCTTCTTCTTTTTTTTTTCTTTCTTAAAAGTGATTCCATACGATTTGAACAAATATTATTAATTAAAACTTAACGAACTAATTCAAAATTTGTATGGAAAGATCGCAAATTTATCCAAAATTCAAGACCAATTCATGAAACTTAAAAGTATTTAACATGCCAAACTATCAAAAATCTAAACAAAATCATAAATTACTTCAAAATTCTAGTCTTATTCTTTACAAAAAAAAAAAAAAAAAACAAAACAAATAAAAAAAAAAACAAAAGCTTATTAGAACTAACAAAATCGACACACCTCAACCCTCTCGTGCTTCGATTTGATCGCCTTGAGCGAGACGATGCAATCCTGCGACGGCGCAATGAAGTCGTTGAGATCGGCGAGGCGGAGCGCCGGGGAGAACTTCTCCGACATCGCGCAGCCCCAAATCTCTCCCCCAATCCCCTCCAAAATCGCTCAAAGAAATAGGAAAAAGGGGGGGCGAATCGCTCTTTATATGGAGTGGAGGTAGGAGAATTCGATGTTGGATTCTTCTTCTTCTTCTTCTTCTTCTTCTTCGACTTCGTTTCCAATAAGAACGGAGAAGGGACGAATGGGGGATTAGGGTTTTCGGGTTTTTTGGGGAAAAAGATACGGTGCGAAAGAAAGAGGCGGTGGGAGAAGAGAGTGTCGGGTCGGTTGGGTTTTTTTTTCTACCCGACCCGATGGGGTTGACTAAATTACAAAAGAAGAAAATAAAAAAGGGAAATTACATTTTTCGTCCGCAAAATATGAAGAACGTGATATTTTAGTTTCAAATTTTAATTTGTTACCATTTATGACTCAGAATTTTAAATTATTATAATTTAATTTTATTAATTAATTAATTATTTATGTATTATGAATATAAAAATAATATAACTAAATTGTGAGGCTTAATTATAATAATTTATAAAATTTGAATCGTAAATTATAGTTTACCGAAATAAAAAAATATTATTATATTTTGATTAGAATATTACTATAATATAAGAATAATAATAAATAAATAATAGATAAAATTATAATAAAAAAATGTAGTTTAATATTATAATAATAATAATATATTGAGTATATTAAAAAAATTAGTCCAAATAATTTTAACCCAACCTGATATAAGGAGGATAAGGGGATTATTCCTCCTTATACACAAACAAGAAGAATGAAGGGAACAGCTATTCCTCCTTATAACGAATTATTCCGGAATAATCCGCTATGAGGGGAACAGCTCTAACAGGTGGGACAACAGTTCCACCTATTTTTTTTTCTTTTTTTTTTTAATTTTAAAAAATTAAATTATAAGATATTTAAATTTATAAAATTTAAAATTTATTTTTTTTATTTTTAAAATTTAAAAATTTTTAATTTTATTTTTTTAATAAATCTAAAAATTTAATTTTAAAATTTTTTTTTATAATTTATTAATTTATACAATTTTTTTTATAAATTTTTTTTAAATTATACAAATTTTAAAATTAAAATTTTACACCCACTTTTGTAATTTTTTTAGAAAATTAAAATTAAAATTTTTAACATTTATAATTTTTTAACTTTAGAGATTTTTAAAATTGTATAGCTTTTAAAATTTTTAACTTTAATTTTTAATAAATTTACAAATTTATAAAATTTTAAAATTTATTAAATTTAAAATTTATACAAATTTTAAATTTTTAACTTTAATTTTTAATAAATTTATATCAAGTTTTTAAAATTTTTAAATTTATAACTATTTTTATAGAAAATTTTGAAATTTTAAAATTTTATAAATTTTCAAAAACCAACATTTTTTTAATAATTTGTTTATATATAAGTAAAATATAAATTTTAATAATTTTTTAAATAAATATTTTAAATTCAATATTTAAAATTATATCAGTAAATTTTTTATCTTAAATTAAAATTTTAATCCCCTTTATTTTTTTATTTCTCTTTAACTTACCAAACATAATTTTTCATATTCCGATATAATTCTTATACTCAACTAAGCACCAAATTACTTTAATTTCTGCTTGTATCTGAACTTATAACTATCCCAGAAATAATCAATTTTAGCTTCTACCCTAACCAAACACAGACATTATATTTTATTATAATAATAAGAATTAGATTTTAATCCTAATTAAATTTTACAGTTATTTTGGACCTAGAAATAATATGACTATTAATTTGTCCTTTTACAAAATTTACCCAAAGAAAAAGAATATGAAATGGTATGGTCCATAGACCGGGTTCATGCAACAAATCCTCACGTACGTTGTTCCGTGGACCAGGAGCATAAAACCCTTTCCTCTTCCCCCTCTTCCTCCTCGTCATCATCGCATCCCACAACACCTCCCCCTCTCCGATAATGGCGACGACCCTCCTCCTCCTCCTCCCTACACACGCCCTTCCTCTTCTTCCTGCTCCCTCGTCCTCCACTTTTGGGAGGAGGAGACCCCTCGTCGCCACTCTCAAGCTCCGAGCTTGCTCTTCGCCTCCTCCTCTTCCTCCTCCGGAGCCTAAGGTGGTGGTCACGCGGGAGGAGGGGAAGAACGTGAAGCTCATCAACGCGCTGGTAAATTTGCTTTAACACAGTGTGAATCGAATTGGACTTCGATTTGTTTCCCCGTATGATGCTTCGTTGGTTCTATTTTAGGTGGATTTGAATCGTTGAGGGAGAATGGGCAATTGAATTGGGTTTCGATCTGTTCCTCCGTTTAATGCTCTGTTTGCTTCTAATTTTGGGGATTTGGAATGGAGAGTGAGATTGGGCAAATGAAATTGGTTTCATTTATTGTGTCTGAGTAGAGTACTGTGAATTGAATTGTGATTCCATTTTTTTCTCCATTTGATGCTTCATTGCTTCTAATTTTGGGGGATTTTAATCGTAGAGTGAGAATGGGCAAGTGAGTTCTCTGCTTTATGCCCCCCAAATCGTGAAATTGCTTTCATTTCCTGTGTCCTGATACTGTGAATTGAATTGGATTTCAATTTGTTTCTCATTTTATTGCTTCGTTGCTTCTAATTTTGGTGAATTTGAATCGAGAAAAAGGGAAGTGGCCTAGTGAGTTCTCTTTGTTTTCACTAAAAATGTGAAATTTTCCTCATTTTTTGTGTCTGGAAAGTGTGAATTGAGTTGGGTTTCAATTTGTTTTTGGTATTATTGCCTATTTTGCATCTGATATTAGTAATGGGCAAATGAGTTCTCTTTGTTTTTTTTTTTAGAGAAAGATAGTATGCTATCCGTTTCGTTTATTTTGAAATAAACTTAGCTGGAAATGTGAAGCAACTAGGCTTCGAACTCGGGACCACCAAGCTCTTTGCCACTTACGCTAGGAACAGTTGATATGAGTTCTCTTTGTTATGCATCAAAATGTGGAATTGTCTTTATTTTGCATGTTCGGATAATGTGAATTGAATTGGGTCTCAATTTATCGTTTTTTTTATTTCTTCCTTTCTTCTAATTTTGGTGAATTTGAATTGGAAAAAGGGAATGACCTAAGAGTTCACTTCTTTTGCTTCAAGATAGTGTGAATTGAATTTTTTTTTATTTTATGAACATTATTTAAAGGTGATTATTGGCCCAAATTATAATTAGCTCTTTTAGCTCTCATCGATATTTCTTTCACAATTTCTTTGGCGTAAGTGTTTGTTCTGTTTCTTTTTCTTATTCTTTGCAGGGTACTGCAGAATATTTGTCTGTTTATTTCGATTTGTTAATTAGTTTTACTTCTATGCATGCGAATTTGAAGAACAAAAAAGTTCCTTTCCAAGGCCTCCCATTGTATCCAAGAGTCATCGGCATCACATGATAATTTTAGGCTATAGTGTTCTTACTAAGTAACTATACCACCTTCCTTGCATCATAGCCTGTGATCTCAAACTTAGTTTGGAGAGAGTAATATTCCTTGTTCGGTTTGTAACGTAGTATGCCAAGCAAAATTTTGGTCAACTTGAGAAGAATGATGGTGCCATTTTGGTCCTCGATAAATTTTACTAAAGTGCATATTGATTCCTGGACTTATATAATTTTCAATTTATTACGCGGCATGTCTTCTTCGTTTCTCAGTGAGAGAGGTAGTTCTTGATTCCATTTCACTTTTTTTCTTTTTCTTTTGTTGTAGGCAACGTATAGCATCCACTGTTTGGAGCTTCCTCTTATTAAGCACGCGCAAGGGCCTGATGCGAGTAGGCTCCCAGCTCTCTTGAATGGTAAGTTGCTAAACTTCGTCACCTGGGCCATATTTCTTTGACATAATTTTAGCTGGGCTATCACGAATGCATTTTTATCAATGCTTCAGAAAATGTCTTGGGTTGGCATTGAAAGTTTAGAATCATAATCCAAAACGAATAACAGAAAATGAGGAGCCTCGTTGGGTTGACTGCGGCTTCTGCGGAAGTGTTTCTTGAATGTAGATTTATAAAGAGCCCTAAAACCTTCTTTTTTTTTCTACTTGCTTCATTCACCAAAGTTTGAACCTAAACAACAGAGTTGCAGTAGCAAGGCCTCGAGTGGGGAAAAAAAAAAATCCTTTTCGTTGAAGATCACCAACCTCTTCTTACTGCAGCTAGGAGCAGAAGTGTCAAATTGAACATTCCGCTTTTGGAGTTTAGGAACTCTTTTGGCTCCTTGCCACAAGCTCTGAAGTTTTTGTTGGCTGAATGCCTAGCTTTTGCTTCTTGAGTTGAAAAGCTTTTCTAGAAGCCGGGCTAAACGAGTACGAAATATTTAAAATAACAGAAGGGTACTTCACCTCCTTTCAATATCACTGCTTTTCTTTGCAAACTCAACCTGCGTTAAGTCATTGACCACAAAATTACTTTATTTTCGAAGCTCGAAATCCAAACATATTGAATGGCTGTTAGTGTTTCTTGTAGTTATTCCATCTATTTAGTCACTACCTGCTGTTTTCCTCATTCCGCTTCAAACTATTGTTTTTTTTTTTTTTTTTTTGTCTGAAAGACATCATTGGGTGGTTTTGTATTCCAAGCACTTAAATCTGTTCATTGCACGAAAAAAATCTCGAGTTTATTCTGATGAAACTACCAAATATACATAGACAATACATTCGTACAATTGATTGTATTAATCAAAGAATTGGTTGTCATAACTAATATGGCAATAATCTGAAAAAACTAGAATGCATGAAATGCTAATGTGCATGTATCATAATTGTACAGCTAGAGGACTAGCTACACTTAAACAATAGAATTATAAAAACCTCATAAAGGAGTGTTATGCAAGTTTTCTTTTGCACTTAAGATTTTATCATTATGCGTGATTAATAATTTGTCTCTTCTTTTTCAGACACTGAGTTTGACTGGATTGTTGTAACTTCTCCAGAAGCCGCCGCAGTGTTCCTTGAAGCTTGGAAGTAAGTGTCAAATAAATTTGGATGATCTTCACTAGTTTTCTTCTATATGTAATAATATGCCTTAGGTCATGGTTTGCCCATATACTTCATCGCAGTGCGTTTGTACTTTGCTATGTTAGTTTAGTTAGATTGAGCTTTTAATAGAGCTCTGATGTCTGGCATGGGCACATGGCCAGTTGGTCTTTGAACTTCAAATAGATAGGCCAAAAGTTAATGGGGTCAAATTTGTTCAACAGTAAAATCATTACACTGCATAATTATTGGAAAACATATCATTAATTTACAACATGTTGGATATTGTGTTGATTTAGTAACAAATACAGTTCTTTTAGCTTGGGTTGTGTAGAAAATTGCTATCTGTAACTGTTTGTCGCAATACTTATTATTGCACGTCAATCATTGGGATCGAACTTTCTGCTATCAAATACTCATTGTGTCTCATGTAATATTAGGGCTGCAGGAAATCCTAAAGTGAAAATTGCAGTGGTTGGAGCTGGTACAGCGAGCATTTTTAATGAAGTGTTGCAGTTTAATGGACAACCTCTTGAGGTTGCATTTTCCCCTTCAAAAGGTAATGCTAGTTTTTTTTTTCCAAGGGCACGCTCCCGTATTCTGTTCTTTTTTTTTTGTGAAGCCCTAGATCTGGTATTTCTAATATATCCTGAAAAAAAAATCTATTTAAACATATAGCCCTGTACAATGCGAATTTTTACAAGTATTCTCAAGAGTGCATTTTCTTTTGACAAAACCCATACCGTGAGGTGGGAAGTCGTTCAACTTTTTTATCGTATGCGTGGAAAATATGCTTTTGAATCTATCGAAGGTAGAATTTTTGTTTGTATTTGTGGTTTGCCCTCTATCCTATCTCATATTTCAACCTAACCATCCAAAAAATAATAATTTTTTGAAAACCAAGAAAAGACTGCAAACTCAGTGGACTTGGGGCCTGAAGGAGGAGATAGAATGGAGGGTTGGTTTCTGGGCGCGGCATAGCGAGTGCAGGCAATAGTTAGTAATTATGTAAGATGGTAGAACGTGATTAAACAAAACAAGTAACAGTATTTAGTTCTGCATTTATTGGCTTAAATTGCTGTATATCAGATTATAATTGATGATATGGTTGCTTTATTTTTTTTTCTCTTCGCAAATTCCTCTTACACGCTACCTAATACAATATGCTTTTCCTTTCTTTTTGTTTTTGGTTTCTGGTTTTTTTTATTCATATCTCATTTCTTCAATTTGTTAAACTGCATAGGAGTGAAAGAAACTCATAAAATGGCTGTCTTTCAGCACAACAGAGCAACCTTTTTCTTTTTTTAAAGAAAATTAATATTTACAGTAATGATGAGTTCAGCATTGTCTTTAGCTTCCACGTTAAATCTCTTTTTTATTTCCTTGTCAGCAACGGGCAAAGTTCTAGCTTCGGAGCTCCCAAAATCAACTCACAAGAGCTGTAAAGTTTTATATCCTGCATCCGTGAAAGCTGGCAATGAAATTGGTGGGTTTTCTGGGTATAGATAATGGTATACTTTCTTCAAAAGCTGATATCTTATCTTAATGTGTTATTAATTTTTAAGTTTGATGTGAGGTGTTAGTTTATAGTAGTGGCATTATTTCCTGAAGCTATTGATACTTGTTATTTCTATTCTACGGTTACTGTAAAAATGCTCTAATCTGTTTCTCTGTAATGTTTATCCTTTTTTATCTCATCTATTTCTTCTTTTGGTGCATCAACTAATTGGTATTTTAAATTTTGTACGATCTAAATAGTCACGTCCTTGAAACTTAATATGAATTTACTCTACAATCTTCTCTTTCTGATGCAGAGGGTGGCCTATCAGATCGAGGCTTTGAGGTGACAAGGCTGAATACTTACAATACTGTAAATCCTGAATCTTCTACATATTAATGTTCTACAACTATTACTTTTCCACATTTATTTTCGAACTAAGCTATTTAACACCCTCCCTCCCCAGTTAATCTTAGGTCTTAATCTAGTATACACTAAATTTCCTACTTCGAGCTTTTCAGAAGTACTTGAAATGTTGCATCACAAACAGATAGGGAGATAGATTAATCACTTCATTGTGCAACAATCTACTTGGTATATGCAGGTACCTGCACAAGAAGCGGACCCAGTGCTTTTAAAACAAGCTCTCTCTGCTCCAGTTGTTGCAGTAGCTTCTCCCTCGGCAGTTCGGTAATACCAGAAGTTGCACCGTATGATTTACATACTTCTCTTATTTTGCAACTTTGTTGGAAATATATTGTCAGTCATGTGCAACTGAGATCTGTTCATTGGCGGATATGTGCTTTGCCTTCTTGAATCGCAAGACCTTTTATATTATTTGCCTTCATGTATGTGCAAAATTGGAAAGTTCACCAAGTCCCTGTCTAACTTGGCTTCTGGAAAGACATATCTACTTCGAAAAGGAGAAGATTCCAGAAACTAGGCATGTTGCTAACAAAATGTCCGGAGCTTCTACTTTAGTTGAAGGCTATAATGAGCTTTTGGTCCCCAAAAACAAAAGCTCCAATTTAAAGCTTCTACTTCTGCAGTGAGCTGTTCAGGAAATTTTAATGAAAAAGCTTTTAGTGTTAAAAGGCAAAATATAGAAAAATTTTAGTTGCTTAAGCTTTTAGAGACGGTAGTTTCTTCACATGGCATTCAAGGAGGAGATTCTGGCTCCGAGGCTTTAAGCTCTTAGTCTTATGTAATTTTCTCTTCATTTCATTTAGTATCATGTCTTGCGCCTATTAAGAAGTATCTATATGATGTATTTTGCAAATAGACTGACCTCTTCCCGAAACAGTGCTTGGGCAAATCTTATACCAGAATCAGAAAATTGGGATAATTCAGTCGCTTGTATCGGTGAGACAACTGCTTCAGCTGCGAAGAGATTAGGTTTGAAGAATGTGTATTATCCAACTAACCCCGGCCTTGAAGGGTAAGTTCTTCATTATATAAGTATAGATTAGTCATCTGATTTTGGGCAAATAGTAGTAGGATACGGTGGACCTGTAAAAGCTCTCTCTCTCTCTCTCTCTCTCTCTCTCTCTCTCTCTCTAAAATGACATCGACCCACGATGTTTCTAATGTTCGCCTTTTATGTTGGTTTTTGACAGTTGGGTTGAGAGCATCCTAGAAGCTTTGATAGCCCAAAATCAGATTGAAAAGGTTTCTGTCCTATGCCATCTGCCTTACTATTTCCTTTCTTTTTCGATAAATCTTATTCATTTCTTAGTGGAATTTTTCTTATGATCCCTTTTCCCTATTCCAGGCCCTGGTTTCTTGATGATTAGGCACAGAGAGGGAAATTGAAGAGTGACATTGTTAGATGATTGTAGAAGTGTTCTTGTTTATTCCTGCATTATACACTTTGAATATCAGAGGCATTTATGCACCTCTGTGTTCTACATCTATGTACATTATTTGTAACTTTTTGTATACAAATTAAGAGAATGTGCTCTTTTTATTTAGTGCACAGGTTATCAAGCTGAAAAGAAAAATGATTCATTGTGGTTCAATTCCTATTTTCCCTGTTCTTGAATAAATTTTTTTATGCGCTGCTATTTATACACCTTAAAACAGAGTGTACATTTTACACCTTATTCAAGGGCTAAGAATTGGTCTCTGTTTTGTCAAAATTTTGTTTTTAACAGTAAATTTTTTTTAGTGCCAGTAGCATTTTTCTTTTTTTGGAAAAAGACCCTCAATTTTAACTGGATTTTACAACACACCTTAGCAGGTGAATAGAGCAAGAACCAATAAATGGTAAGGTAGAATCAATTACCAAAGTATATAAAGTAATTTTTCTAGAGATAAAACATAAATCTCTTCCTTTGTAGTAGAATTCAAGATCTGATGAAAATGGCTAACAAACCACTCAATAATAGGGACAGAATGTTCATTTGATCTGTGTCAATATAAGCAACAAGAAGAAAATCAATAGCATAACTTAATACTCCTCCATCTTTCTCTTTTTCTTGATATCATTGTTTCGATAGCAAGTAATGACACCTCAGAGAGCTTCTCCTGAGATATATTCATCAGTTGTACTAATCTCATGAAAGTTGCAGTAATGCCCTTAAATGGCTTTCTTTCACTGTCACCTAACACACTCACATAACTCTTTTCCACTGAATAGGAAAAAAAAAAAAGAAAAGGAAGGGAACAAAACCAATAAATAACTCCTTTTCTTTATTCATGTTAGAAAGAATCAACTTTCATATTAGTGCTCAACATCAACAAAAATCTCTATAAATAAAAACGGGGCGGAGCGAGGGAGACGGAAATTTAGGAACAAACTTCCGTAAGATCGGAGAATCACTTGTGCTTCGGAGAGATGAGTTGAAGACCACCCATGTAAGGCATAAGTGGCTCGGGAATTATTACGGATCCATTCTCTTGCTGGAAATTCTCCAACAGGCATACTATCATGCGAGGAACGGCGCAGGCGGTGGCGTTTAAAGTGTGAACAAACTGCGTGGAGGCCGAGCTGCCCCCTTTTCCCTTTTTGGCATTTGTTGTCGAGAGATCCAAAACAGATGGGCGATATCGGATCCCTAATCTCCTGCTTTGATAATCAGTGCAGTTGGACGCGCTTGAGATCTGTTAGGGTTTGAAATATGAGTAAAATTAGCATTTCTTTGTATAGTAATTCGTTCTTTTAGGTTAATTACAATAACCTCTGAAGTTTGTTCTGCATACCAATTAAGTTTTCACATACCTCCCCATACCGGCCTAGGCCCGGCATCCATGCTTCCACATCAAACTTCCTATATGCGGGCGCGCCCAAATCACCTGATGCCATATCCAAAACCCTATAGAAAAGAAAATTCGTAAATTACCACAGAGAAAGGAAAATTGATGTATAAAATACACAAAAAGAAAAGATTAGGATTTACTTGAAATGGAGACCGAGAGATGAGAAAAGATCTTCTTCGATAGAAATAAGTTCTTCGTGGTACATGTTGCTGTCCTCTGGCCTGCAGAAGACGAACATCTCGACCTTACTAAATTGATGAACTCGATAGAGGCCCCTGTTCAAGATTAACAGTTCCTGAATTCAGCATACTGTAAAAACGACAGAGTTTTGACATATATATATCCCAGTAATATCTGAATTTTCACATATGCTGTCAAAAGTGCAGTTTCTTTCAAAATACCCTCAAGGAAAGTTGTTTGTGCTAGGGAAAAAATTTTAACTAGGGCTTCGCTGCAACTACAAGGAAGTGTTAATGTAAGAAGTTAAGTATTTGGCACATATGAGAATTAAGATTTTGCTGGTATATAGATGATAATAGATAATTTCACAGGTGTACAAATATTAACTGTTAAATTAAATAAAACAACCATTATTTTCCAATAGCTTACGCTACTAGAGAAATAGATTTTTAATATTTATATTTAGCACTCCCTCTCACGTCTGGTCTCTAGACTTTTTGATATCAAGCTACATTATTAGATAGTAAAAGAAGCAGACTCGCCTAGAGGCTGTGCCAGCCGCACCAGCTTCAGTGCGAAAACAGTGAGAATAAGCTACATATTTCAGAGGTAAAGAGGATTCGGGAAGAATCGAATCCATATGGATGCCTCCAACAGGGATCTCTGCAGTTCCAATAAGGCATTGGTCACTATCTTCAATTGAATAAACCTGTTAAGAAAAAACAAAAGCACTCATTACAGCTTAGTTTCATACTTTTGAGGGAAATTGTCATAAAATACTCCCCAAAAAAAAGGGACAACTTGCATGCTAGAGCTTTATTAAATTTGTTACCAAACCATGCATGCCTCTTATGATTCAAAATCTGATTCAATAAAATGCATCTCTCCACATCAAGCAGTACTTCATTGGTTCTGATCTCTTTCATGGTAATAACAATATGCTTATCTAGCTGTGAGCCTTCATAATATCTTCCTAAAAATGTATTGACAAGTCGCTATTATTAAACTTTCTTCGCACTACTCTAATCTTTTTCTTCGGAAAGATGATTTTCGATAATAGCCCAATTGTACACCCAATATTACAAGAATCATCCTCCTACAACTATAGATATTCATTACTGATTGAACTAACATAATCTCTTTAGAAAATATCTTCAATTATTTAATCTTTTGGTTTGTGTTCACACGGCATTATAGATATGCAAGAAAAAATAGAAAATTGTACAACTATTTAACCAAGGCAATGTACAACCAGCTTCGAGCTGGAATCATCATCATATATATAACATTATAAGAGGGTACGGTAAAAACACATACCTGAGTGTTTTGGCCTCGGGGTTGAAAGCCACACTTTTCAACTACAGATGATCTCACAATCTCTGGAGTTATAAGAGGTGTAAAACCCCTTTTTGAGACTTCCACAATTGCCCAATTAATAAGGGCCATTTCTAATAAAACAGCTTCGTTCTTTAAATAGTAAAACTTCGAACCACTGACCTGGAGAAGACAAAAGACAAAAATAATAAAAAAACCTGCAGAATTCATGCCAGATAAAGTGAAGTAAAAAGCCCTATCATTAGGAAGGGAAGTTATGATAATCAAGCTTGGAGCTTGTTGTGGCCCACCTGGACCTTCTGAACAAAAAGCTAGTGGAGTCTAGCTACTCGAAGAAGCACTAATAGCTTTTCCATTTAAATCTCCTCTCCAGCAGGAGTTTCTTTGGCACCCAACAGTTCAGTTTAATGCACCAAATGAGCCAGCCTATTTGTCACAGCCAAAAAAAAATTCGGCTTTTGGCTACATTCTTACGCTCATCAATTCAAGTTGATGATACCAGTAAATGAGCATACGTATGTTTTGTCCTGCTACACCTAATAACTTATGATTAAGCATTTGGGAACATGTATAGAGGCTGTCTGTTTTCTTATTTTACTCAGTCGTTAGAAGTACCTAATAACTACTGGGTCCTTATTTCATTAAATTTTATATGTATTAACAAGTACCTCAGCTGCTGCATCAAAATCAAATAAATCAAGTTCCCTCCCCAGGTGAAGATGGTCTTTGACATCAAAATTAAACTCCTTTGGACTACCTACCTATGCAATTTCAAAAATAGAAAAATATCAGGATGGTCAATTTAAAGCAGAAAAAAGGTTGTCAAGATAAATAGGTTACAAAAAAGAAATAAAAAAAAAAAAAAAAATCACCATCTTTCTCACTACAGAGCTCTCCTCACCCCCTATAGGAACGTCTGGATGCATTGAATTAGGTATACACTGAGCTTCCTGTTGAAGCTTATCAGATAGTTGAACAAGATCATCCTCTAGGGAAACGAGCCCTTCTTTCAAGCTCTTTCCTGAAAAAAAGACTGCAAAATATGAGAAAGAAAATCCTTGGGAGTTGAATTAAATACGTACCTATTATAAAATTTACCTTCTTCTACAAGAGCTTGGCGTATAGATGGCTCTAGTTTCCCTTTCATCTTATTCGCAACGATGTTTCTCTCAGCTCGGAGCCGTTCAACCTCCTGCCATCTGTGACTGAAAATTAGAGAATTTTTGCATCGTTTTCGTTTTTATTATTATCTTTAATAGTATAGTCTACTCCGCCTGCAGTGCTTCATGTCTTCTATCTTCTACACAAGTGCATCTCTGGCAGAAAATAGAAGCTTCCTAAAACAAGTTACGATGAGCTTTTGGTCCATAAAACTAGAAGCTCCAATTTGAAGCTACTGTTCTACGAATGTACTATAAGAGGAAGCCAACGAGGAGATTCTTCATGAAAAAACTATTAGGCATCTTTGATGAGCTCTATCCAACTGGCACTTCTACAGAAGCTCCAGCTTAGCCAAATTGGCCCGAAGCAAGAAGCGTTGATCTAATCCTGAGGTAAAGTAAGATAGGGAACCAGATATTTGGTTTAATGAACCAAAATTGAGGTTCCTTACATACATATATAATGTATACTAAACCATTCAGTAAAATTACGTCGAACCGTACAAAGGCCTGACCTTTTGGAGGTTAAGGAACTTCTCATAGAGTTTGAGGACAAGTTCTAGGTTAGCAGTGGAGTTCCTATTCTTGATATTGGCCGCGACCGCATCCTTGTTATCCCTAATCCATTTGAAATCTATCGCAGCTCTCCATTGCGGCTTAGCAGTAGTAACTGCAGCTCAGTCCCAAAAAATCCTTATTAAATTGAGATAAAAACAGAGAGGAAATTGGAAAGTGGCATTTGCGTACGGATCCCTACAAAGTTTAGAAACCGCAGATGAATTCATCAAAGTTCCTAATTGTAATAAGTAACCGAATAAATTTAAAATTTTGCTTAATTTCCAACAAAATAATATCAAAGATATTCTTTTCAAAGACATAATGATCAATTTCAAATAGTTAACTAGCGGGAAGCTATAAATTTGCAAAATTTTAGAAATTAGAGTGGTAAATTTGATCACTGGAAACTACAAGGGTAAAAGAATATGCACAAATTTGACAAATTTGCAAGGATGTGTAGGCGAATTTCC
The DNA here is from genome assembly GCA_029168755.2 of Tillandsia fasciculata. Classification (NCBI taxonomy): domain Eukaryota; kingdom Viridiplantae; phylum Streptophyta; class Magnoliopsida; order Poales; family Bromeliaceae; genus Tillandsia; species Tillandsia fasciculata. The sequence continues at coordinate 22,793,780 of CM054939.1, read as the reverse complement.
GAAGCAAAAGGGGGAAGCATACCCTTCTGCTCTTCTTGCGCCGCGAGGGCGGCCGCGGGCTGGGCGGAGATCGAGAAGGGTCTACGGAGGGCGCGGCGGTGGCCATGGTGGAAGAGGGCTAGGGTTAGGGTTTTGAGGGGGGAGGGGAGAGGTGAGTGGCGGAGGAAGATGGAGGGGGCGAGCGATGCGGCGGCTCCTCCCAAGCAACGTGGTGGTACCATCGACATTGGAGAGGGGAGAGAGAGAGAGAGAGAGAGAGAGAGAGAGAGAGGAAGAAGCGGCGGAGGTGGTGGTGGAGGAGGAGGGTTTAAGAGAGGAGGTGTAGGGATAACAGGTGAGCGCACGTGCGCATTCGCGCGTGTGATCGTGTGGGTGGAAAAGTCGGCGGACTACGCTGTTTCTGCGCCGGCTTCTTATTTGGAAAAACTCGGCATTTTGCGCTGTTTCGACGCCGAGTTCGTCTTCGTGGGGCGAAAAGTCGGCGGGCTTGAATGTATGCAGGAACAAAATTATTTTTGTTTCTCAACAAAGAAAAATTCAAATTGTAAATGTGAAAGATTTTGGATCAAACACCATAAATAATATCTTACACCCCGTTTTTGGAAAAATATAACTGGTGGCAATTTAGTTCGCTATTCATGAGTCAGCTCGTGTTTTATTCGAAATGAGCTTGAAATCGAATCGTCCATTTAGTAAACGAGCCGAATACGAGTCAAATTTATCAACTTGTTTAATAAATGAGTCGAACATGAACTGGTAAGCTCGCTCATGTTCAGCTCTATAACAACTCGAATACATATATATTATATTTATATCTAAATTAATTATAATTATATATATAATATAGATTTTTATTATTTAATGTTTATCCTAATTTAAATATAAAATTTAATTTCGTTCTAAAGAGACCAAATTATAAAAAATGCCTATTTATCTATGCTGAATTAGAATATTTTTAAAAGTAATAAAAAAAATTTAATTTTTGAAACTGAGTTTTGGATCATTGGATCAAAAGTCAACAATAATATTTATTTATGAATCATTGTATATAATCCAAAAAATTATTAAAATTAATTCAATGATTAAAAATATTATTGTACCAATATTTTTGTACTTTCAAAAATATCTTGGCCAAACTATATATATATATATATATATATGAAAAATGCTCTTGCAAATTTTACTATTTAGAATTTAGGCCAATCTAATATAAAAAAAAATTGTGAATTTTAATTATTAGATTAAAATTTTAATTTTTTTTTCATCTTTACACCTAATAATGAAAATGAAAATCTAGCTTGTTCTTTGCGAGCCGGCTCGTGTTCGGCTCGTTAATAAACGAACTGAACACGAGTCGATTTTTCCAACCAGCACGTATTCGGCTCGTCGACATCCCTAAAAAATAATACTTGTACATTTCAAATGGATGTAAATCTTACATCCGATTCATTTTTTTATGAGTTATTTCGAAGTGATCAGTAAGGATATACGTTATGCATCCTTTTAGAATGTATGTAGGATGTATATCATACGTTCCTTTTAGAGTGTATGGGTAACATTAACTCTATATTTTGTTATTATTTTTTTTAAAAAATTTGGTGTTAGGTTGAGAATCAAATTAGATTCAGTAAAAATTTGAGAAAAATAATTCTTACAACTTTTGTTTCTGTATAGTTAATTAAATTTTTGGGACTCTAAACTATTTTATTTACCGTACTTTTAAGTTTCCAATTATTAAAAAAATAAGATTTTATTTTTGTAGACTATATATATATATTATAAAATGAGTTTTTTTTTTTTTTTTTTTTTTTTTTTGCAAACGCCGATGATCTACCGTGTAATTATGTAACAGTACAAGGACTAAAAGGTATAAGAACCAAATCGCAGTATATGGATAATACAGGGACCAGCTATATACACATTCCTCATTTATTTCTCCTCGTTCCCGTTTCTAAATTGCGGCGCTGCGACGAGTCGAGACGCGATCTCTTCCGTGTTGCAACGCGAAGTGGACTCGCTCGGATCCTCGCGAAGGTAAAACCCTAGATTTTTCTCCTCATCGATCTCCATTTATTTTCTTAAATCGTTCGATCGGTAATTTGCTTTCGATTCTCTAGATCGATCTGTTGTTCGATCATGTCTCTCTGATTCATTTTGTTTTAATGCAGTTTGAATCCTTGATATCTCGTTTTTGCATGTTGAATCTTATGTAAAATTGGAAGTTCATGTCGCTAAACTTCAAAGTTATGATCAATTATCTAATTGTTTCATCCAAGGGCTTAGGGTTTGTAGCATGCGTATGGAGATCTGTTGTTTGATCTTGTAAATGTGATTCTTGGCGCACGATCAATCCATGATTACTCATATCCGCATGTTATCCGCATGTTAAATATTTTGAGAAAGTAAAGTTAATTTGCTAGAAAAGCTTCGGATTTATGTTTAATTATCTTATTGTTTCTTCTAGAGGTTTAGGGTTTATAGTTGGAATTGCTCTGTCGATGTTGGATTCCGTTTCTCTGGAGAGATCTGTTGTTTTATCTTGTAGCCGTGATGCTTTTTGTCCATAATTGATCCGGGATTTCATATCCACATGTTGAATCTTATGCAAAAGTAAAGTTTGATGAGCTAAAAGTGTTCAGATTATGATTAATTATCTAGTTGTTTCATCAAGGGTTTTAGCTTTTACAGCATGTGAGAGAACTGTTGTTTGGTATTGTAAATGTAATGCTTTGATGCATTATGAGTTCATGACTACTCATATCTGTGGCTTATGAGAAAATAAGAGTTAATGCCGTGAAAATCTCTTCAGATTTATGTTGAACTATCTAATTGTTTCATTTATGGGGTTTAGGGTTTACAGCGTGCCTAGATAGATCTGTTGTTTGATTTTGTAAAATTGATACTTTGATGCATTATTATTCCATGATTTCTCTGTCCACTTGTTAATGCCTTTTGGACCGTATGAGAGAGTTAAAAGTTTATGTGCTCAGATTATGATTTAATTATCTATATTTTCAACAAGGAATCTATGTGTTTAGCACGTTCAAAACCCAACATGATTTTTTATCGAAAGTATGAAGAAACCTTATTGATCTGGGCTGGCTGCACACTTTGGTGTTTAGGGTTTCAGTTGCTAGGTATACAAGAAGGTTTCAATGAAAATGTTGCTAATAATTAGTGTTTTTACATAATGGAAAAGAGGTGGTATGAGGAGAGAAAAATTATCAATTTTAGATGCTAACATTCTTGTAATCCATCTATTTGTTTCGTCGATGCTTGAAATGATATGTTGAAGAGTCAAAGTTAGCTTGGGGGGCCATTGTCCTCGTTAAAATTGATGCATCCTTGAGCACCTAGTATGGAATGAAAGGTGAGTTGAGCTGAATTGGAGCACATTTATTGGCAGTTTGTTACTTAACATGTTAGAGACTTACAAGGAGCTATGCCTAGAAGATGTGTTTCCAACATTTTGAAGTTCTACCTTTCTTGTTTTGAATAGAAGCCCACAGGGTTACCCACACACCCACATACTCACACATTGAGCCATTGACAAGCAGACACAAAGTGCAGGGTGGGCCAAGGCCTAATGAAGCGGCAACCTGGGATTGTTTCCACCTTTTTAGGAGTATATTGATCAAGTACGAATAGTGTTTTGCCTTTTTAGTTGAAATGTTCCCTTCGAATACTGAATACTAGAGCATGATTCCTGTTTAAATAAATGCTTGATCGATATTGAAGCATTTGGCTCATGCTGAGCTTCAGTAGAGGTTACAACAAAACTAGCAGTGTGAAGGAGACATCAAAGTATTCTCGATGTCTTCTCTATCTTATTATTATAGTACCTTTCAACAAAGATATTACAACTAGGTATCTCTGGAGTCATGAGGTTGAAATGAAGTTTTGCAATAGGATTCTTGGTGATAAATAATTTTCAATTATCATCAGATTAAGATTTTACCATTGATTGTTGGGCTAAGGTCCAATCCATCAGAGACCAATTGTCAGTTTACTTGTCTTGTTTTGCTTTTCACAACAAGAATATAATCAAAGCAAAAGGTTTTTTCTTTTAGAAACTTTTTTTGACCTCTTATTAGCAGATTTTCTGCGAATTATTCAAAATAAACAATGAATTGAAACTTTTGATCTGAATATTAGAAAACAGAGCATGTGCATTAAGATTCTTAGAGACACCATTTGTGCAATAAACATCTGGAAGTCCGAGTTAACAATTGTTTCACCAGTCTGGATTAATGATCTTGAGTAAGCCCATTTTTATTTAGTAACAATTTTATATGTTAAAAATTAGTTGATACCCTTAGTTGTATTAAAAGTGCTTGCTTGGGAGAGCTACTATTTGATGCCTATAGAATTTATTTGCTAATAGAGGGACGAAACCGAAACACTAAACCAACTTCCCATGAGTTGGATGAATTTATTTGCTAATAGAGAGAATGAGTTATTTGTACAGAAATGCTCCTATCTATGGTGAAAAAAAAAAACAGAAGTTTCTATTATGATACAAAAACCAACTTCCCTGTGAATTCGAGTCTATACAGAAATTCGGATTTCACAGGGTGGTACAGCCAGAGTTAGGCTAGCTCTGAAATCAATAAAGAAGAATCCAGAATATGTCTTGCCGCCGCCAGATCGCATGTTTGAATTGAGTCTTATATTTCGTTTTGTGTTGCAGATGATCGACGACCAAGACTTGGGATTCTTCTCCAATTTCCTGGGCATCTTCATTTTCATGCTGGTAATTGCCTATCATTATGTGATGGCCGATCCAAAGTACGAAGGAAACTAATGCGCCGAGACGGAGATTATATTCATTTAGACTCTCTGGAACTTATTTAGAAACTGCTTGAGAAAGATTCTTATGGTGCCATGAACTTTTGAGGAACTCTATTTCTGTCAACTTAAAAATTGTTATAATCTTATATTTCTTACCCCTTTTTGAGATAATTCTTTTCTCCTCTTCGCATCCGCTTTCTAATAATATTTGATTTTGTGTATGTTCGTTGCGCCGTGCAAATTGCATAGGCATGCATATGGCTATGCTGTTCCGATGGTTTTTGTCCCTTTTTTTAAAAAAAAATTTGCGCAGCAAGTTATCTGTGTGATCACGTATTATTTCCATTATTATGATGATTACTGATTAGTGATCACCATTTATATTTTATTTTTATAATTAATTGTACAATTGAAATAGAAAAGAAGAATTATAATTAATTATGTTCCTAATTGGGGCATAAACTGTGTGGTAACAGCAGTCCTTATGCTACAGGATTTTAACTAAAGTCAGTGGGACTTTCGAGCTCAATAATGCAAATTCTAATTCCTTTATGCCATGGATTTTCTTGTACTTGTATTTGCTTAATTTTAATTTTCTTATTATTATTATTTTTTTTTTAACAAATAGGTAATCTTATCGTCGTAAAAAATGTTAAGAATTAATAAATTAAACAGAAGTATCACCAAGTTAATCAAATTTCTCAGTTTAGTTTAAAAAAATAATATGATGAAAAATTAAAAATTAAGCGAATCTATTTTTTTTTAGCAAAAAGAGTATAGTTGAAGGCCCTAAATCAAAATACGCTATTGTTGAGGGCGTAACCGTACAATTTTGTACCCAACTCTTGCGCGGATCTCTTACTACTGCTGTCGAAGGAGAAGAAGAAAGAGGTGTGTGAGGAGAGAGAGAGAGAGAGAGAAAGAGAGAGAGAGGGGTCAGCAATGGCGAAGGGGCGGCGAGAGATCCCTCCCTGCTCCAAGACCTACGGCTTCCCCATTTTTTGCGCCTCCTTCGTCCCCCTCGCCGAGATCGCCGCCGCCGCCGAGAAAGATGGCGAAGGCGATGGCGCCGCCGATGCTCTAGGGGGTGGAGATGGTGGCGGTGGTTCAGCAGGAGGAGCAGGAGGTGGTGGTGGTGGAGATCGACTCGTGGCGGCGCTCGGCGGCGGAGGTGGCGAAGGGCGGAGCGGGATCCCCAACGCCCTCGTCGTCGCCTGCTTCGACCTCCCCTCCCGATCCCTCTCGGATCAACCGGTAATAGTCTCCGCTCTCTTGCTTCGATCCGATTTTGGGGACTACTTGGTGTGGAATTTAGAGTTTGGGCTCGGATCTCGTGCTTATTACTGCTATTGCTGATCCAGGTTTTCAGGATGGGGACTGATGCTGATGTTCCGTACAGGATGGCCGTACATTCGAGAGGGGATGGGGTTATCTGCTCCTTTCCTAAGAGTTGCAGGTTCTTTCTCTAAATTAACTAAAAACTTTTGAGGTTACCGTTAATTTTTATGTGAATTTTCAAATTTGTGTATTGAAAATGTCCTAGGGCTTTGTTTGGCATCGTTGAGGCTTTTGAAAAAGTGCTGTTTGAGTTGAGTTTATCGAAATAGAGACCGAATATTTGAATTGAAGCTTCTGCCTAAGGAAAAAGATAAGAGGAAGCATTTATAGGGCAACCGTAAAGTAGTGTTACTTCTATTGTTCAAAATGAGGCAATTTGAAGCACTTCCTTTGTCATTTTAAGATTAATTAAATCTAGGTACTTTCATTTTATTCGGTGACATCTGTTATATTTTGGAATTTGGTTCCCGAAAGAGCTCCATTTAGTCTTTGATTATTTCAATCTTGGTATAATCTTAATTACCAAAATGATTTAATGGTTTAGGTGGTTTGAATGGGATTTATTGGAAGGCAAGGAACCTCATAATCTGGCCCTGAAATCTTCCGGGAAGATATTGCAACCGCTGGAAGATGTTGGATTACAGTTGGCATTATCTTTCGATGAAGAAGGTTCATTACTTGCAACTGGTGGGGAGGTAGTGAATCATTTTTTGGCTGCATTTACTTAAGATTGAATTCCTCACAAAATATATTATTGAAGATCTCATTTCTGCGAGAACATGCTCATTGAGTGAACGGTTATTTTTGTAACACTATTGTCAGCTGTGGCATATTCCAGATGCTTCACTTCTTGTCGAACTGCTCTGCGGTTCCCAAAAAATTCAAAATTTGTCACTGTTTTCTTTATTGTCTAATTCATTAATGAACATGATTGATCTAGAATTTACTTGGTTTGCAGTTGAGAGCACTTCTCAATCTTTTGCATGTGTGCTTTGTGCTTACATGTGTGCATGTGAGTCTGAATGTGCATGTCCGTGCACAACAGCCCTTGTGCATGTGTGTGGTCAGTTTTATGACTATCTTACTATCTATGACTCCATTTCTAATATCTTCTCTCAACTTCTTGTATCTTATTGTGCTATGTGTACTCTTTCGATTTATTTTCTAGCTTCGACCTTCATTTCGGGTGCTTTCTCGCAGATATCTTCCTTTTCTAACATAATCTCTTATTGCAAGTTGTTGGTTTGCTCCCGCTTTTGTATGGATACTTAAATTGTTAGTAACATAATCTCTTATTGCAATGTTTCCTATGATATCACAGTTCACGTATTTATCACATTTCTTCATATATTGTCCGCTGATAATTGTATTCTTTACTTAATTAAATTTCTTCGCCGATTGACAGCCCAAAGAGAGGATGTTGTAGTAATAGCAATGATATGCTCAATGTAGGATGGACGTTTGAGGGTCTTCAAGTGGCCCAGTATGGAAAGCATTCTAGAGGAGACTGTTGATAATACAACTTTAAAGAATTTGGATTTCAGGTGCATGATTTATTTTCAATTGTAATCTATTATTCTTTTACTTAAATTCCATGTACAATTATTTAATTTTCTCATTTGGTGTATGTTTTGCAGTTCCGGTGGCAAGTTTCTTGCTGCTCTGAGGAATAGTGGTCCATGCAGGGTTTGGGATTTAACATCAGCAGCAGTTGTAGCAAATCTACCTAGAGAAGATGTAACCTTTCTGTTTTATGATCCTGATGTTTCTTAATCACTCTCTTTAGTACATCAAATTACTAAATTTTACACATTCCAGGGAGAGATCTTCGGCTTTTGCAGGTTCTCTCATGGAGCAGCTGATAACCAGATCCTTTATGTATCTGCAATGCATGGTGATAGTCAAGGGTTTTACGTGCAACTCACTGTTTGTTATTAAAGATATTTACTTAGATATTCCTGCAGAATTATCCATTTATATCCTTGTAAAATCTGAGAATCTTTATATACATCCTTCACTCCTATCTATGTACCCTTGCACTTACAAAAGTGCCCCTCTCATAAAACCAGGCCTTTTCTAATAAAAACCAAGCTCCCCTATCTGTGAATAGGATGACTCCCCAACTTTTTAGTAGTTTATTTTGTGTAAAAACTGCAGTTTTTAAGGTCTATACAGATATTTCACGTCATGACGGTTTATTTGTAAATAGATGATTTCTGAGGGATATATAATATGAAAAAGGCTTCATATCTTTATCATAATTTTGCTACCTGATCGAGGGGATGCAACTTTATTTTGCAGGTGATAAAGGGAGAATAATATCTTGGAATGTTAGCTCATGGAAGCGAATTGGGTCAAAGAGTATAGCCCATGACCCGATTTCTGCATTCAATGTCTCATCTGATGGTAAATTCCTTGCAGTGTAAGTGATTACACAAATGTACATACTTCTTCTACATGTATGCGTGCATGAACGCATGTATATAGATCTACTACCATTTTTTGTGTTCTATTAGGCAATCTTATTTAGCCATTTGCACAATCTACAGTGGGACAGTCGAAGGAAGCATCATAATTCTAAGGTCCACAGATATGCAGGTGCATACGACAGTTAAAAATGCACATCTGGGCATTGTTACCGCATTGGAGTTCTCTCAAGATTCAAGGTCATTATCTCTTGGATGCACATTATCGTGCTTAATTTGGCATTTCTTCTTCTTCTTAAAATACGAAAAAGCTCTTATGGAAGCCAGGCCAAAAGAGTTAGTCTTATGTGACCTCGATGTTATCTCTGTTTGTTCATCAGTCAGCTTCATATATATATATATATATATATATGCTAGCTAGTCAATAGTTTAGTTTTCTAGAGTTGATATCCATATCAAGTATCATATCTGAAATTTAAGAAGGTAAACCAATCACTAGTTGCTATTTGGACAAAAGCTGACCGATCGAGGGATCTAATGCTGATCCTACAAATGCTCCTCCATTAATCTGCGGATTTACTTATTTTTCATGTGCTCAGGGCTTTGTTGTCTTCCTCATTCGACTCAACCGCGAGGGTGACAGTAATCGAGAACAAAACAAATAAAGGCACTCCACATCTATAATTTGATTTCTGTTTAGGTTATCATGCCATTTTTTTAGTCTTAGTAATCTTTAATTTTTTTCTCTTACTATTGTCTGCAGGTTTGAACATATGGCTTATTCTTTTGGTCATTGTGCTGGCCATTGTTGCTTATTACGTGCGGTTCAAAGCTGCCCCTTGAGGATTCTTGTGGAGCCCATTTGCTTGTGGTTTGCAAAAATATCACTTTACTTTGCTACTCTGTTTAATAATAGAATTTTACGGTGAAATAAAAATAAAACAATATTATAGTTAAGTATAATTTTTACACCAGGCTCATTGCTTCTTAACACTGCCCCTAATTTGGGAAATTTTCATGTGCATATATAATTCTTAATTCTAATGTAGCGAATTAAGAAAGATTTGTGACAGGAGAATAGTAGAGGCATAATGTTGTCTTGCATTTTTTTTTTTTTTTTTTTGAACTTATTTATTTCTATCAACTGTTCACTTAGTTATTTGGGAAGGTGAATGTGCTTGAGTACAATTATTTTAGTGGATGAGAAATGACAAAGGTTAATATAAAATTTTGTTTGACTAATCGAATTTAAAACTTTCCTTTTATTTTAAGGAAAAAAAAAAAGAGAGGAGAAAGTGCATTACTTATTCCAATTCTAATTCACTTTGTAAATTTTGTTTTTACATTTTTAACTTTGTTGTCTCATCACTAATAACGTAGTTATTTAAATATATTGTTCATTTAAATTAGTATTTATTTAAATGTATTAAAATACTAGATTATTAAATCAGGGAAAGAAAATTTTGCCAACTTTGCATTCTTCGGATGATCTGGTAATTTTAGTGTCAAAGAAAATGCCCACACAATGACTTTTTTTGAACTCATGAGTTTAACCTCCTAAATCCACAACAACAAACAAATTCTTAGCTAAAAAGTTATTTGATGCAATATAAAAATAGTATAGCAATATGCAATATAAAATAGTGAAAGATCAAACAATCAAAATTAAAATAAATATATATTAAACAAAATTAACAAATTACGGTACTGCCTTTTGGGATAGTGGGGAAACCAAAATAATTCATCTTTATTTTTTTACATAATATTATATTTTGATGATGAAATAATTTTTTTTTTTCTTATAGAATATATGTTCCGCATATCTTAATTAATAGATTATGATATTTTTTTTACGCACCACAAAAAAATATATCTTAATATGTTTTCATTCAAACTCTATTTTATCCTCTAGTTTTATATTGAACTCAATGCGAGTGCTTAGTCAAAAAAAAATTATATTGTTAGTATACATATACCAAGAATTTTTATTATAATTAATATGCATAATAATTCAGAAGCATCAATATTATTTAATAATTATATTTTTAAAATAACGTCGCCTGTACCAACAAATATTGTAAAACTAGTGGAGTACCCGCGCTTCGCTGCGGGTAACAAATAAAATTATATAAAATATAAAGCATTCATTAGACAATAAGAGAAGCGTAAGACATTTTATAGTAACATTTTTCATTTAATAAAGTTTATAAGAAGTCTTAACTGTTTAAGTAGATGATTATTTTTTAAGAACAAAATGCACAAAACATATACATAATTAAAAAAAGAGACGGAAGTACAGATAATAATTGTTTATTTTTTGTCTTCATCGGTGGAGGCAGCTTCATCAAACCTATAAATTAATTGACATAATTGAATATAATTAATATTTTTTTTGCAATAAAATATAAGTATGCAATAATATTAATGTAGTTTAGACCGTACGTGAGTCGGAGCCTCTTAGCATGTTGTATTTCTGGAAGCTGTCCTGACCTGATTATAAATTAACAGAAAAAAAACAGAAAAAAAGAAGAAAATATTATGGACAATATCAATTTTCATATCAAAATTTATTTAAAGTGTTGAAAGAATAATTTGATTACCCTGAGGAACATTCAGTACTTGGTGATGGTTCAACAAATATTTCTTTTTGGATTTGTTTGTCGGTCTCAGGTGAATGTACCTGTTCCTCACATTTGATAAGCAAATTTGGTGCTATAGGAGACTTTCCCTTTACATTCGAGTATAATGTAAAAATTTTGATTACTTTAAAAGATGGAAAACTGGAAGTAAATTTCAGTGCATCAGGTACAATCTGGAAAATATGCATCTGACCAATAATTGTTTTAATTGCAGGCGGAAGAGAGAACTGATCTGATCCCGGTAAGATAGCTAAATTTTGAGCCGGAATACGAATAAGTTCCTGTGCTATCTTTCCGAAAACAATAAAGTTAGCTGTACCACTACCATCGTCAACAATAACATTCAATTTGTACCTAATCAAAATAGAAAACAATTAATCATAGTTTATGTTTAATTGAAATTAAGGTGAAACATAAAATGTATATATTAATATATTGTAGAGTTAAAATTATGACCATGGTATAGGAGCCTGATCGTTTTGGTTACAGTTTGAGCATCGAAAAGCATCATCGTATGTTTTTATAGCTGCCTTACAGTTACGACATGCTTTGTACCACCAGCCAAATGATGTATCAATATCAACAACTTTAGCCTCACACGTAAACTTAACGCTCTGAAAGGAAAAGCATGTATGTGTGTATGTAGAAACATAAAAAGTATCGAGAAAGTAAAATGGGAAATAAATGTAAAACATCAGTATTATAAAAAAAACAAATACCTGCATGGCAGAAACGTCGCAAACCAATAATTCAGACACAGTTTTTCTGTTACAGCACATCTCTTCTTGGGGACTGATAAGTTGGTCCTGACTGGTATCAATGCGTTGTATTGAATTAGCTGTAGATTGTAAACTGCACAGGATAATTTAAAAGTAAATATAATACAGGACAAAACGGTAGGAAAACAATGAATAAGTAATTAATTTCAAAACCTATCAAGCAATTCCGAAACTTCTGGAATCTCTAAATCAAAGTAAATCTTTGAAGCCGAACACGTTGATAAATGCATCTTATCTACAGGTAGAAAATGAAATACAGAGTTAATAACAGATGTAATTACAGAAATAAAGTTATTGTATTGTAAATATAGCTGTAAACCTCTGAATGAGCGGATTGTCATTCCAGCAAGGATTATTATAACTGGAACGGTTTTATTTCTTTCTGAAACATAATTTTCATCGAAATCTAATGCAAATTTATCCCATAATGTAATTGGTAGAGTATTCCTCCTGTTTAAAAAAACAAATAATATTCTGTGTATATGAGTATATAAATAAATAAATGAATATATATATATATATATATATATATATATATATATATATATATATATATATATATATATAAAAGACATAATTAAGATTTAATTGTAAATAATACGGAAAAAAACTAACTCTAAATCTTGGATTTCTAAATTTCTAATGAGTGTAAGCGTCTGTCCAATATATTTCTGTGTAACATCACCGACAGCTGTAATTTGTCCTATAACATCTGTAACATATGTAAGATATAAACATTAGTATTGAATGAATAGGAATATTATTAAATTTTCGATTTTACAAAAGGAATGTAAAATTCTGTAAAGAAACAGTACCAGCGAGAACAGCATCGTTGTATCTTTGTTTCTCAAGTTCAGAGAATGGCAGGTAAGTAAAGCTATATAAAGGGATGTCTTTGCTATCTTCTTCAAGTAAGGTCAGAGAAGTCCATTTATTTATTTGAAGCATATAAAGGCGCTCGACGGCAGCATATCTCTTCTTTGTAGGAATGACACTGAATTTCTCGATTAGATATATACTACCTTCCGTAAGTCGACATCTAACTTCTTCGGCATCTTGTTTTTGAATCGTCCCTTGTAAAGAATAGCCCTTAATGTAATTGTAATAATATCATAATAGTGTCATTTGTAAAATAGAAGAAATATAATATAAAAATATAAGTTATATGTGATAGTAAATAAGGAGATGTAATTATTTTTGCAAGATGTTTAATGTTCCCACCTTTTCATCCACTAATAGGCAGTCTAAACTAAATATATCGCCTTTCAGAAATGGAGCAGTTGATTCCCATATTCGGCATATGCGTACTTTGATTTTGCAATTTTGTCGTTGTAGTGATAATTCCGATAACAGTACATATTCCATGATAGGCTATAAAATTACCTAAAAAATGTAAGTAGAGAAAGAAAAGATTAGTAAAGAAAAAATGTTTATTATTGTGGAAGATATGTACATATCGTATTGTACAGAAGAAAATATTACATATACTAATACACAATAAACAATTGAGCATCATAAATCATAAATCTTCAAATATTTCATGGTAGACGATATTTCTTGTATATCCCTCAGGCTCGTGCTCTTTATTTTTTATAAGGATTCGTAAACCTTTTCTGGAAGTAACTCGAGAAACTGCAACATAAAGTTGCCCGTGGGAAAAAACAGGCTGAGATAAATAAAGGCCGACTTTATGCAATGTCTGTCCTTGACTTTTGTTAATCGTCATGGCATAACTCAAACGAATCGGGAACTGTCTTCTTTTAAGTATGAATGGCCATTTAGAATCAGTTATATTCATGACTATGCGAGGAATGTAAACTTTTTCGCCAATATGATTGCCGGTAAAAATTTGTGCCTCAATAATTCTAGGAGCTAATTGAGTTATCACCAATCGGGTACCGTTGCAAAGTCCGGAACTTTGATTAATATTGCGAAGTAACATTACAGGAGCTCCAATTTTTAATTTTAGTTCATGATGGGGAACTCCATTAAATTTTAAAGAATTCAAAAAATCCACCGGGTAAAGTACATCACTGTTTTCAATATTTCTTGACGAATTGCATATCGAATCTGAACTCAAGTATATCCGCTCTTCAGTTGGCACTAAAGTAAGCACGTACGTATTAATCTCATCAGCTGTCTCATTTATCGGAGTAACAATAGCCCTGTCTCTTAAGTAAGAAGAATTTTGATAATTCACTTCAATATCATCATATATCTCTCGAACAATACTTTCTATTCCATGTTCAGTATTTTTTATAAGCAAGTCGTCTGGAATTTGTATCCAAGTACTTTCATCTTCCCCGTCTAAATTAATAGTATTTATTTTTCCATCACCAATATTGAGTACCCATTCACTAAAATCAGCCAAATCTGAATAAGATCCTTCATTTGTAGAAGGGCCACGCAGTAATCGCATATTAATAGTAAGTCGAAACAATGTACACTTGTTCCATATGCGAGATCTTGTAAGCGATGCATTAATAATATCATGGCGCGTACCTCCCACAATAACTGGAAGTATTTGTCTGAAATCACCACCCAAAAGAATGGTCTTACCTCCAAATAATTTTTGATCAGATGCTACGTCATCCAAACCCATAATATCATTTAGAGACTTATCCAACGCTTCGAAACAGTTCCTATGATTCATAGGTGCTTCATCCCAAATGATTAAGCTAGCAAGAGAAATTAATTTTGCAAGCTGAGTGCCTTTTTTAATTTCACAAATTGATGAATCATCAATCTTAATAGGTATCTTAAATCTGGAGTGGGCTGTACGACCACCAGGTAGTAAAAGCGAAGCTATGCCTGAAGAAGCAACGGCTAGCACCACCTTTCCTTCTGAACGCAATTTGCAGATAATAGTTTTCCAAAGGTAAGTCTTTCCTGTTCCACCATGACCATAAACAAATATTACATCTCCCTTTTGACCATCTATAGACATGAAAACAGCATCGTATATCTTTCGTTGCTCATCATTTAACCCGCAGAACAATTGTGTATGCTCTTGGAGTAATTCATCTACATTGTAATCCATTTCTTCTCTGAGAAGTCTGTCATTCAATTGATCAATAACTAACCTATTAGGCAAAGGTAACTTAAAATGATCAAGTGAACTTCCGTTTTTGTTGAATAAAATTTCGAGTTCAACTAAGACATGATTCTGAAGCTCAATCTGTGGAAGGTTCAAGTTTTGAAGCCCGAGAATATTCCTTAGCCTATGTATAATATCATCAGCAAGTAATTCCCAAAATTCTTCCCAAAGAGCAAATGGATCAGCTACTTCACAATACATAACCAATGTTACAAATAATTGTCTAAGCTGACCCGAAGAGGACCACAACGATGCCTCACGCAGTGCATCACGCCATTCTTTGTCATCACCAAGTAAGCCAAGAGCATCGCATGCAGAGCGAAACGTTTCGTGAACAACACCATTTACGGTTCTAATTTCTTTATAATTTCTTGGACCTTTAACCACATTCAGAAGCATTCGTAGAAAATAAAGTTCACCTGCACTTGGGTGAACATAAACTATTCTCCCTATGCGGTTACCCTGTTTTCGACTTGACCAAAACTTTTCTTTTGGATGCCAGACCCATTTAGTTGGAAATTCTGCATATGTGAGTTCGCGAGCATTCTCGCTGGCTTGGTTCATGTCCATCCATACTGTGAACATTGTTTTCTCTATATTAGGACGCCCGAGCACATCTTCCAAATTTTGATCGTCACGATAAGTAACATTATTCATCATCGGCAGATGAACAGTTAACCTTTCCACAGACGGTTCTCGAAAATGAATATCAAAATCAAATAACCGCCAAATAGCCTCGTAAGCTGATAAATATCGGCAGTCAAGATATTGTTTGATTTCATCAACATGTTTATAACGCTGAGTAGAAGTAGAGCTCTCAGGATTAATATTGTTTTCTATAACAACGGCAGAGCGGTCGGGACCTTTGTTAACATATTTGAATAAATATTTTATAAGTCTTGATTTATTACACCATTCAACGTTGATATGTGCATGGTATTTAAGGACCAACGTTAAGTTGTGGGGGACAACATATCTATTATCAAGTTCAATTCCATTCTTCGTAACAGTCCTTCCATTATTTCTCCTTCTATATATTGCAAATCCATCGTCACTAATAATCGTCCCATTGTTGTAATCTTTCGGGAAATATTTTGAACATCGGCCCTTCACCATACAGGGCGATCCCGATTTTGCAAGCCCGCATGGACCATGTATCATAAATTTCTCAACAACTGCGTAGCCATCTGGATCGTTAACCTTATCAGGTATTTCCGCTGAAATAATCGAATCGATATCACTACTTGTTAAGTATCTATGGTCAACATGCAACCATACTAAAATGTGCACATGCGGAAGACCTCGCTTCTGAAACTCCACCGTATACAATTCTGCAATAAATGCAAGAAAAGTAGAGCACGATATACTAAATTTGTAAATTACTGTTTTATTTTGAGGGAATAGTAATTAGTTTAAAACTTGTTAATGATTACGTACCAGCAATCGACTTCCCAAAGAAATTCTCCTTTTTTATATTGTTCATTAAAGATTCTAATTTCAACTTGAAAACTCTGCTAACAATATCAGGTCTATCCTCAGCTCGTTGACCTGGAATAAAATTTAAGGCATCCCGTATTTCTCGCCACTGTGCATTACATGTAAATGTTATAAATAAATCAGGAGGACCGCAATGTCTGCATATGGCAATAGCATCTTGGTAATTTTGAATCATATAGCGAGGACCAGCAGTAAAACTTGAGGGTAGTATAATTCTTTTTCCAATAGCATTACTATCCGTGTCACCTTCAACAACCGAATCTTTAATGCCTTTATATATTTCGGAACGAAGGTTCGTCTGATTCTTTCTGATATATCCTAATCTTTCTTCTTCAACACATGAGAAAGCATCAACCACATATTGCTGGAAGAGCCGGCCTCCTCGTAATAAAGTTTTGCCGTCGTTCAATCTTGCTTGTATCCTATAGGCGTAAAATTCACGCATAGTAATGTATTGCCTGGAATTTGTTTTTCTCCGTGAGTTTCTGTTACATTCGATGCCTAGGTGAAAACCATCTTCCCCATATGGAAATAATATTGGATATTGCATAGCCATGAATGAGGGATGTAAATCACTAATCCGTCTCAAACCATCTGCTCTATGTTCAACAATAATATCACGCTGTCGATCCGCACTGCCCAAATCACCAATAATTAACCCAGCAATTTCAGCACAGGATGGGGGATTGTACTGAGACGGACTGCCGCAACGCGTACCAACCAAACGCAACCTAATTGGTAAGAAGTCATTTTCCCTGAAACGATCCCGTGCCATCCTAAACGCTTTAACAATTTCATTTTCGGTATCAAACATTTTTAGTAATTCTGCAACAATATCCTTATCAATATTTAAGGCATTACCATTTGCGCTAAAAGATCTCATTCTATTATCAAGTTCATTTTCGGTATCATAAATGTACAGCTGCGCAAATTTAGGCTGGCGACCGTCAACAGGGAGAAGGGAGCCCATAATATGATGATTTTGACCACTGATTCTAAAAACATATGGTCCTGGTCTTTTATTAATATCGACATCTATTTTTCCACCTATGGATGTAAAGGCAAATATTGAATTATACGCACGAATATTTTCTCGAAATTTTGTAGCTTGTCTAGACCCTTGGCAATTTAGGAGGGCATCCAACACATCTGGTGTATTTCGCAGAAGGGGTAAACAAATCCGACCTTCTTGGCAACATAAAGAAAACTTTGGAACGGTTTCATTTCGATGCTTATGAAGTCTTTCATTATACCATAGTAAAGCTCCACATGATTGGCACTGATATTCCGGCAACCCTAGGTATACCTGCTCAACACGTTTGGTTTGCAAGTGTGCAGATAAATGTTCTCGTGTTCCTGGCGTATGCTCCATTTGAAGTAAGCTTCCCGATTGAAAACCTACCTCACGACATTGGAGGCTATAATCGGATGATTCATTATGAATCATATTATTTCTATTTTCTGTGCACCGTTTTTTAAATTGATTTTTGCGTTGGGCAAGCATATTTTTTCTCTTTTTCCTATTTTCTCTATATATTGATGATATATCCATTTAAAACCTGAGAATAAAAGTTAATGAGATAAGTAAAGGTAGAGGCTATTTGATGATTTTTTTTTTTCTTTAAAAGGAAAAAACATTTCGGTTTGTAAATTCAAAGTTCTATATTTATAAGACGATGAGGGAATGGAAACATAAATTTATATATATATATATATATATATATATATATATATATATATATATATATATATATATATAATCCCAATTAAGAAAAAAAACATAAGGGGCAGTTCAGGAAAGCAATACTACTAAAAAGGAAAAAAACATAGAATGAGCATCAAAATGTAAGCATAACAGATAGATCAAATACTAAGCAGGAAACATAACTATATTATTAAAAGATTTTGTTTTTCTATATAGAGGTAAATTGTAGTTATAAATATCAGAATAGAAAATAAAGGGAGAGTCGAACCTTAAATGGAAGAAAAGCGAAATCATAACACAGTCAAGTAGGAAGGCGAAGCAACCAAAATGAAGGTAAGAAGTATCACCAATCAAGAGTTAACACGATGTCTGAAAACTGCATAGAGGGGAGGGGGGGAAAGATATTACCAGATATTATTAAAATAATACATTTAAGTGTAACAGTATAAAAAACAAAAAGGAGTACAATACAAAACAATGGGCATGCATTTATTGGCTATGTAATACATAAAGGAAAATGCAAAACTTCATAATGAGTATAAATCTATAGATATACATGCAGTATATAGCGATAAGTTTCATCTACACACAAGCACACATACGTATATATATATATATATATATATATATATATATATATATATTTCAGTGAAATAAAAAGGAAAAAGGGAAGGGAAAAAAAAAAAAAAAGAGAACAAAAAAAAAAATAAAAAAAAGACTATGTAAGATGGATAGTAAAGAAATAGGCAAACTGAGTCCAACTATCCTTTTTTTTTTTTTTTCATCATTTCTTTATTGGCTGTAATGTAATCCAGAAAACCTATTAACCAAATTTCTAGTTGGTAACCAAAGTACAGGTATTAAAAAAATTACCTGTTTTTTTTTTTTTTTTTTTTTTTTTTTTATTCAAGAGAACTTATTAGATAGAATTTTTAGATGATTGAAGAAAACCAAAGTAACTAACAATATAATACAAATAATAATACTCATTATCATTCAAATTTAGAATATTCAAATGCCAAATTTATTTTTTTTTTTCGTTTTCTTTTTTTAACCAAGAATCATAACAATACTAATATGAATAGTAATAGTAAGCATCATTAAAATTTAGAGCATTCAAACAACTTTTTTTCTTTTCCCGCCCTTTTTTTTCAAAAAAAAAGAATATTCGTTAGATGGGCGAAGAAAATAAATATTTAAAAATTAGATAGGAAAGATGTATATATATAAATACACATATATATTCACTCTCCTTTTTCATTGCAATTTTTTTTTTTTTCTTCCCAAATTTTGTTTGTTTCTTTTTTTTTTCTTTTTTCCGTTTGTTGTTCTTAATAGTGCCACACACATACAGAAACAAATATATATATATATATATATATATATATATATATATATATATATATAAAACAGGAAACCATAAGGTGTGAAAAGCAAAGAATAATATATAAAGAATTCAGTTGACAGCAAGAAAAAGAAGGAAAGTCTAATAAAAGTAGGCTGGTCAGTCTACGACAATTAAGTTATTGCTCACT